>JADLZK010011834.1:0-45125 GCA_015847255.1 Hyparrhenia diplandra | reverse complement strand
AAGCCCTGTACCGGAAGTTTGTTATCTACTCAGTGTGAGCAGCAAACCACTGCCATTTGAAATTCTTGGATCATATGTATAATGGATCGATGAGGGCAATGGACAAGGAAAAGAATATATGGACAAATAAAGGATCGAAATAGGTGTTACTGGAAAGAAAAACTGTATGGTCGTGCTTACTTATCAGCATTTGATTTTTTTTTTGAGAAAATACTCGGAAAAGGGCCGGATGCTCGTGCAATTCACTGATGAAAGACTTGACTGGCTTATGAATCACCATTTCATCTTCTGAAGATCGTCTCAAGGTCCCACCTAAGATACTCAGATGGTTTAAGTCACAATGTCTGATGAGGTCGCTGTATTTTGACAATGATAAAGAATTAATGATGATCTCTGATTAATTATTTATGGCTCTGACAATCTATTTTTTCATCATAAACTAATATATGATAACTTATTTGTAATGTGTGGAAAACTATGTTTGTACCCTTAATTTAGGTATCTGAGACATGAGTTATTTTACTACAATTAAATGTCTGTTTATATATACCCATTATTCACAATATATATCTGCGGGACTTGCTTTGTTTATTCCTTTTTTGCATAAACATGGACGGAAAATTGATATGCGTGGACACACTAATTACTCCCTTCCAAAGCTTATTCCTTTGGAATAACATCGAAGCAATCACAGCTGGACTCTGGGACCAATATCTGCCCTTTGCAGAAATACACGGAGCAACTGTGCCAAGCAGACAAGTCTTGGCCAAATAAAATTCTCAACCACATAATTAATTGTTAGCAAAATTAAATCTATTCACTGGGGCCTGGGCTAACTTGAGTTGACGCACTGGACCAATCAAGCCGATCGAGTGGACATATTTCTTTGGCCAACCATATGCATGCATTCGGACAATTAACAGGCATGTCCACAGTACCAAACTTGGACTTCATCGACGTTGACTGACTTGGGGAGGAGGCGTCGTAATCACGTTGACTGACTTGGGGTCGTCATGAGTCCACTGACAATCGTCATGGGATAGAATATGGATGTCTTGAATTAGAACTTCCAAGACGCTACAAAGCACGCCAGCCTCAATGGAGGTTTCATGCACATTAATTAAATGCAGTCGCCACATCAACAAAACTTCACTTTTTGCATTAAACTCTTAGAAGAGAGAAGGAAAAAAGTTCACCATGAGAGAGAAGCTGTGGGACCCGTGAGCCTATGAAAACTGTGCATTGAGGGAGATCGCCTATTTCAATACCAATGTTTCACATCTTAAAACCGGAGGTGAAACTCTTCATTGAGACTAACCTAAACACTATGCAGCAGGAAGGTTAAGTTGTTTCTTAGTTTGAGTTTATTTCCACCCCTATAGAAAACAATATAATTGTAGAATAGTATAGAGTTAAAGTATTTTAAGTTTCTTGAGTCTATACAAAAAAAGGTATAAATATTTATGATATCCAAAAATGTTATTAAATTTATCATTAAGATATCATACTACATCTATTTTGTATTACAAATATTGATGACCTTAATATAAACTTGATCGAACTTTAGAAAAATTAACTAGAAAAAGAGCTACAATTAATGTTTTTTTCTGAAGTGAGGTCAGTGTCATTAATGGAATCCACATGCCCATCGACATCTATCTCGGACTCATTGGTCATTATCAATCGGACTGTGTTTTGCTGATTCGTCACCCCAAGTGTTTTCACTGACCAAATTTATTCTCACGTAGAACGAAGGTCTTCAGTTTTATTTGTACGGGAAAAGGTCCTTTGCGATCAACATACGTTACATAACCCTTTTGTCTAGTAGTGTTGTCGTCGCCGAAATTAAGTCCTTGTGCTCTTTGAATTAAATAAGGAAAATCCTTTTCTATATAGCCCACCATCAGGCACCAGCTGGTGTTATAGTATTCAAAAAAAGAAACGAAATATGACAGGCAATGCTCTTAAGTAAAGATAAAGGATGGTCATGAAATAAGAAAAACCATATCGAGCGACACAACCCCGCGTCGTCGAAGGAGGCAACTCGGGGAAATACGATCACCCTGCCGGGGGACGTGCGCCCGCCCGCCCTCCCCGGCCTTCGCCCACCTACGGCCGGCGACGGTGGCGTCCCGCCACGACCCGGAAAGCCCACCCATGGCAGCCTCCATCTCCTCCCCTACCCCTCCTCCCCTCCCCTCCTCCTACCCCGAGCTCCAATGGTGGTGTGTGGTGGCCGGCGCGCTAAAATCAGCTCGGCCGGATCCAACCCCGCACCCATCCGCTGTGGGGGCGCGCAGCCCGACGCCCGCCTGTGGAGGGTGGCACACGCGGGCGCCGGGTACTGATGCATACGACACCCTCGTGACAACGTGTCCTAGAACTTGTCGTTGTGTATCCTATTGCGGCTGATGGTGGTAGCCAGCCAAATCCGTGATGTCGTGTTGGTATAGAATTCGGGCGAAAGCCTTATCCGCTTTGATCCGAACGACGACGATGGCACACCTTGTGTCATGCCCTTATTGGAAGCATAGTGGAAGATTCTGCTACTGCCACCTTCTCGACATTGCGCCGTGGATCAGCCCCTTCCCCGCCTAGGCCTAAGACGGAGGCATCTGTGGATGCCACGTTCCAAGCAAATGACAGCTGCACTCTCTCTCTCTCTCTCTCTCTCTCTCTCTCTCTCTCTCTCTCTCTCTCTCTCTCTCTCCCCCTAAGCGCCCGCCGCCCGGCCGGGTCCCCCTCCCCCCCCCTCTCAACGGGCTGTGACAATATTTCTTTGGCCAACCATAGTGAATTTATGCATGCATTCGTCGGACAATTAACAAGCATGTCCTTTGAACCATTAATTAAGATCTCGCTCTCATGGCGGTAGTAGCCTCTCCATAGTACTCTTGTTTCCCCGTCGGGGCCAGCTCTTCCACAACAATATCTTTGATTCACCGGCGATGCAATTCCATGAAGCCGACCTCAGCCGTTTCAAGCCTATACTCGGTGAGACCCTTTCGCACCAACAGCACCATGCCTCTATGGCGCCTCTATAGCCGTCCACTGCAACCTGCGCCTAGTGGCGGAATTTGGAACTGAACCGATAGGGACTTCGATGTAACTGGCTTCTATTCAGGGCCAACTTGTAAGATTACTGCTTTAATATAAAATATGTGGTTCTTGACAAAAAAAAAAAAAACATGCATGTCCTTTTTTTGTTGCCATAGTGCCAATTTAGATTTGATCAACGCCCCATTTCATGGGTTTGAGTATGTTTAGTGCATGGGGAGCAGGCGTCGTAATCATGTTGACTGACTTGGGGTCGTCATGGATGTCTTGAATTGAACTTCCAAGACGCTACAAGCTATAAACACTATGCAGCAGGAAGGTTAAGTTGTTTCTGAGTTTGAGATTATTTCCCCAAAAAAAAATAATATAGTTCTAGAATAGTACAGAGTTAAAGTATTTTTAGTTTCTCGAGTCTATACAAAAAGGTATAAATATTTATGATATCCAAAAATGTGATTAAATTTATCATTAATATATCATTACTACATCAATTTTGTATTACAAATATTGATGACCTTAATATGAATTTAATCGAACTTTAGAAAAATTAACTAGAAATAGAGCTACAATTATATAGGTTATTTTTTTTTTCTGAAGTGAGGTCAGTGTCATTCATGGGAATCCAGATGTCCATCGACATCTATCTCGGACTCATTGGTCATTATCAATTCGACTGTGTTTTGCTGATTCGTCACGCCAAGTGTTTTCACTGACCAAATTTATTCTCACGTAAAACGAAGGCGTTCAGTTTTATTTGTACGAGAAAAGGTCCTTTGCGAACGATCCATGTGCTCGGGTTCTTCCTTAGAGCCAATTGTGAACGGCAAAGTGTTTTTATATATATTTTAGCTTTCAAATAGCTTTTGAGGAAGCTAGAGCCGTTTTAGAGACTTGTTTGGCAAAATAGCTTCACGTGGTAGACTTATCGAATAAAATAACAATATTACCTTAGGTTCTCGGGTTCTTTCCCCAACACCCAACTCCCATGGCCAGCCTCTTGATGATGGTCCGCGTGAGGCGGCGCCCCTCGTCCGGTGAAGCCCGCGCTTGTGAGCCCTGGCGTCCGCGACACTTGAGGCCCTAGTAGGCGTAGCTCCTGGCCTGCGGAGGTGCCCAGCAGATCGCTCCCACAGGTCGTCCCAGTAGTCGTTCCTTACTCCCGCAGGACCAGCCCTGGCTCCACACCAGAGGCCGTGACCCATGGCACACGCGCTCCGGTGGCCACGTGCCTAGGCGGTCGTGCGCTGCGGCGCCGAGCTCTTGCGGCCACAAGCCCACGTAGTGGTAGTGGCTTCTCATCAGCGAGCTGCAAGCCGCATGGTGCGGGGGATGAGGATGGGATTGACGCTCCTCGAGGGCAGGGTCTTTGCAGAGATCATCAAGTTCGATATTGAATTGGGATAGATAATCACCGGCGAAAGTCATCAATGAGGTGAGATCAAAGAGCAGCCTTGCCGACGTCAAGGTCAAACATCTAAATAATCTTCATCACTATTGTAGAATCAAAATGAAGTTCTCATCTGCTGCATCTCTGCAAACCATTGCTCATGTCTCCAATCCAAATAAGTCACAGATCAACACCGAAGGTGAGCATACCTGGGACGACGGTGGGACCTCTCAGCGGAGATGCGGCTTTCTCGTCTGGGCCAGTCAGCAAGTCGTTGGCTGCCAGCGGCGGCGATCTCGTAGCGGTGGCCGCAGCGCAGAGGTTTGGGCGCAGGCGACGCCGGCAATGCTTCCCTTTCGTGGTCCGTCCGCCGTGTTTCCATTGTATGAGAAGTGAAGGTTTGCGATGAGCAGTCCGCTGCGACGGGCCGGCCGGCCGTTGGCCGTCATCTGGCGGTGGTGTGGTGTTGCTGTTGCCAAGAGAGCGAAGATGCACCGCCCACCGTACGTTGCTGGTCACCTGGATCGGAGATTCGGAGGTGATGGTGCCCACTGTGAATATGTCGTCGTCGCAGAGCGACGATGCGATGTGCAGTGGTGGGCCGATGGGCGGAGACATGGAACCGCAGCGGAGACTGTTTGTGGCGACTCCAGAACTTCGGAAGGCATGAAGCGTCGCGACTGGCGAGGACGCTTCGGTGGGTGTGTAAAGCTGAATAACGAGCCGAGCTAGCTCGCCTCGGCTCGGCCTTCGGTCTAGCTCGTTAGGATAACGAGCTTTTGCTCGGCTCGGCTCATTATCTTAACGAGCTAGAATCTTTGGCTCGGCTCGGCTCATTAAGCTCGCGAGCCGGTATAAAAATACACAAAATATAATATTTGCATTTATATAAAGCTTGAAAATGATAATAATATAAAATAATACATCCAACAACTTTAAATTGATCAAAATACTTATATGTGCTAACATATCAACCATTTATAGAGTGCAAAAATGTGAAGTAACATAAAACTAATATATGTTCTGATAATTTTTCACCGAAAACGTTTGCTCATTTAGCTCGAAAGCGGCCACGAGCTGGCTCGAGTTGGCTCGTTATCGCTAACGAGCTAAAATCTTGGCTTCGGCTTGGCTCCTTATCGTAACGAGCCGAGTCGAGCTAAGCCGAAGCTTGCGACGAGCGAAATGCGAGCTAACGAGCTCGAGTTTTCCGTCCAGCTTTAGGTGAGGGTGGCGGCGGCGCCGCGGGGTGACAAAAAAACCGAGGGATCCAGGCGTGCAAAGGGTGAAACACGGGGCGTTTCATATGTTCCTGTCATGTTTTCTTCTTGGGCCACTTGTCATTCTCCTCATGGGTCCACTTGTCATTCTAAGGTGGGTAGACATATATCGCTTGGGTAACAAAGGATTTTAATTTCTTCACTCTTTTATAGTATAGTATAGAATAGAAATAGAAATAGAATAGATATAGAGTATAGATATATTCAAATAGAGCCCTTTTACAATACTTGAAATTACCTTCTATTGCCTCCCATTGCCTTCCCTAAACTGATTTTTTTCGTTGGAAAGGGTAGCATTGTCCTTGTTCACGCGTCTAATCACGGACAGCGGATCGCGGCCCCTCGGCGCCACCACCCGGTCGCGCGCGTAGCCGACGGAAGAAACCGAAGAGGCCATGAGCGTCGAGAGCGATCGATCAAGTTGAACAATGCGCCGCAGCCGCACAGCAAAGAAGACCACCGATCGATCAAGTTGAGCAGCCGGGCCGCCGCCAGCGATGGCCCACGACCACCCGCCAGTTGCTGCCCACAGCGCAGAGCCCGGCCACGCCGCTCGCTGCCCGCCGCGGCCTCCACGCACTGTCGGGTCACGGCGCCACGGCCGCTGCCGCAGAAGGTGGCGCGACAGACGGCGCTCCATCGGCGGCGCGAACGGCGTGCGGGCTACACCCGCACGGGCGGGTCCCGCGGACGCACGAGCCGCTTGGCAGCGCGCCACCTTCTCGCCTCGCCCTCTCGGGCTGCATAATTCAAATCAGCCAAAGCAGCAGATCGGCGGCCGGTGATGGCAAAGTCCTCCCCAATGCCGCCCCGCAGCATCTCCCGCCATGCACCCGACAGAACCGGGTGTTCTTCGCGGTGGCGCCGCTGGCTCTCTTCGCCGCGGGGCGAGGCCAAGGATTGCAACGCCGACGTGGCACGGTCTTCCGCGCCGAGCCGGAGTGGCACCGCGCGGGCGGGTTCCTCCTCACCACGCCGCGACTTCGCTCCTGGGTGCAAGAACATGCGGGGAGGACACGGCGGCGCGCCGGCGAGCAGTGCAGTGTGTTCTCCACGATCGCGGGTGATGTGGGAGACCGTTTTACCCTTTATAAAAAAAAGAAATTACAAGAATGCAATTACCGCCCATTATTAATCCCACCATTTTGCGGAGGCAACACGAGGCAATTTTTGCTCCTATGGCCCATCGACATAGACACAACAGAGGCAATTTTTGCCTCCGTGCCTTTGCCTCCCATTGCCTACAACCTTTCGTAGCCGTCGGATCGCCGCTCTTGGTTGATGTGAGCCATCGAATTTTTTATCAATTATTGTAAAAATTTCATTCAAATATTCAAGTTTTGGAATTTTTCAACGATTTCGGATGTATACACGCTCCATACCAAAGTTGTAGTGCTTGACAAGAGTTAAATCTTTATGGTTAACATTTGAGATCATCTAGTGGTCAAAATATTCAACAAAAATTTAGAAAATGTTAATATAAAAAGATCATCCTAGTTCAGATAGAGTTGTCACGTCGAGACTAAAGATCATGGTTTGAATCCTTCCTTGAACTCTTTTTGCAGCCTCGAATTAACCTGCAACACACAATGTTGCAAATTTGAGTATGGAACATTTTTAAACACTGCAAAGAAATAAGTACTTTTAGAGATATTGCAGTACAGGCTAACAGGTAGCGCCGACAATAAAAAGAAATGATTAATTTTTCTTTTTTATTCGAGACCGCGCCGTTGTGCGTATTTCATTAAGCGAATAATGTTCAAAATACAAGAAGCAACGGTAACCAAACAGTTACCGAAGCGAAACCTAACCACTACTTGGATTAATGCAAGCGAGTAGTGTGAAAAGAAATGATGAATGCAAACGAGTAGTGTGAAAAAGTTCATACAAGAATGGGCAATTACCTACCTTGCCCCTATTTCTAGAAAATATGGACAAATTAATGTTGGGTGATTACTCAACACAACATATTATTGATGATGATATGGTTCACAAAGAAGCCATTCAACATTGCTCTTACAAAGGATGTCGGGGGTATTTATAGTCCCCCCCCGGCTTCGTAGTTGTACAAAAATATTAAGAATCCTGAAATGTCTATCTATTGTACATTTTCTTCAAATAAGACGTACCTTTCATCTTCGGCGCTTCTCCTAAATTGGTCTTACGTCTTGCGATGTTTTCTTGCTCTCTTTGAAGAAAGTATTTCTAGCTTCGCGAAGAGGTTATCGTTAGCCATCTTCGCCAGTTCTTTATCTTCGATTTTCCTATCTCATTTTTGTTGCCCTTCCGCTGGCCAAAGTCTCACGAAGACACCTTAAAGTCGCATCATTCATCTTTTGTTTTGCGAATGTCCCGAGCACCCTCGAAATCTTCAAAGTCTGGGATGAAAGTTTAAGGCAAATCAAAGTTAGATCCCAACAAAGAAGCCCTGGGGGCGAAGGCCGACTTCAAAGGCATGAAACCCACGAATCATAAGTTTTCTTTTTAAAACTTTGTTTCGATCTGAAAACGTCGTCGGGCTTTGAAGTTGGACTTTTGATTCTCGATTGAGACTTCGTTGATATCTTCGCTAGATTCATCTTTCTTTTCTTCTTCTTCTTTTTTTTTTTTAAAAAAATGGCTAGTTTGACCGTTTGACCGAAGAAGTCTATAAATAGCGAAGCACCCCCCATTTTTCATCTTTTCAAAGAGGGGCCACCTTTTTTTGAAATTTTTCTTTGCGACGCGAAGTCAAAGTTTCCTTGCGAGCTGAGGCATCCTTGCGAAGCTAAAGTTTCTTTGGAGCCGAAATTTCTCTGACCTTTGCCTTTTTTAGGTACGTCTTGTTTTTCAAGTGTGCTTTGTTTTATTTTTATTATTGTCCTCGCGATTTTGTTGGATGCATATTTCTCTTTTTTTTTGTAGAGATGGCCGATCGTAATGATATTATCCCCAATCTTCAAGAAAATGAAGTTGAAGAAGAAGAGCATTCTCAAGGTGAAGAGTCGACGACGGGTTGTCAAATGTGTCCCGCTTCATACGAGTCGAACTGCTTCCGATGATGACGTTTCTTCTCTCACTTTTGGCCGTAGCAAAATGACTGATTCGGATTATAAGATGATGGTAAAAGATGGGATTTTGAAAGAGGGTCAATATAGGCTGGCGGAGCCAACTGAGAAGGTGCCGAAGCCTAAACCAGGATGAGTGTGTCATGTTCAGAGATCCGCTCACCGCTGGTCTTCGCATGCCTCCTCAAGACTTTCTTGAGGAAGTATTTAAGAGATACAACATTGAGATGCATCACTTAACTCCTAATGCTGTAGTGAAGCTGTCGCTTTTATATATGGGCAGCGGAGCCAAAGAGTTAAGCCGGATATTGATGCTTTCTCGCGCCTTGCACGAAGTTGCATACTCAATTTCGGTCTAAGAAAATTGAACAAAGGCAGACGGTGAGGCTTTACTTTGATGCTTGCAGCTTCAAAACTGCCCGGGGTCGAAGCGGCGTATATCTCCTGCGTCAAAGAACAAATGGGCCGATGGTTGGTACAATTATTGGTTCTATCACAAAGTTCCTATGGTGGAGGAAAACCTTGGCCGAAAAGGTGTGAAGAAAAAGTTATCCTTTAGCTTCGCGCATGCATAGGGAGAAGTTTGAATGTAAACCTGATTACACCAAGTCTCGGAATTGTTCTGAGTGTTTGAGAGCTTTTGCAAGAGTTGTATCTCAACAATCCCACTCGGGATTTGGTTGAGGAATACATTGTCGCTGGTATTTGGCCGCGGCTTGGGTGGGACTTTCTTCGTTATCACAAGAAGAAAGTCGAGAGAAGGACTACTTGTTCCCCTGACAGAGAGATCGTAATGCCTTCGCGTTTCACGAGCGAAGAAGAATTTGTTGCTGATATTGAGAGCAGGGCTTCAGAATTGCTTGGGAAATATCTCCATACTGAAAGGAAGCTGATGGATGACATTATTGGCAAGGACTATGTCAGGCTAAATCGCATTTTTGCTTTGGCCAATATAACCTATAAAGTTCGTCCACCTCCTGCTTATGCTCGAGGGAAAGACAAGTCTGAGGCTGATAAACCACGTAAGAGAAAAAAGAAGTGACACAATGAAGCCATCTTCTTCTCGGCGAAGACGCCTTAAAAGGCTCTTGTTCGAAGCCTCGAAGAAGAAAGCGAAGAAAATAGTTGCAGATTTGCTTGATACTGTTGATCTTACTGATAGTGAGATTGATGCCCCAATACTTGAGGGCTCGGAGTTTGGCACTTCTCTCCGAGATTTAGAGGTGAGGGAAATTTGCAAAGCTTTTGCTTCTACCGGACTGACTCGAATTTGCTTTTACCCGCTAGCGTAATACTTACAAGATTTTGGGTCTTCGCAAATTGGGTTCTTCGAGCACCGCCGGCGAAGGCGTTGATGTTGATGTCGTCGTGACGTAGACTTCTCCCGCTGGTACTTGCATCTCCCTCTTTGCCTAGACTTAGGCTCTCAACTCCTGAATTTCAAATAAGCCGCCTGTTACAACTTCGCTTCCTGTGATGATCTTAATTCTCTAGACTTGGCTAAGTTAGCTAGAAACATTTATATGAATCACTTATTAGTGAATCCAGAGAACCCTTCCGTGGCACCTGAGACGGAAGTTGCTGAGAAGAGTGGAGATGTTTGGCCGCGTTGCAAAAAGTCGACTATGAATCCAGCCTCGGGAACCTTCTAAGGTTCCCGAGTATTGCGAGAAAACAAATTGTATGCTAGAAAAAGTTGCTTCTGGTATGTGTTGTATTATTACTCTTTTTCGAGCTTTGTCTTAGTTTATCATGACTTTCCTTCTCTCTCTTTTTGTAGAACAATCTTTGAAAGAAAGAGCTCATGAGGTCAGAGAAGTTGTGAAGAAAAAACTTCAAAAAAGGGGAACCAGGACTGCCAACTTTTCACTTGATGATTTTGACGATATTGTGGATGAAGCAGCTGAGGTGGACCAGCGAAGCCGTTAATCGGAGTCGCTGGTTAATGTTGAAGCTCAACAGAAGATCCCATGTCCTCTAAAAGAGGGTGAAAAAATTTGTAAGTGTTTTTGGCTTCGCTGTCCTTGTAAATTTCCTAAGATAAGATTTGATTGAATTTTTCTTTTTTTTTTGTTTCAGCTCAATTTTTTCCTGATGCTTCAACCTCGTCTAAAGAGAAAGTTATTGATGTTGGATCGATGAGGGATGTTATAGAAGACCACCCAACTCCGCAAGTGGGCTATTGACACGCAGAACTTTCTTCCGAAGCCGTGTCGAAGTCACTTGAAAATACTCTGAAATTCTGCCTTGACAGTGGTATTAACTTGGATTCTTATAAGTTTATTGGTGTTGGGATAGACAAACTTCGTGTCCTCCCGAAGAAACCGGAGAAGCAGTTGACTAAGTGCATAGATGATGCATTTTCTGTTCCTGACGCCGAAGCTGAATTGGCAAAGATGAATCCTCTAGAGTTGGCTGATGCTGGAATTAATTTGATGTATAAAGTGAGTTTTTGTGAGAGAGTCTTTATGCACGCGAAGTTGATAGTTTTTTGATCTTTTTCTAATTAATTTATCTTGTATGTGTAGGGTGCTCTTGTTAACCGTGGACTTTGGAAGTCTCTTGAGGATAGCGCAGCTGCCTTCGCTGTTCGTGAGAAGTCCTTGCTAAAAGAGATTGAGACTTTAAAGTCTCAACTTGCTTCTAAAGAGGTAGAGAGAGGACAAGCTGTGGATGAATGGCATAAGATTGACCGGTTGTATCACAAGGCTTCGGATACCATAAAGGAGAAAGATGATCAGCTTGAAATTGCGAAGGCAACTATTGCTACCCTTACAAAGGAGAAGGAATATCTGGAGAAGAAAAGGACAGAAATGGATGAATTTTTCCTCAGGAAATTCAACAGGATGTGGGATCTTTGCAAAGTTGCATATGAAAAGTGGGGTGCTGTTCCCGAAGATCCTTGTTGGGATCTTGGGGAGTATGATCCTTTCTTCAGCTGGCTTTGCGGGCAATATGAAGATCTTGGTGTTGTCATACAAGCGGCTGCTGATACAAGTGTCATGTATTCGACCAGGGCGCTTTTGCACCTTATGAAGGAAGCCAATGATCCATTATATGATGTTTTTGCTGATCCTGCCTTCAAATTTCCTGGTGATGCCATCAACCAGATTTCCCCCCGTACTCATCTTCTTTGCAAGAAATTTTTCAATGAGTACTGGTGCCAATGCGGTCGTGAGCATTGCCTTGAGAAAGTTAAAGAAAAACTGAAGAAGGTACTTTTGCTAATTTTCATTACGTTTTGAGTTTGTTTATTTTTTGGTTTTTGTTTTGCATGCTAACTTGTGTTTTTAACAGCTTGAATTCGATATCTTACAGAAGAGGAGGCTCTTAGGAAACAGCAGATGGAAGAAGAGAGGAGGATTCATGAGGAGGAAGAAAAGAATCGTCATGATGTTAGTGAGCGAAGAGCTTAAGTATAAGGATTAGTTTCTATTTCATCTGTTTTGTGAGGAAAAAGAGAGAAAATATGATGACATGAAGTGTTGTAAAACTTGTTAAGTTAACAGTTTATGTGCTTTGTATTTTTATGATTTTGCGAAGTCGTTATTTTTGTGAAATTACGTTGTGTTTGTGTTGTTTGTTTCGAATTTTGACTTTGGAATATCCTGCGCAAGTTTCTCAAGCAAAGCCTGCGCAAGATATTGTAACCGTGATGCCTCTTATGATTGCTAAGGATAATTTTGTTTTTGAAACTTCGAATTTTTGGAGGCTTCGTAGTAGTGCCGATATCGGTGGGTTTGTGGACAAATACCTTGGGAAGTCAAGAGTGAAGGATTCTTATAAGATGCCTAGGGTTGTGGATTTTAGTGCTATCGGACCGGTATTATTTGTGTTGCCCAAACTTATATTTTGTCACATCTTTGTCTTTCCTTGGTTCTTAAAAACATCTTTTTGTTTCAGGTCATCATGCTCAAGTCGTCCCCAAGTTTTATTTTTGGGGATGATTTTCATGATACGGCGTACAAAATAATAAACGAAGTTGTGGAGGATATCTTGAGAGAAGTAGCAACTAGTGTTGCTTCAAGAATTTTGATTTTTTGAACTTTGTATTTGTTGTATGTAAACTTTGAATAAGTGCTTTGTATGATGTTGTAATTTTAGATACTTGTTTTGTATAATGAGTTATTATTTTTTGAATTTTGAAGACATTGTTGTTTTCTTTTTCGCAAAAATGGTAGCGAAGACTTCGATTTGGAATAAAACATTCTTCTTAGATTATTTTGAAAACGTCGTCCCCTTCTTTTTTTTTTTGAAGTAGGAGCGAAGACTTCGATTTGTAGTCAAACATTCTCCTTAGAGAATTTTGAAAACGTCGTCCCTTCTTTTTGCGAAGTAGGAGCGAAGACTTCGATTGGAAGTCAAACATTCTCCTTAGAGAATTTTTGAAAACGTCGTCCCCTTCTTTTTGCGAAGTAGGAGCGAAGACTTCGATTTGAAGTCAAACATTCTCCTTAGAGAATTTGGAAAACGTCGTCCCCTTCTTTTTTTTGCAAAGTAGGAGCGAAGACTTCGATTTGAAGTCAAACATTCTCCTTAGAGAATTTTGAAAACGTCGTCCCCTTCTTTTTTTTTGCGAAGTAGGAGCGAAGACTTCGATCTGAAGTCAAACATTCTCCTTAGAGAAGTTTGAAAACGTCGTCCCCTTCTTTTTGCGAAGTAGGAGCGAAGACTTCGATTTGAAGTCAAACATTCTCCTTAGAAAATTTTGTAGGTAATAATTTTAGTTTTGTACTTAAATTATACCTACTTATTGATTGTTTTTTTTGTGAAAACTTTCAGCCGATGTTAAAGCGTTTTGCTTTTCGGCCGTAGTGAGTGGAAGAAAAAAGTAAAGAATGCACAAGTTTTTGGGGAAACTACTTTCTCATTTATATTTGATATGAGAATTTACAATAGTGTCTCCCTCGTTAAAAACCACTCATCCTGCGAAAGGGCTTCCCCGAGTGGAAAAAGAGTGCGACTCTTGATTGAATTGATAAAATGCTTCTAAGAAATTGAATCTAACTTGCTTATTTACAAAAACTTGAACAAAGTAAAATCTAGGGATAGTACTTGCGAAGATCCTTGATGTTCCAAGTATGACTTAACTCTTCTCCCCTTGAGGTTCTCCAAGTGATAAGATCCTTGTCTATTTGATTTTGTTATGACGAATGGTCCTTCCCACTTTTTGCGGAACTTTCCCACGGTGTTTTTTAGTTCCTTTTTTTCTCTTGAGCACGAAGTCTCCCCGGTTGTAGTTCTCTTTTCACTACTTTCTTGTTATACCACTTGCTTGTTTCTTCTTGGTACTTTTCTCGACATTCATCACAACTTGGTTTCTTTCTTCTTCGAGCAAATCTTTGCTTGTCTTCTTTTGATCTTCTTCGCTTGTTATTTCAAAATTTGTTCTTGGACCTTCAATTGTATTTCTTCCGAGTCATTGCTTCATCTCCATACAATAGCTTGAATGGTGTAAACTTCGTTGATCTTGTTGTGGTTGTATTGTGACTCCAAACAATCCTTGGTAGTTCTTCAACCCATTTTCCTTTTGGAAGTCCTACTAGATTTTTTGAAATTCCCACACATATAATGCCATTTGCTCTTTCGACGGCTCCATTAGATTGAGGATATCTGACTGATGCAAAGCAAAGTTGAATTCCCATGCTTTCACAATAGCTTCTAAAGTCTTCGCTATCAAATTGAGTTCCATTATCCAAAGTTATGTGTCTTGGGACTCGAATCGCAAATTATATTTTGCCAAAGAAACTTCTTCATTGTTGTGGATGACATATTTGTGATTGGCTTCGCTTCTATCCATTTTGTGAAATACTCAACCGCAACAACCGCATATTGATGATTGCCTTGGGGTTGGGGAAGTTTCCCAATTATGTCTATTCCCCATCTTGCTAGTGGCCAAGTTGGTTCAATGTGCTGAATTGGATTAGTTTGGGGCATTTGACTTGCTTGCTTTGAAATTTGGCATTGTGACAAGTTCTCACTATTTCCTTGCTATCTTTTTTGAGCTGTTGGCCAATAGAATCCTTGTCTGAATGCTTTTTTTCTCGCTATGGTTCTTGGGCTCGCATGATTCCCACATACTCATTTGTGTATTTCTTGTAGCAATTCTTTGCCTTCTTCGCTTGAAATGCACTTGAGTAGTGGTTCACAAATGCCGTGTTTGAAAAGTTGATTATTGATGAGCTTGTAGTTTCTTGTTTTGTGTTTCATTCTTGTTTCTTCGGCCGCTCTCGGTTCATAAAATCCTCTTAAGAATGCTATTATTTCGATCTCCGTCTTAAACTTTCAATGATATGGATGTACTTTGGTTCTTCAATCTTTGCTTTTATCGAAGATTCGATAGTACTTGATAAAATACATCCGGTGGTAGTTTTGCTTTTTGTGCTGCGCTTTTTGCAATTTCATCTCGCTTCTTCATTGTTTGCTCTTGAATGCTTCGCACCGTGAATCCTTTGAAGTGTTTTTCTTGATCCCTAACACTTTGCAAATACTTCGCTAGCTCGGGATCTTTTGCCTTGTAACTTTTCTCAACATGACCTGCAACAACTTGAGAGTCCTGTCTTGATTAGGATTTTTTGTACTCCCATTGCTCTTGCCTTGCGAAGCCCCCCAATAATGCTTCATATTCCGCAATGTTGTTTGTGCATCGAAACTCAAGTCTTGCCGCATATTTCATCTTGACACCGGATGGCGAGGTGATTATTGCTTTACACACCCGACTCTCTGCGGAGCCCCATGCTCCATCACAATTCATGGTCCATTCTTGTCAAGACAAAGTCCATTCTTGATGATCTTTTTTTGATCTTCGTGACTTGTTGCCGGTGTCCAATCTCGAGATGAAATCTGCCAATACTTGAGATTTTATTGTCGTTCTTTTCTCGAATTCAATGAAGTATTGTGAAATTTCAGCTGCCCATTTGCCAAGTCTTCCTGAGGATTTACAACTTTGGAGAACATCCTTGAGTGGTTGATTTGTTAGGATTCTTACTTTGTGTGCCAAGAAGTAATGCTTCAACTTTCTTGTTGCCATGAGTTACTCGCATATGCTATCTTCTCAATTTACGAGTAAAACATTTTGGATCCAGAGAGGGCTTCGAGACAAAGTAGATCGGTTCTTGACACTTCACTGGTCTTTTTCTCTTTCTTGTATCAAGACTGCACTTACAAAATTTCTCGGATCTTTGAGATGTACAAAAGTAACTCTTGATCAATGTTTGGTGTTGTTAATGTTGAAGGATTTGAAAGATATTTCTTTATTTCTTCAAAAGCTTTTTGTTGCTCTTCTCCCCATGTGAAGTTTGTCTTCGCTCCTTTGAGTGCTTGAAAAATTGGAAAGCTTTTTCTGGCGACTTTGATATAAACCTTGTTCGTGAAGCCAATCTTCCCGTTAATTTTTGGATGTCTTTGATGTTCTTTGGAACTTCGCTTGCATGATTGCTTTTATCTTCTCTCGGATTTGGGTCAATGCCTTTTGCTGAAACTATACATCCGAGGATCTTGCCCTTTGTACGCCGAAAGTACATTTCTCGGGATTGAGTTTGAGATTTGATTTTCTCAAATTTTCAAATGTTTGCTTCAAATATTTGATGTGGTCTTCGCGTTTCTTGCTTTCTACTATTATGTCGTCAACATATGCCGCCAGATTGTCTCCGATTTGATCTTTAAGTGCTACCAAGTCATTCTCGATGAAGCTTGACCCGGCGTTACGAAGCCCCTCTGCCATTCTTTGGAAGCAGTAAGTTCCAAATGGTGTGATAAAACTTGTCTTTTTCTTCATCTTCTTTTTTCATGTAGATTTGATGATATCCTGAGAAGCAATCTAGGAAACTTAGCATTTCACTTCCTGCAGCTTGGTCAACCAATGTGTCGATTCTTGGTAGAGGGAAGTTGTCTTTAGGGCAAGCTTTGTTGAGATCTGTGAAATCTATGCACATTCTCCATTTTCCATTGCTTTTCTTTACCATCACAATGTTTGCTAGCCAAGTTGTGAATTTGACTTCTCTTATGACCTTCGCGTCAAGCAATCTCTCGTATTTCAGCCTTCACAGCTATTGTTCTATCTTCGGAAATTTTTCGTAACTTTTGTTTTTTTGGTTTGTAACTTGGGTCAATGTTTAGGCGATGCTCAATGATGTCTCTGCTGACTCCTTCTAGGTCTTTTGCTGACCATGCGAAGACATCTTGGTTGCTTCTTAGGAAACTTATCAATTGTTCTTCCTCTTCTTTTGCTAGATTAGCTCCTATGATGACTTTCTTGTCTGCTACCATTGGATTTAACAAAACTTCTTTGGTTTCTGCCTTGGAGCATGTCTTTGCTTTCTTTTGTGACTTCGCATTCTCTCGTTATATCTTTTTCTTCTTCGATTTCTTCTATGGCCAAGACATTTCTTTTGGGCTCTTAACCTTGTGGTCGTGGGTTCGAGCCCCCACGGTGGGCGCCAAGATATTGGGTGATTGCTCAACACAACATATTATTGATGATGATATGGTTCACAAAGAAGCCATTCAACATTGCTCTTACAAAGGATATCAGGGGGTATTTATAGTCCCCCCTGGCTTCGTAGTTGTACAAAAATATTAAGAATCCTGAAATGTCTATCTATTGTACATTTTCTTCAGCGAAGACGTACCTTTCATCTTCGCTTCTTCTAAATTGGTCTTCTGTCTTCGCGATGTTTTCTTGCTCTCTTTGAAGAAAGTATTTCTAGCTTCGCAGCGAAGTTATCGTGGCCATCTTCGCCTGGTTCTTTATCTTCAGTTTTCCTATCTCATTTTTGTTGCCCTTCCGTGAAGCCAAAGTCTCGCGAAGACACCTTCGTCGCATCATTCATCTTTTGTTTTGCGAATGTCCCGAGCACCCTGAAATCTTCAAAGTCTGGGATGAAAGTTTAAGACAGAAATCAAAGTTAGATCCCAACAATTAAAATGCAACTTTTTAGAAAACAAACCTGCACAACTCTCTGCTGAGCAAAAAATGGTGGTCCAAAAAAGAAAGCATAATTTCCTACAAAGTTGAGCTACATTAACCACGTGAAGGTGAGAGTACCAATAATAATGATAAAACATGTCTGATGTCTAATCCAATACTACAGAATTGAAGCTGCACTTTAGGCCGAGATGGAACTGTATGGACTTTAGGCACGGCTCAGAGATATCTCACTGTCAACTATCATAGGCCTGTGGAGCAAGCGAAGAAGCCTTAACACTCTAGGCCGACAATTGCTTAGTCGTCTGGGCCGCACGCCCATGGTGCGCCCGGGGCGCAGCCGAGAATGGCGGTGGAGGTGGCCGGAGGGAAGAGAGACATGGCGGCGTGGTGAGGAGGAGCCAGGAGCCCAGAGGAAACCGGTGTTGACGGCCAAGGCGCTCCCACCTCACGCAACCGGTGTTCGGCGCCTCCACTGCCTGCTTGCTCTCCTTTCAGAAACCAGACTGCCTCTGGCTCGGCTTGCTACATAGCGCTTAAATCTTGTACTGTACCTCTACACATCTGGCATCTGCCTTTGTAGTATAAAACTATGTTCCTGTCAGTGTACTATACTCTTAGGGGAAGAACATACATACAGATTCTTCCTTTTTCTTTTACGTTTTTCGTCAGACATCAGTGAACTGACCACTCCTACTTCTCTCTACTCGGTGACTATTATTTATATATCCAAAAAAATGTATTACCACGTGCAGATTCTCATTGTTAACTTTTGAGGGACTGGCCTACCATTTTTTCCCCTGCAGCTGCAGAGACAAATTATTGAACTTGCCTACCTGGTTTTTCCCCTTCAGGGTCTCTGGTTCATATCACTGAATTCTCTTCAACTACTCATGTTGCCCTGTTCTAAATCTTAGCTTCTGATACAAAGTTCATATGTTTAGTCTCTTATGTATGTTGTTAAATGTACAATTTTTATAAAGAGGGAAGGGACACTACGGATCCTTGAATCCTGATATGGCAGAGATTGTCAGCTCTGCACTTGTCCATGAGACTGTCAGCCAAATCCTCTCCAATATGGTTCAGAAATGTGAGGACAAAGATGAACTGAGTGCAAACAGATACCTGGAGAGGCTGGAGATGGCACACATCAAGCTGGAGCGTGCACTCCACTCTCGACATGTCAAAGAAGTGCTGATCACTGATTCATCCTTGTTGAGTTGGCGCGGGAAGCTGAAGCGTGCTTCTTAAGAGTGTGATGACACGCCTCTCAAATGCAAGCAGAGTATCCTAGAATGCGAACAGATGTTGAAGGAGGTGAGAAACTCCTCGTTTACTATACGTGTACCGCATACTACCAAGTGGTTTGTTTTCCCCATCTTTAGCCCCAACAAAGATGAGTCCTAATCAACAAGCTGCAAGAGATTCCATGTCGTCAAAATCTTAGGGCATGTACAGCCCACAGATGGCTGGTCGTCTGCAAAACCTCGATTTTAGCATATAAACAGATGCACAGATAGTTCATACAACCCACGGATAGAGATGTTGTCCGTAAGATGTTTAATCCTTTGCATGTAGATTAAGATTAACTACAAATGTATTTGTGTATACCATTGTGTGGCTATTTCATCAATTGAGAACATAGTTCAATATATGAGGATTATATACACTAATTTATAAAATATTGATAATGATCATTCCATGAAATAATTGGAGTACAATTAAAGGTAATTTTTTTCTCTTCTTTAACTTTCTTTCTCTCCACTTTTTTCTCTCTCTGTCTGCAGAGTTACTCTCCAGCGGAGGAGCAAGGCCTCTCTCTCTTCTCCGGCGATGGGGAGCACGGGCTTGGGACGGCGGTGTAGCAAGTGTGGGGTGGGGGCACAGCCAAGACCCTAGCGGATCTGGACGGTGGAGAAACCGCCCTCATCGTCGCCGCGTCCTCTACGCCCACAACCACCAGCGCTCGGTCTCCTCCACCAACCCCGACGCCTCCTCATCTGCCCCAGCATTGGCCCCAATCTCCTCCACCCCTTTGGCCCTGGTCGCAAGCCTCGGACTCCTCTGCCCCCGCTCCTCACCGCTGGGGACCTCCAGCGAGACTGCCAGATCCAGCCCGGCCGCCAGGGCTGGGGAGCTCCTCCCACACCTGGACACAGTGAGGGCTGCCTCTCCTACGGCGGCCCTCCATGGGAGCTCCGCCATACGGAGTTTGGCGTATGCCCCGGCCGCAGCTCCTCCCCGCGCAGCCCGTGTCCCCTACCTTTCTTCTTTGCGGCAGATCCGATGACAACGAAGGTAGGCAGGTCAAGCGACAAATCTCTCTCTCATAGGGCTGCGGCCGTGGCTGTAACCGCCAGGACGGGCGGCGGAGCTGCGCGAGCTAGGGCGGGGAGGTTGTTTTGGCGGGGAGAAACTAGCGCACGGGCGCGGGGATCCGAGTGGGTCGTCGCCTAGAGAAGACGAGCATGTGCCCCGACCGCCTGCTTGGCCTGGGAAAACGGGGCGGCAGTTTCGCCTCATGAGACGACAGGAAAGCCGTCTGCAGGCTGCGCTGGGGGTGATTTGCAAATTTTCCCACACATAGACGGCTCCAATCGACGGGCTGCACATGCCCTTATGTGGATGTCCGAGAATTGAGGAGAGACAAGAAGGGGACTTTTAGTTAATACCCTGGCTTGGCACAAGCAACGAGAAAAAAAAATCTTTTCCACCCTCTCTTCTAATGTCATGTGTCCTTTTATTGCTACTATTAATTCGTTGCAACCAACATATATAAAGGCCTGCTTAGTATATAAACCTACTGTAAGTTAGCATTGCAGCTTGCAAGCAGCCGGCTGCCGGCAAGCTTATTATAGTTGCGATAAGGGAGAGGAGAGTGACGACCTGTGGCTGCTAATTAATTTAAGACATAGGAACCATTTAATTTGCTCCCTGCCTCAGGTGGTACCTTCCCTTGTAGTTCTCATCTTTAAATATGTTATGAACTGTTGGCTCTCATCGTTGACTTACATACTAGTATATTACCCGTGCTAACACCAACCCAAATCAAACAACCAAATGATGTAGATGATTTGGTGATTTTTTCAAAAAAAAAAAAACAATCATCGATCACATCACATGATATAATATTACAAAGGAAACAATGTTGGTGATTTTTTCAAAGGAACAAAGGAACCAAATGGTGTAGATGATTTCGACAACACAAATCAAACAACCCTTTACAAAGGAACCAATGTTATTTCACATAATATAATATTATAAAGAAACCAATGTTATTTCCAAACAAATTGAGTCATTTCTTCCTCTTCAAAATTGGTGAAAGGTTTTTCTTTTCACATGAACAATGGCTAGAAAGAAAAATACAATATAGATTACATGAATGGCAACATCTATCTGCCTTTGGACTTTTAGTAGACACCACAACCTATGTGACGACAAAGAATATGCAAAGTTACTAAGAAGATGTAGAGGCATTTTCAGCATGCATAGCAACTATAAGAATTTCTGAAATAATATGTAGATTTTTGGAAAGTAATGCAGGTTCATCAGCTGAGCTATATCATAGAAGAACATTCAATACCCTCTCCGTAACAAGGAAAGCCCAATAGAACCCTTTGACCAATAAGTCCATTATCTGCACTAAGATCTTTGTTCTCCTGAACAAAACAGAGAAACCAAATTATTATTAATAAAGAAAACAATGGGCATTGTGGAACAGAAAAAAAAATATTGTAGCTAAATGGTGAAAAAAGAAGCGCACCTTCAAAGCATTCAAAAAAATTTTGAGGTGCCACTTTGTGCAATGGTTCCAAGACAGTCAGCGCAGCCCCCGACAGCCAGCGTGGCAGATTGCCCAAGCACACGGGAGCACCGCAGGCGGCGGCGCGCGAGGCTGCGAGGTGACCGGTGTGGCACAGCCGCGCAAGGAGTTGGTGAGGACGGCGAACTACGTTTTTTTAACTTTTCTTCTCTGCACTCGGTCAGTTCAGTTTAATTAAACCGAAGAACCAAAGAAATAAATCGAAACTGAACCTGTCAGTTTCTAGCTTAGGAGAAAACCAATCGGTGCTTCATTGTTGGAAAACCGAACTTTTCAAGAACTGAAAAAACTGAACCGAATAGTCGGTTTAAACCGAATGCCTAGGCTGAGCCCGGCCTAATTGATTAGTTGGTTTGAAGGCGCACCGACGGGATGCATATATACCAGGAGCATGCCGACGGCGTAGGTGGCGCTCTAGATGATGATCGCCTCACAGGCAGTAGTGGCGTGATGGCGATCCCGTCCGGGCCAGTGGCGGCATCCTAGTCGTGGCGGCCCTGCATGCCCCCACACACACACACACCATGTCTGTTGGCAACGACACAGTAGGAGGAAGCAAAACACAATCAATGGCTACCACGTTGCCTAAAGGGACTGAAGTAAATCAGCAAACGTGTATATAGAAAAAGTGATCTATAATTCATCCAAGAAGGTACTGACTGAAATAACTCGTCATAATCAATAGAAATCTTTAAAAGTGCTAATTCATTTTATTAATCTCGCTGTATAGAACCTACTTGCAAAATTAACAAATATAATTTTGGAGTGAGCTATTACCGAATTGTTCCTTGTCAAAAGAATATAGTGTCACTGGCAGTGGCGGCGCGATGGAGACCCCGTCCGGGCCAGTGGCAACATTGGTGATTTGCGGTGAGAAAGATTTTATGGTTGGGAATCGACCAGTGACGTACCAGTGCAGAGCCAAGCGGCGGGATGTCGGGCATGGGCGTGGCGTAGATGGGAGGGGATGATGAAGAGGCCGCATCGCCTGGCCAGTCGTGGCGGCCCTAACGGCGATCTCGTCGTGACCAGTGGCGTTGGCCTTGGGCGTTGGCGATGAGCGAGGTTCCTTTGATCCCGATGAACGATGAGCGAGCGTTAGCGGTTCCCTGGTGCTCGCCACGCCATGGGTTGTTTTTTTATATATTTTTTCACGGTGAGGATGACAGGCTTCGTACGATGGTTGCCTCCGACGCGTGAGAATGTGCGGCGTGAGGGTGAGGGTGTAAGACCCTGCATCAAACTTTCGATCTCAGCCCTTAGTCCTTTTATTGCTACTATTTATTCCTTGCAGCCAACATATATAAAAGCCTGCTTAGTATATAAACCTACTGTAAGTTAGCATTGCAGCTTGCTAGCAGCTGGCTGCCGGCAAGCTTATTATAGTTGCGATAAGGGAGAGGAGGGTGACGACCTGTGGCTGCTAATTAAGACGTAGGAACCATTTAATTCGTTCCCTGCCTCAGGTGGCACCTTCCCTTGTAGTTCTCATCTTTAAATATGTTATGAACTGTTGGCTCTCATTGTTGACTTATGACATATATATATATATATGTCTTCTCGAGGGACTTCTTCCCTTACCTTACCTCTGGCTTCTTCCCTTGTAGTTCCTAAAGAACAAGACCTCAACACCCTTTGAGATAGTACTTGCCTTCCGCATCTTCCTTGATCCCACTCTTTGACATCACTGTATTCGCTCTAAGTTCTCATCTTGTATCATTCTACGACTTGTGATTCAGTCGGAGGTATGTTCTTACAACTGCTAAGCTAATCTTTGCAAGAGAAATCTGATGTTTGTATATATATCTAGTCTCTCAAGTCTGCTGCAAGTTTTTTCTACTGGCATTTTAAAAATTTTGGTGGTTAGAGATCAACAGGAATATAAGATATATCACCAATACAAAATACTTTGAGACAAAATTTTAAAAAATTGTTCTTTTGTTCACTAAACCATGTGGGCACAATGCTTAGGAATGAGGAGAAAAGGCTCCTTAATTTTTTTAAAACAATGTACATCATTTCTAGACCATTCTAGATAAAAATACAAAGCAAAACCATATGCAGTCTCAAATATTACAGAGCTGCAGTCTAGATAAAAATAGAAAGCAAAATCATAGAGTAGCAAATATTAGATTCCATCCATAGTTCTAAATATCACCACATAATATTAGTCAGCTGTTCCAAATATTACATATAAAAAGAATAGTCCAACCACTACTACGAGGAATCCGCTTCTTTGCCGAGTGCGAAAAACGTTTGCCGAGAGGGAAAAATCGGGCACTCGGCAAAGAGCATCTTTGCCGAGTGCCAAACTGAGCACTCGGCAAAGACTTCTTTGCGAGTGCCAGGCCGTCGGGCGGTGTTCCCCACTGAAAATTATATCTTTTGCCGGCGCTTAACCGTCGGCAAAATAATACACTCGGCAAAGAATAACAGGACCAAAACGGCCACGTTTTCCGTTACCTTTGCCGAGTGTCCGACGTTAGGCACTCGGCAAACTAGGTATCCTTTTTGCGAGAGTGCCGCACGTAAATGCACTCGGCAAATAGGGTCTTTGCCGAGTGCCCGACCTGGCACTTTCGGCAAATTATGCATTTTTTTTTTTTTTTTTTTTCGTTCCATATTTTTGTGTGGACTTGGTACAGTAATTACATCTCATCTTCAGAATTTGGGACAATTTCAAGTTGTTTTGCTATATTTCATGAATTATTTCTTTTTTCTTGCATTTTACGACCACTCCAAATTTGAACTGCAGGTACATGAAATAATGGAATTTGGTCATTCAAAAAATATTATTCATGATGTTTGGCGTATGTTTAGGCTCAATCCAGGAACTCGCGTGAAATTACGAACATTTTTGTGTCGGAACATGACGAATTACATGCGGGAAAAGTGTTTTTAAATTCTATAAAATCCAAACGAAGTTTAAAAATCACGAAACTTGGCGAGGTGTCTTGTCATCTCATAAGGAGGCTGTGGTAAAAATTTGAAAAAGTTTCGAGCAAGTTGTGACGTCGGATGGCTAAAACTCGAGAACCCCGGACTTGATCACATGTGGAGTGCCATATATGACAAGTTCACACAAAAAATATGGGACGAAAAAACAAAAAAAAATGCATAATTTGCCGAGTGCCATATATGACACTCGGCAAAAGATGTTCTTTGCCCCGAGTGCCTAGACGCGTGGCACTTTCGGCAAAGTATTTTTAAAAAAAATAAAATAACACCTTTGCCGAGTGCCTCATTTTACGGCACTCGGCAAAGGCGGCGGATAAATATCTGGACCAGCTCCCTCTTCGACTCATTTCCACGCCAGCGCCCGAGCCGCCCACGCCCGCCGCCCGCGCCGCCACCCGCCCGCGGTCCCTCGCCCGCCGCCCGCCACCATTGGCCTCGCCGGATCCGGCCGCCCCGCCGCCGGACCCGCCCCGCCCGCGCGCGATCCGGCCCGCCAGGCCGCGCAGCCCGGCGGCCTCCGTGGCGCGCCGCCCGGCGCCCCGGCCACCCCGCCCGCCCTCGCCCCCCCCGGCCCCACCGGCGCCCTGCCCCGTCGGCCCTGCCCCTTTCCCGGCGGTAGGGGGAGAAAGGGGAAGGTGAGGAGGAAGAGGAGGAGGAAGGGAAGGTGAGGAGGAAGAGGGAGGAAGGGAAGAAGAGGAAGAGGAGGAAGGAGAGGAGGAAGAAGAGGAAGGGGAGGAGGAAGAGGGAGGAAGGGAAGAAGAGGAAGGAGAGGAGGAAGAAGAGGAAGGGGAGGAGGAAGAAGAAGAAAGTGCCGATCCGACCGGTCGCCGTTCTTCGTCTTCTTGATGATCCACACGCCGTCGTCGCCGACCATTGCCAAGGTAAGCCCAATCCTTCTAGTAGTGGTTAGTAGTAGTTGTTAGGGATAACTAGTGGTTAGTACTAGTAGTAGTGGTTAAGTAGTAGTGGTTAGTACTAGTAGTAGTGGTTAAGTAGTAGTGTTAGTTGTAGGGTTAGTAGTAGTAGTTAGTAAATAGTTAAGTAGCTCTTAGTATTTGTAGTGTTAGTAGTTAAGTAGTTGTTAGTAGTAGTTGTAGGGTTACTAGTAATTGTTCTTGTAATACTTGAATACTTTCATCCGCATGGTTTCGGTAAGTAAAGTAAATGGCTCTTGTTGATATATTGGTGGTTGGTGGCCTTCGTGCCCATATTCGGTATATGTATGTGGTTGTTGGCCTTCGTGCCATGTTTTTGCAGGTTTTGGGAACCTCCCGTGCGAGGGGGTCTTTGCCAAAATTTTGAGTCGACACTAACTATTTTTTGCCCTTGTTTTGTAGGAGGATCGTGGGAGGGACTCGGCGACCCGATCGTCCTCGTGGGCGCTAGCGTGTCTTGCTTTGCACCGCGTCTCCATCGACACCGTAGGTATTAATCACCTCTCCGTCCTTATAGTTGTCTTACATAGCGTGACCCGGTTAGGCGTCTCCCGTCCGAAAGAGATACAGGGCGTTGGTATGCGCGTCTGTGCATATCTGCGACCGTATCCGCTTTCGGTTATTGTCCGTTTTTTGGACAGCCCGTGGATGCGTAGATGGGTTAGCATCCATGCTCAGCTCCGTCCGGTCGGATTTTTCGGCAGCACCTCCCGTTGTTCTCGGATACACACTCTCCCCGCCGGGGCGTGTATCGGGAGAACAATGGGAGGTGTCGCCAAAATTCCGCGGTCGGATAGGAGCGAGCATGGAAGCTAACCTTGTCTACGCATCCTCGGGGGATTACAAGATTTTTCGGTCTAATGCAACACCGACAAAGTGTAGCAATAGAGCCAAAAATGGTAGCAATAGTACTTTTGCTACCATTTGTTTTTGGTTAAATGTCGTTGCACTTGTAAGGGTAGCAATAGCGTAATGCAACGGGTTACATTTTAGTTGCGACACACAACCCCTCTATTGCAACACTTTCGACACTTTTGCAACCCATGGTGAGTGTTGTAACAAAAGCAATTGCAACCACTATGGGTGTGGCAATAGTATCAATTGCAACGAACTAGACGTTGCTAGTGACACGTATGACAACACGCTGGTCGTGTAGCAACACAATGCGCCGCAACGCGTAACATAGGTGTTGCAAGAGTGGTTATTGCTACGCGGAGAAAGCATTGCAATAGAGCTTCTCTATTGCCACGCCGCCTAAATGGTTGCTATAGGTGGCTTGGCTTATTGCAACGTCTCTGTAGGTTGGTTGCTACGAGGGGGGTCCTCTATTGCCACGTTCGTGAATGGTTGCTATAGGCGGCATAGGCTATTGCCACGTTACTTAGGTTGGTTGCTATAGATAGGCCATCTATTGCCACGTCGGTGATTGGGTTGCTATAGGTAGGTTCCTCTATTGCCACTTTCATCATCTTTTTGTAGTTGCAAGAGATTGTTTATCTATTGCCACAATTATCGTATCTATTGCCACAACTAAATGTGGTTGTTATATGTGCGATTGTTGCAACGCAATTTGGTTTGATTTCCATCATATATTGCAACACCGTTAATTTATATTAAGAATTCATGCTGCGATGTTTTGTTTGTTTGCTTAAATCAATAATCGCAAGGCGACAAATACATAATGAATGAGGCATCGACATCCATTAAAACAAAATATAATTTGTTCATACAAAATCTTCAACGAAACACACCGAGTGTCAAACTAAATGAGAGCACAAGTAGATAGCTTAACACATAATAATGTGTCCAAAGCATAGACAACATTTTGAACTCATTTGAATCAAAAGACTAATGTCTACTGTAGCAGCAAAGGTTCCCTTGATATGTATGTTGGCCATCGTCCCACCATTCGCATGCTCCTTCTCAAACTCAAGATTCCTCCTGAACAAATCATTGACATGCATTAGTTAAACTACAAAAATCATTGACATGGAATTAATCAAACCTGGAGCCAATTTAAAAGGAGCCCGAGGTACTACATTGGTAAATAATCTAGAAGAAACTTTGAAGCTGCCTCCCAATTTAAACTAGGGAAACGTAGAAGCTTTTATAAACTATAAATATCATGAAGATATCCACTAGAAATTAAAAAACAAAGATAATAGAAATATTTATTGCTATTGAAAGACTAAAGGAATCAAGTTGTTCTTTTTTTTTTTGGCACACATTAGTTTTAGTACTTTTCAGCTTTCAGTATACAAGCATGCAAAATATATTTTTTGAGTAGTGGGCAGTGGGCTATCTCTATCAAATACAAATACTATGTAGGTTATAACAATATCATGTCATTGTCATTCGGGGGCACAAGCACAAACCATAAAAAAATGCCTGAAGGAAAACCTTGTGACAAAATTTTTTACCTTCTCATAGCTCAATTGAGAAAAACCCTTTGATCCTGTAACATGGTGTATCTTTCGATTCTGCCGATTCTGAGAATTCTTATTGCTAATCCTCTGCACACAACCAGCAATGATTTGATTTTTATAAATTCAACAAAGGTCGCGCAAAACATAAACCTTGATGTGAGAAGTGGAATTGGCAAGATTTTAAAAAAATGGGAACAAACCTGGAATTCTTCGGTGCCAAAATACGACACCAGATAGTGCCACTCAACAATGTCTAATTCTTCTGGCCTATGTCTCATTCTCTCTTCATAGGTGGTGTAACCTTGTAGGTAGCACTAAATGTAGATCGCCATCCTTTGTAACGGTCATTAGCCACCGTCCATATCTTCATTCTATTCGCCTCGTTATCCTCAAGGTCCCACTTATCCTGCTCAAAATAAAGCCTAAATAAATTACTTCTTAAACAATAATTTGGTATTGCAATTTTGACATCCACATGGATAACAGAAGCTTACCAGCACATCGTTTGCTATTGCAATTTTCACATCCACATGGATATCTGTCCATGTTCTTACTCCGATGAGAGGTGCTCTTTTCCTTGTGAACAGTGTTATTTCATCAACAAATATTCGTTTGTTTGAACCTACAGGTCCTCCAAGCCTAGAGAACTGGATGCTAAGCTTCTGAGATGCCTCCCTGGTTCTCTTGTTTGTTGCTGTCCATCCTTTTAGGTTACCTCTTGGCTTTCTCTTTTTGGAGTCTTGTCCATGAAAAACAAATATATACAAAGCAAAAAGACTTAAAAACTTTTGACATAGTTTAAAAATTAAGTGAACCTCACAATAAACTGAAAATATTCATTACTTACTAGTTCCCTCTCCCTGTGGAATGAAACGTCGAGCATGAGATGGTCTTACATTTCTGGTGGTGTGGGGTTGCTATCTTCACTTGAAAGTACTACATCTGTATGATGATTACTGTCCACATATGCCACTACAGAAAATATTGGTCACTTGTGTAAGATATAATATGTTTGCAAAGGAATAGTAACAATAGAAATTTTTGGGACAGATGTTATATTACTAATATCATCCAGTTGTCCTTGAACCCTTAACCATTCTTTGTAAGTTTTGGTGGTGTCATCCCTGTCGATATCTTTCAAATCTAGGTCAACCAAGCTAATATTAGTACAAAGGCTTTTCCAATAGAAAATAATACAACAATTTTTAAATATATAGGTGTCCAACATAACACTTACCCGTGAATCGTTTTTCCTTATGCATGACATGCAGCCATTCCTTGTAAGCATCAATTGACTCCTCCTCATCATCTATACTCTCTTCCCTAATGGGTCTCCTTCCGTGTACTTTCAAAGGGTGTTATGTTCACATTTCGTTCTATTTTTGTTCCTTGGACACCAATAGTCTGACCTGTCTTTCCACCTCATTACATGCTGTCATAGCATCTACATCGACATCATCTTCGATTTTGTGTAGTGTTGCTGCATTACCAGATCTCCTCTTGTAGTACAAATAGTCCTTTACCCTATACCCCAATTGTAATTTCATTACAATTAAGTTACTCAGGTGAGGTCATCCCTATTGATTGTAATAGTAGAAGACTCGTGCCTCCCGGTGCCCCCTCGCAAGTGAAAGAGAGTCCATGTTTGATCCGAGCTGCCAAATAATACAATAGTATCAAACTTAAGCACTAGTGATGATACAAAAATATACTTAAAAGGAAACTTAAGCACTAGTAATGATTCAACAATATACAATAGTATTCAAACAAGAAAAAAAAAAAATGTTTTGTTGTTTATGATGGATGGGGAATGACTTGAGACATATAGCTATTAACAAATATTTATGCAACCTTTTCATCCGAAACTAAAATGGAATCATAATATTGCTGCCCTTGCTGTTTCTAAATCTATTCATTCTTATAACTACTGAATGGAATTATAATATTCATGCAGCTACTAAAATGGAATTATAATATTCATGCCCTTACTGTTTCTGTTCATTCTTATCTGAGTAGAATTCCAGAAATAAATGCAGGTCATCAACTCATCATCACCCAAGAAAGCACAAATTATTAAAAGTGAAGGGAAAATAGGATAGATTTCAGGCCCTATGTCAGCTTAGTGATGATTGGCTTGCTGCAAACATGTTCCTAAAAATTAGAAGGAAGGTCTTCATGTAAAATATGTTTGTTTGCATTGATTAATTTTGTCCATGTAAAACAGGCCTCTTCCTGTTAAGATGTTAGATCCTGACAATCTACAGAATAGAAGGTTCGGTAAGTAAATATGTGGCCTCAGATGACATGGTTTGCAAACCAACATAGATTCTTCTTAACTTGGATAAGCCATGTCACGTAAACATGCAATCTATGTGTAATTAATAGACTTTTTTATTTTATTTCTAAAATGGCTTTAACATTGCTAGGCTTGGGCATAGCTACAGAACTAGTGTGCAAATCATGATTCTATAGTGTGCAGCAGCTATGGCAAAAAGGCTGAAAAAAGGATTTATTTCTTTTGATTTTTAGAATTTGAACAACCATGGTGTGATAGTGATGCCTTGCTTTTCTATTCTGTGGCTGATTGATGCCTTTAGCCCTGACGGTTCTGGCTGCAAGAAGTTGGAGTCATCAACGGACGCCCCATTCACAGGTTTGTTTCATTGTAACTAGCTGCAGATGTTCTTGTAAGACAGACAGGCAATTAACTGAAATGTCTATTTTTTTTGCAGCCAAAGTTTGGGTATCACCATCAGAAAGATATGCCATGGTTCCTGACAAAAATGTGAGCTCAGTTCACTAGTTAAACAGTGCATTAGTTACACACAAGAGGAGTTTTTTTACAGCATCGACACTATTCTAGTGAACGGATCAATATTATTCTGCTCTGATATGCTCTGATAGTTGTAAGCTCAGAACTTTTACTTATTCTAGTGAACGGATCAATATTATTGTATCACTATTCACTTGTTCCTTGCTTCATGAATGATTTTTTATATTAATTGTCTAACTGTTGTTTTTTTGGTTAGCTACGACTGTTCTCTTAATATTGTAATTCATTTTGAGTTTGTGCTAAGATCTGAATCGATAGTGCATAATTTGATAAAAAGCAATATCCTAATCACTGAACTTGTGTTTCTCACATCCAGTCTGCACAACAAGATGACCAATGCTCTCAGTATTCATATGATAGAATGAAACTTCAGATAACAGGACACGCCATGCCATTGTCACTAAATCTTGACAGTAAAACTTTTATTCGGGTATGTATCAGTGGCAACACTAACTGAACTTGCATGTATGGACAGAGAGTAAAATCATATCCCTACATATCAGTAATCCCATGTCGATCTACAATTGTAATTACTGAAATTAAAGGAAACCAGCATGTATGTATACTATGTGTATGGACAGAGACCAAAATCATTAATATATCTAGAAACCCCGAGATGTTGAATCAAAACCTGAGATGTTGAATCCAAAAATAGGAAGCCAAGAGGTGTTACCTATCATTGGTCTCATTGATTGGCAGGGGAGCTTTCTTGTTGATCACCAGGAACTGCTATGGACCCGGATGGACGTGTTGCCCCAAAAGGGACATGGTCACGTTGGGTCTGGATGAACTTGCCGGCACTGCCGCCGCCGCCAGAGTTGTTGGCGTCCCCGCTCCTGTCGACCCAGACGAACGTGTTGCCCCAAAAAGGGACATGGTCGCATTGGATCTGAATGAAGTTGCCGCCGCCGCCGCCGCCGGAGTTGTTGGCGTCCCCGATCCTGCAGGTGTTCCACTCGATGGAGTTGTCGCCATGTTCGACTTCTCTTTGGTGGAAACTGAAAACCGTTACTGGTGGAGGCGGCGGCGTGGTAGATGAGGAAGCGCGTGTACCGGGAGGGAGATGAGAAGTTGCGAAATAATGGGGCGGCTTGGGGAGGAAACGGGGGTGGGCGCGCGGGAGAATTTTCGTCACTGCATTTTCGCGGGCCTGAGAGTATTCGCTGGCAAAGGTTTTGGCAATTGTTGGCGGGATCCTGTGCACCTCTACGCTGATCCATGGCACCGGTGATTTTTCTTCGAGCCGTGCCTCTACGCTGATCCATCGTGATAGTCCAGCGAGCTCCTGTGCACCTCCTCGACCCACTGGAGGACATAGTACGTGAACATGGGTGTACCGTGTACATCTAATTTTGAGAAAAAAAAATGTACAGCTCCTGTGCGTATACATATATAATATCCAGATTTTGTTTGTTTGAGCGAAATAAGAGTAAAAAGCCCATGTTTTTCATCTTGTCCACCATCTAGCTGGGCCGACCTAGTAGCCCAAGAAGGTAAATCACGGAGACGGAGGGAACCGTGGACACAGGCTCCGGCGCGTTACCCAGGTTCATCGACTCGAAGAAAAATCCCCCCATCCTGCACCGCATTGCCCTATCGCCTAGCGTCTAGGGATAGAGAGATGTGTCGCCGCCTATATATGGTATCACCAAGCATGCACCGGCGGACACCGCCCAGTTGCTGGTCATGGTTGCGTGGATCTTAGCTTTGAGGGCGAGATGCACCTAGAAGCCTAGAAGAACCCAAGGCCGATCTGGATGTGACTGGACCTGAAGCGGAGACTACGACCAGCTAGGGGCAAATACTGCAGTCGTCACCGTGCTAGGGCAATGTTTGTACACCCAATTTTCAATTCCTCGTCCCACCACTGCCTCGACCGTCCTCATGACAGAGGCGATGACACCGGCGTTGCGCCAGTCGAACTGGTGCAGGCCCTTGACCTCGACGACGACGGGCGACACCGGGTGCAGCGCGAACCACGAGTGCATGGGCACGTAGCTCTTCTTATCTGTGACAATGTGGAACACCAGCCTGGCTGGGTCGGCGGCGCTAGCTCCGTCATGACGGCCGCGAGGACATTGTTGACGACGAGCGCGACGTGTTGTTTGGCGTCGGTGTATAGTATCACTTTGTCGAAATCATTTAAAACTTTAATGGGATGTTTACGGAGCCTAAGCTATGATGTTGTGAGCATCTATGCAAATTTCTGACCAAGTTCACCTATTATTGTAATTATTTTATGATTTACTAAAGAATAAATGTTAAAATACCCTAAGCTGCATAAAAAATTCAAAAAACTTGGAGGGACACATCCTTTTGGTGTATAAGTGTTGACAAAAAAGTTTCAACTGATTACTGAGAAAATGGTGATGCACATCCTCACAAAGTCATATGTGGTCTCGCACATGCCATTGTAGATGAGCGTGAGATGTTCATCCTCCTATGAGATGTATAGTATCACTTTGTCGAAATCATTTAAAACTTTAATGTGATGTTTACGGAGCCAAGCTATGATGTTGTGAGCATCTATGCAAATTTCTGACCAAGTTCAACTATTATTGTAATTATTTTATGATTTACTAAAGAATAAATGTTAAAATACCCTAAGCTACATAAAAATTCAAAAAAACTTGGAGGGACACATCCTTTTTTTTGGTGTATAGGTGTCGACAAAAAAAGTTTCAACTGATCCCGAGAAAGTGGCGATGCACATCCTCACAAAGTCATATGTGGTCTCACACGTGCCCCTATAGATGAGCTAGAGATGTTCATCCTCCTATGAGATAGTATCCCTTTGTGAGTTCACTTAGCTACAGAGAGGAATGATTGTGAAGATTGTTAAGTCTAAAAAATAATTTCAGTAACATATAGAAAAAAATTTAGACAATGAAAATCAAAATTTTAAACTAAAATAAAAGTATGGAAAGAAAAGAAATGGGGACGTATATTAAAAATAAAAAAAGTGCTCTCCACAGGATTCGAACCATGGAGCTAAAATTCACATAAAACCATCACTACCACTGCGCTATGTAGGTGTGTTTGTTGTAACTCACGTTTTACTTTATTTGATATCATTAAAGATCTTATGAGTTATAAAACGCCCCAACCCTGGCCCCATCTCAGCATATGAACTATATGTTGTGAGATGAATTCTGTATAGAAGGCCTTTTGATTCTGCCAATAAAATCTTGATTTCAGATTGCAACTTATAAGTGAACTCAAATACTTAAAACATTTATCTCAAGAGATCTGTGGCCACGTGTCCTGGGTCTGCATGCGTGCCGTTCTGTTGGGTTCGATCGGCGCTGAACCAGCATTGGCCGCTGGCCCATGTTCCCCTGGCCCAACCCCACCGTAGATATATGCGCATGGGAGTGAGTCTGACCAACATCGCGCCCCTGGCAGTTTCATCTCTTCTCCCGACTCCTGTTCTTCTCGATCCTAAATCGTGAAACCCTAGAGCGGCGGCGGACTCCGGCGAGGCCGTGACCATACTCGGTCATCGGTGCGTGGTTCGTCCTCACAGGCTACGATTGAAGCGGCCAAGGGCCCTGTGGAAACGTCCAAGTGAGACAACGACGTCAAGCACCGTGGCGGGCGGCGCCGTCCAGGGAGCGCACCTGCTCGGCTATGCCGTCGGCACAGCCAAGGGCATGGCGGCCCGCGCTCACGTCTCAACGTACATCTACGGTGCTTTGCCCATCTCCCTCCTCCCATCTTTTGCATCGCTCGCTCCCCCACTGCTGCCCCACCACGGCACCACGGCCACACATCTGTATTCTAATTACATTTGTTTATTCTGTATCTCCTGTAATCCGGTTTCAAGATTCAGTTATCTGTTCATTTTAGTACTATATATTCAATCATGCCTATTGATGATGTCCATGAAACCAGTTTGGTAATCAGACTGAATTTCCCTTGCCATGATGGGGACTTTGATGCTTTTTATGAATATACGAGTTACATATAGTATTTCTAAAGTTATTTTTTCTTTTATTAATGGGTAAGTGAGCCAGTCCACTTTCATGGCCTTTATCCCTATGTCTTTCTATTATTAATTAATCTACCTTGTCTTTCGGTACTTAATCTATTTTATGTCGGTGAGGGACTTTTCTTTTGCATCCATTGTATGTTCTGCAGATCGCAATTGAAATGTACAAAACTGAATGTTCTTTGCTTTGCAGTATACAGATCAATTTGCATGTAGTGTTCAAACTATATAGCTTTTAAAGTGTCCTTAGAGATCAATTACTTGGGTAGCTGCTTGATGTGGCTATTTAATTTTCAGGTATCTTGCATGTAGTGTTCTAACTATATAGATTTATTTATAAGTGTCCTTACAGATCAATTTACTTGGTAGCTACTTGATGTGGCTATTGAATTTTCAGATATCTTGAGACTGTATGGACTTGGGTAGCTGCTGGTTTCTCATTTCTGCATTGTTTTTTTGCTGTGTAGGGTCATGAACTTTTCTGCTTGTGCTGAGTGTTCTGACGAAGCCAATAGTATGCCTCATGATAATCATCAAAGATGACTCTTCCACCATTATGACCCCTTGCGGCCAAAACTATAGATGGAGAAGAGTAAGCCTCAGAAGTCACCCAAGTGCAGTGTGTGGCATACCTACTGAGCAAGTAAAAGGCACCCAGGAGAAGAGCAATAGCTGCATTGTGTTGGAATGGTAAAGTTTGATCGACTGCTCCCTGTTTACATAAGAGCCCATATCAGTTACAGAGTGAAGTTAAAGCTAATAAATTTCTAACATGAATACAATTCTTCAGTAAATTACATCAGGGAAAAAAACAAATGTATGTTGTGTCAATGGAAATAGTCTAACAGAAGCAAACTAAGACATTTTTATCCTGGGAAAATATTTGCTTGGCAAATCGTAAATAAAGTACATCCATGATCCATCCCTTAAAACAACAGTAATTTCTAATAAGGGCTCTGGAGAAGACATGGGAAAACAGTGACCCTTTTAGATCCATAAATTTCATCAGTATATGAAATTATATATTAGAAACTTCCCATCTTTATCTAGGAGGTAAAATGCCTAAATGAAAATTGTAAAAGCAATCAAGTACACCTTGCTTGTTTGATTGCTCTACACTCTGCAGCAATATTATGAGTCATTCCTTTCCCCTGCTATTGTGGTTCCTAGAATGCTTGTTTAGAATAGTTTTCAATTCATTTCTTTGTTTACTTCTAATCATGAAACTCTGAAGTTTACTTTGTTGTACCCACATTGCAGATCATCTGTGGAGATGGCACTACCTTGCACTCTAAGGTAGCACGCTATCTTAGACACTGACACTTACTAAAGTTTAGCTTGAAATCTGAAACTTTCTCTTGTAGTTTTGTATTTTCATGGACAAAGTTGCCCTGAACACAAGAGGGACTGCAGGACCAAAAGGTCGACATTAAAACCTGATGCTACAAGTTGCTTAAAAGTAAGCATCTCTTGCTTCCAGTTTTCTATTTTTTGATGTACTCTTATGGGAATCCATTTGTGGTAAATGCAAAGACAAATTTGTAGGATAAAAAATAAATTTCATTTCAGAAATTATGATTCCATAGAAAAATTAATTACTTCTTATTAGTATGAACCTGTACTGCAACTCAGCTACAGCAACTCAGCACATGTGCTGCAACTCTGAGAATAAGTATGAACCTCTACTGCTAGACTGATGAGCTTCATCTCTAAATTAAGGAGATTTAATTTTTCTAAGCCCTGCAGATGGTTTAAGAAAAAATGGATTTTGTTGGTTTTGTGCAACAGATCAGAAGTGCAGATAATGAGATGATATTGTTTTCCGCAGAAAGGAGATTTAATTTTGCTTTGAATCCTACTGACATCTTGCCCTTCTGCTAAATTATTACTACTGTTTTGTTAAAGTCTTATTTGGTCCACAAAACAATTTTCGTGCTGCATATGCTAGTTGAATGTGTACAAGAGTTAAGTTGTTCCTTGACTGATTGATTGAAATTTAGTGTGAATTCGAAGTTTCTACCAATACTTTATTCAAACAAAAGGGATTCCTACCTGAACTTAATGTATGCTCTTTTGTCAACAAAATTCTTATTACTATGAGGTTGGAATAGTTGGTTGTTATTTCAGTAGATAATGTAGTTCTACTGGATTCATTTCATAATCAGCTAGCAGTCACTTAACTAATGTTGGGATAAGTTTTTGAATCAAATTTCTGTCCAGTGTGTGAATAACATTCAGCTATTGAAAAGTGAGCAGAGAACATTGGTATATGTGTGAATTTGCAATACTAGAGCATATTAGTTACCTACTAATATAAACATTGGACTATTATGTTCAGTGCTACTAATATAAATATTGAATGGATTTATATGTTTGATCTGTAGGATCACTGAAGCATATCAACAAAGTCTGCTGAATGAAGAGAAGATTGAGAGTTGGAGCACAAGTCTCTGGATGCGCAAAGCTTTACAGGAGCCTAAGATCCCAGTCCTTAAGAATTAAGGAATATATGTAATATCTACATATTGTATATGAATGATTCACAGTGCCCGCTCTAATTAATATTAAATGAACACATTTGATGTGGGATTTCTCCTATACTATCTTCTCCAAAGTGAAGATATACACGCATTAGAAAACAATTCCACAAAATATATTAGAAAAAGAAAAAATAATAGAAAACACAGATTGATGTATCAACTTTGCTTGATACGGATATTAAAATATCTATAAAGGAAGTAGATATGATTATCAATCCTCTTGCGGAAGCGTGTTATGTCTTTTAGAGGCGCTTTATGCTGTGTCTATAAAACGTCTCATGTCTTCTAGACACGATTGACAAAACGTATCTATGGTGTCTGACACGGTCCGTGGGGAGGCGCTCAGACACGCTTTTAGAGAAGCGTTTCAATACTTCACTAGGTATGAAATAAAGTGTATGTAGCCTACAAATAGAACATTATCTAGAGGGTGTTTCTTGTAGTTTCCCGAGACATGTACAGGCGGTCGCGTCCAACCTGGCCAACTCCGCCTCGTGCTGCACGCGCGCCAGCTGCTGCTTGGTCGTGTGCAACTCGGCGTTAACCTCCTTGAGCGCCAGCACGAACTTCTCCATCGCCTTCTTTCTCTTCTCCACGCCACCACCGGCTCGCTATCTAGATATCAGCCCTGGCGTGCAGCAGCGAATAGCAGCGGGCGGGAGGAGGCAAGCGGTGAAAAAAATAGCGAGCCGCGGGGTTGATGGGAAATGACCGGGGCGGCGTGGTGTTGAGTTTGCGCTAGAGTCCGTGGAATGCGTTGGAGAGCCGCGAGGCCCGTAATCGGCGTGGGGCACACCCGAGGTCGCGTCAACCCGGGGGGTTCACACAAGTTTTTTTCGGTGCGCAGCGCCCCCGATCAGATCGCAACTCCCCTGCTCGCTGCGTGTATGGCCCGTGATAGGCCCAATCCAAATCAGCCTCGCCTCTAGTTCTCGTTGCAATTCACAAAGTATATTGCAACCAAAAATAAGCGTTGCACTTGAACACAATTTTAAACCCGACCCCAGAGATCTTGTTGCAACAAAACTTAGCACTTGCAACAATAACAAAGTATATTGCAACTGCCAAAAAGGTTGCAATTGAACCCCACTTTTGCTTCGCCTCCAAGAGTTCGTTGCATTAAGCATCCAGCATTTTGCAACGCTTGTGAAATTTTATGCAACACAAAAAAACGTAGCAATAGTCACAACCAAATGCAACTAACGCAAATGTAGTTGCAGTACTACCATGTAATTGCAACCAAAATCAATTCTACTACAACCATTTTTCACCATTGCAATATCGTCAACCAAATGCAACAAAGCCGCAACACCTTGAAAACCGTTGTATTAGAGGCAAGTATCGCTACGATTTTTTAGAATGGTTGCAATACAACCATCTCTAGCAACCAAAGTTTTGGCGTTGCAATTCAGGCGTTGAATTAGACCGAAAATCTTGTAGTGTTAGGACCTATCCCTCACCTATTAGATGGTACGAAGGCGTGTAGATGCAATTGCTGGTTATATGGCTCATTGACATGGGCGTATGACGGAGGATGGATAACCGGTGAGTGGATGTACACGGGCTTATAAGTAAGAGCCTTGAATGGATTAGGGGAACCGATGCTTTCCTGGAGCATGCATTTGGCCCAAATTGCTAAAGGGTCTATTCGGATGCCGTGTCCCTGCAGCAAATGTAAGAACAAGAAAAAAAGAAACGAAAGGTTGAAATGGGCAAAGATATTTTCAAGCGCGGATTCGTCCCCAAACTATAGCCGCCGGATCTTCCACGGTGAAGTCGATCGTATTAGAGAGGGCGTGGTGAGGCCCCTCCTCGAGGAGTATGATGCGGCGCGGGATGGCGGATATGATGGCAGACTTTCACGATGCACGGTTCAATGAAGGATTGGAGGAGGAACTTGAGGAAACCGCAAAGGCGTTCTACGAGATGATGGAGGCGGCACAGCAGCCCCTTCACGCGAAGACAACGATTCTGAGCCGGGATGCCATTTCACGCCTTATAGCGTTGAAGTCACAATTGAGCATTAGTCGAGGCGGCCCGACACCACATTTGTCGATTATTGGCAAACGCGGAGGGTCACGTCCTGCCGAAGAACACGTCACGAGTCACGAGAGACTCCTTCGTGGACTCAAGATGCCGTATGAGTCGTACCATGCTTGTCCAAAGGGGTGCATCCTATTTAGGGAGACCTGAAGGAAGCAGCGCCTTGTCCAAAGTGCAAAGCCTCTAGGTTTGTGGAGGTAGAATGTAGTGATGGCAGGAAGAAACAGTCAAGATCCCGAGATGGTCCCTACGACACCTTCCTTTCGTCTGCGAGGCTCCAACGGCTGTACATGATAGATAGAGTCCGCAGAACAAATGACATGGCACAAGAAGGGCAAAAGATACGATCCTGAGAAGTTGGTACACCCATCGGATGGTGATGCATGGAAGCACTTCGATAATATGCATCCCGAAAAAGCTATGGAGGCTCGAAATGTACGCGTTGGCGTCGCAGAATGGGTTCAACCCGATACGGAATGTTGGCGGCCCCGTACACTTGTTGGCCCGTGTTAGTGATCCCTCTCAATCTTCCCCTGGTGTCATGTTTGAGCTCAAGCACCGTTCTTGACGCCGATAATACCCGGGCACCGGGCAACAATATGGGTGTGTTTATGCAGCCCGGTGTGGGATGAATTGCAAGATGCTTGGCAAAATGGGTACCGACGTGCGGCCAGAGCTACAAAGACGAACTTTACAATGCATGTGTGGTACCTATATTCAATGCATGACTTCGGCTTATGGCATATTCAGCGCATGGTGTGTTCATGGGAGGTTCCCTTGCCCAACATGCAAGGCAGCCTGTGATGTTCACTTGGGGCGAACAAAGGGTGGCAAGTATTCTTCGTTTGACAAACATCGTCAATTCGCCCGAGAACCATGAATTCAGACTAGACAAAAAGCACTTCATGAAAGGTGTTGAAGTCACACCCACCCCATCCCAAAGTTTATGACCGGGTGAAGAGGTCCTTGCCGAGCTAGTTTGTCTCAAAATCGATGAAAAGAAAGGTTGTTTTGTTGGATATGGTACCACACATGTGGACTTATATATCGGGCTTGACTAATCTCCCCCTACTTCAAGGATCTTCTTCTTCCACACAACATCGATGTAATGCACACGAGAAAAGAATATCTCCTCGAGGCACTCTTCGCAACAACCATGGACCTTAAGAAGTCAAAGGACAACGTTAAGGCTAGACTTGACATAGAGATGATGTCTGCGATAGACCAAAGCTAGTGATAGAGACCCCTAGCCAGGAAGAGATGGAAAAAGGGCGGGGCCGACTACATCATCAAAAAGGGCCGATAGGAAGGAAGTACTACGATGGATGAAGACGTTATCGTTCCACGATGGGTATGTGGCGAATCACGAGTAGGGGAGTGAACTTGCGGACTATGAAAGTCTTAGGGATGAAGAGTCATGACTTCCACATATGGATTGAAGCGGATCCTTCCATAACGATGACTTCGGGGATACCTCTCCGAGCCCCGGTGTGGCGGCGTCTGGCGAGTTGAGCTTTTTCTTCCGCCCGGCTTTGTGTTAAGGAGTTATCTCGGGGGATCACGATTCTTGTCTGGAGCGTCTTTTTTGTGTTGATCTGCAAGTTGGAGATGATATTTCCACCTGGCTTCTTCACGCCGATGCAGCACGATTTTGCACCTTCCTAGCGAGGCACGATTGGGGGCCCGTGCGAGTTCCGTTGGTGCTATCAATCGAGGGGGCTCTCAAGGTACCGGAGAAAATGCGGGGAATAAAGCCAAAATTGAGACTTCGTGGCGAGGGCATACATTCTAGAGGAGGTGTCGACCTTCACACGAGCGTACTATCTTGAGCTTCCGGCGTCCACAATCCTGCCCTTTTTACCCCTTGGCCAGACGGGTTCATCGAACCTCGGCCTTTTCGGAGGGCAAGTCGGAAGAGGAAGCGCCAGCTACCCACAACACTTGTCCTTTGATGAGTGGCGCACTATCATGCTCTATGTGTTGTTGAACCTTGGCCGAAGTGGCTCCTTATCAGCAAGAAGTTCTCAATGAGCTTGTTCCATACGCGGTCACTATCCTCCACCTATCGATCCCACCCACTTGCCTTGTTTTTCGAGGAATTTATTGGTCAACAACGGAGAGGGAATGGGGCTCCTACCTTGCAACAAGAAGACAATCTTCTAAAAAATGGGCAGCCGATTTTATTTCTGGTTACATTCAAAGGTACCATCCAACTAACCTCGTTCCGACTTTGATATTCCACTTTGGTCCTAGTAACATATAATGTAATGATGTGCGTGGCCTCACCTTACGAGCCCATACCACGGATGCCGAAATGTCGCGAAGATTTAAAGCAATGGGCAATGGCTTCCCAGTAGGGTCAACTCGTTCACCATTTATGATGTGAATGGCTATCGCTTTTTGCGAGAAGCTACGAGGAGAGTCGGCCCAACCGCAAAACAACGTGCCACCGGAGTTAAATGCGCCCGGCTTGGATAAGAAGGACTATTACGGCATAGTCGAAAGAAATATATGAGCTCAACTTGGGGGTCCTAAAGAGCTCAAGCTAGTGGTATTCAAATGCCATTGGTTCGATCCCGATGACACGAAAGTAGACCCTACGATTGGGCAAGTCGAAATTGACGATTTAGGTATATGGAGGAGAGGATGTCTATATTGTGGCCAATATACACACCACACAAGTTTATTACCTCCCATGGGCGTGCCAAAACTCGAGGACCTTGCGGGTTGGTACCTTGTGCGGCGGTATCGCCGCCGCGGTAAAAGCTGTTCGAGCGATGATGATTACAACCTTGACCCAAACACTGAAGAGTTCTATCAACTGAGGGGCTAGAAGGGCGTTTGGAGATAGACATTCTTTGCCGATGGGCATGGAAGTAGACAACGCCATCGATGAGGGCGAGGGTGATGAGGTGCGGGATGCTAAGGACTTACAAATTCTTGAGCGATGGAGGATGGTGCGCGAAGGAGTTGTGGAGGCGATGCACATGCTTGAGGGCGATCCACTGAGATGATGAGGATGGTGACATTGATGATTACCCTAGTGATAGTGATAGTGATGACTACACCCGACCTTTTTGCCATTCGGGAGATAATTTCTAAATCATGTAATACTATTTTGTTATTATTGTTACCTTTCAATTATGTTTCGTTCATTTTGCAATACTAATTGGTTTTACTCTTTGTCTTCGCGGGACTCGACAAAATGCGGGGCGGAAGGCGGCAGCGTCGACAGGGGTCCAGATCCTTCTACGCGAGGCCCCCCCCCTCCCTCTCCCCACGCCCGCGAGGAGGAGGCCGACGAGGAGGAGGTCGACGGCAGCACGGCGGTGGAGGCGTCGTCGAGCGCGGCCGAGTCGCCGCCCGACGAGGAGGCTTGAGTTTGTTTCTTCGTCGGGCCGGCCGGGGTCGCCGTCGTCCGGCCCGTGGGTCGTCGGAGGGCGGCCCGGGCGTCATCGAGGGGCGCCGACCCACACCTCTTCAGACTTCGGACACCGGTGCCGAAGAGACACCCCCGAGATGTCTTCCTTGAGTTTGGGCGAGGGGTCTACCACCCGGCGCGGGGCCTCGACCCTCGGAGGGGACGATCCCTTTGCCGCCCGCCGCCCGGTGATTCGACCCCGCGGTGACAAGTAAGTAGCCATTGATATTTTCACTACTTGTTCATATGACATGTTGCAAATCGAACTTCAGACTAACAATTCGTCTTAATGGCTCGTCGCGATGAATGGAATATTATAGCGGCGGAGGGGGCAGCTCACGCCATATCAATGGCATCGAGCCTCCTGATTAAAAAGCGAACTACCACGGCCTGGTGACCGTCGGGGCGGTGAGGGGCGCCCTATGCGTGGGAGCGCCGTCCAAGGTGGAGGGGCCCGGCGCCCTTGTGGCGAAGATCAAGACCGAGTTAAAGGGTGAGTCCGTATGCATGATTACTTCACGTTTTTTAAATACTATGTTTTTAAAATAATAGAATGATACATATTGTATGCGTATGCGGGATTACTTCACGTGCGAGGCGGGGCAAGAGGCGCCGGCCGCTAGAGTGCGAGACAAGGTCTGCGAGACCGGCTCAAGGACCTGCACCATGAGGCACGTGTCCGGTGCATCACCTCCTTCAACGCTGGCGTGCTTGGCAAGGTGGTGAGGAAGCATGAAGCAAGGGAGATGATGCTCCGGAGGAGGCCGACCTCACCCGGGGGACCCCGTACATCGGGTTAAGTAGAACACATTTATTCCCGATTCCTTCAATGAAAAATAGCGAGGCTTCCATTCATCCTCTACTATGTCATGCGGATGTGTCGGGGTGGTGCGGCAAGTACAGGACTCTTTGGGAGGCCATTGTGGACAAGTGGCTCTTGGAGGAGGCGTCACGAGACTAAGAGACTTCATTGGAGATGTAAACGGAGATGGAAGGGAAGCCACACCACCAAGGGGCGTGCCCCTCCCAGGTGTATATGGATAGATGGGATGCGATTACGGTGATTTTTTATTTAAGCGCTCAAATCTCTTCACTTCTAACCATCTACGTGTTCTCCTCGCGGTCCAAAGCGCATGAAGGCCCGCACATCAACGATGCAGCGGGGTTCGCCTTGAGTCACAGCGGCAGATCGGTGGCAAGGACAGGCGTCTACCACCGGCGAAGGGCCGAATTAACACCAGCGCCAGGCGTCTACCCCAAGCTTACCCGGTTAAGGGCGGCAAGCGATTGCTATGGGGGCGACCAGATCCGACCACGCGCCCCTAGACACGCACCTGTGATGAGGTTGGGAGGAGGGAAGCAAAGACGGCCGTCTTGGATGGCCAATAAGCCAGCGTCGACCCATCCTGCATTCCTAAGGGCGGCGAGATTCGCTCAAGAGCACGACCTCCGACATCCCCATAGCAGTGAGCTCCGCTTACGCGGATGATCACGGCGTTTGGTATTCTGATTTCATTAAATTGGTTCAACTGGTTTTACACATGTCCGCTGCCTATGCATTGTTTCAGCATTCACGGGTGTAATATTGCAGGCCGGATGGCGAGTTGGAGGCGGGCGGGCGGCCCGGGGGGCGCGAGACTTTGAGGCCCGAGGGGCGGCCTGGCGAGAGGGCCATCGGCGGGGAGTTGGAGGCATACCCGGCGGCACTTCGGTGCGTCGGTCTGCGGGGGCGTGGCGGCCTTCTTCCGGGGCCTCCAAATTCGAGGTGTGACCACCTCCGTTGCCTAGCTCCACCCATTACGCTCCACCCCGTTTCCGTTCCTCCTCTCAGGGACTCGGTGAGTATATGTTGTTGTTTTATTTCTTTGGCTTGTGCGGCTCACTGCGGTACTAATGAGATGCGCCTCTCCTTTATACGACCAGCGTCGGCGGGTTCGAACCCGACTCCTCCCGGGTGGCCCTTCTCCACCCATCCGGTTGGCCCGACTCCGCGCGACACGTGGCGGTGGCGTTCCTCCCCCCTCGGGCAGCGCGGCGGCCACTCTACGGGCTTCCACGTCCCTCCTACACACCACGGGTGGGCGTACCCATCGGCGCCGCAGCATGGGTGGTATCGGGGCAAGGTGAGGGCCCTCACACTCTTCGCACCGGGGAGGCCACGGTCGGGGCGGTGAAGTTGAGTTGGTGGTGATTAGGTTCGACACAGGCACCCGTGATGGATTTCTTTTGGATGTTGGACATGTTGCACCTTGTGATGGATCTCGTTTGATGTTGGACATGTTAGATTTCGTTTGGATGTTGGACATGTTGAATTTCGTTTTGATGTTGGACTATATGTGTGAATTTGTGATATATGTGGATTATATATGTGAATTTGTGATATATGTGGATTATATATGTGAATTGGTGATATATATGGTTTATGTGTATATATGAATGCTTATGGTATATGTATATG
>JADLZK010011833.1:0-56464 GCA_015847255.1 Hyparrhenia diplandra | reverse complement strand
ATCGCATGCAGATGCAGTACAGTACAAAAGGCCATTGCATTGCAGCTAATGCTGGGCTGGTCAGATCTGACGTGTGAGCAGCATCGCTGACGATCGACCATGCCTGCCAACATTGGCTAGGGTCAACATGTCGGGTTTGGACTTGGACCCACCTGCAAGTGAGAGCAAGGGACGCTTGGTGGGGACGTGAGGTCGTGAGCTCGGACGGAGGGGAGAACCGGAGAAGCGTCCAAGGGCAAAGAGCCCTGCACTGCACATGAAGGCCACATGGAAAGAAGGAATGCGTCTGACCGACGAGATGCGCGCGCAGGCGCAGGAATCTTCCCTGATGGAGTGTTAGGAGTAGTAGGCATTATTATAGGCATGTATGAACGATGGATGGATGGTCGATTGATCCTCCAGATCGAATAAAACACATGGCAGGGATCGATATCACAGGAGAGTATATTTGCCCTCTCCCATCAACCAAACAATGGCCTTCTGCGTGCACTCAGTCACCATGACCAGTAAAGGTCAACCGAATTAGTAAGAGTCAAACCTTGTCGTCAGAACCAGAATTCACAGTGCGTCCAAGACCACCAACCAAACCACCCATTAGGGCACGGCCAACGGAGGCAGCACGCGGTGTTAGCCCCAGCAAAAAACTCGAACTCCACTTAGTTGTTCACAGGTTGGAACCACAACTCTCCCACTGCAGGCCACACTGTGTTGCCTTGTCAGGGTCCCATCGCTGCAGTCATGCATGTGAAAAGTTTTCAGGTTTGGAGAGAGAGGGTGGTGGAATATTGTGGTCCCTTGCTATTATACGTCAGTGTCAGGCTACTACTCCACTCCATCGCGTTGCCCATCTGCAGCTCCGTTGCTTTTTCAGTTGAAGCCATCGGCGCTCCTGCAAGATGCTCTGACATCCTGCGAGGCCACCACTTGGGACGGGGTGGCGTTGTGCGGATGACAGGATGTTGTTAGCACGCCACCTTTGGAGCGTTGGAGAAGGCCTTAGAGTAGTCCGGCCTGGTACGGCGACTGACTGATGGATGCCTAATTGTCGCTTCTGACCCAGGACAGAAGGCACCGTACTCCTACTACGTGCTTCTCCTTCCAAAAAGTGCCAGTGAACGTACTGTTCCACGCTAACTAACTCAACTAACCAATCACAAATCAACAAGGCCAGCTTCAGCTCACACGGGCGGACAGGCCAGTGCTGCCCACCCAACCGCTCGTGCTAGATGCATGTAGCTATGTTGCCAACCCAAATCATGCAAGGCTATGTTGCCACGAGACATGACCCAGCTGCTAAGAAAGTAGAAACCCAAGTGCCCAACCCCAACACCAGCCAAGTCAGTGAGGAGAACGAACGGATGGGCTCGCGTCTTGCCGCACCTTGCGTCGCTTTTGGAAAGGACGAGGTGTGGACGAGGCTGCCCATTCTGATCTGCATGCCACCGTCCTCTCCTTTGCGCTGCTGCACGAGCGGCTGCCTGATCATTGATCACTGCTGCTTTTTCCGATCGGTTTGGTCCATGCCACAGGACAGGAGGGCTACCGGCCGGCAATCCTGTGCACGATGGGACGGAGCCCGTGACAGGGCCAAGGCACCACCCTCCATCCGTGGGAATCTAATCTATTGGCTATTCCGCTTGTTGGCTGCTAGGCCTCGATAGATTCTCACGTCCTCCCTTTTGAGCTATAGCCCAACCTATGAATGCAATGAATTTGCTAGAAAATCGGGTATTAGAGATGATAGAAGAATAGTATAATTCAAAAGTGATCCTGACACGTGTCATCTGGGTCTTCATCTCTTCATGAACTTTGATATTGAAGTACCTATAAACCTGTATTGCAATGTCACTCTTGTCTAAAACTCTCAAGTTTCGATATTTGGATCCCAAACTTGTATTAATGGTGTCGTTTAGGTTTAGCCCCTAAATTGCACATGAACACGTAATGTCCACCGTGTTAATTAGTGACATCTCGTGTTATTGTGCAAGTTCGAGGACCTAGATGACATTATAGTACTTTTGGACCCCAAATATCAAAATTCAATAGTTAGGGACCGCAGCTTACACCGCTACACATGATTAAAACCTCAAATATCATATTTCGAGAGTTGGAGACCATGATGACATTGTTATGCAAGTTTAGGAACGACTTGCGAATTTTACTCGAAGAAGAACGACATGAGCCATATCGCTCATCTATTTTCTCATAAACTATATCTGTCCACAAAAGGATAAACTATAGGATGTAAATTATTGTTTATCTTATTGTTTAATAACATCTATGTTTCTAACTAGATTTACTATAAAAATATATTTCATAATTAATTTAATGTTACTTATTGTATCATAATATGTTAGTATTTTTTTTTATAACTTTAGTGAAACTTCAAATCTTTGACTCCTTAAAAAGTGAGAAGTGCACCATTTGTAGATGGAGAGAATATTAAAAGGAGGTCTCACTCTCCCAGGTCAAATACTCTTTCGACCATAAGAGTCTTTTGACTGATTTTATTAAAAAGTAATACTAGTATATAATAAACTTTATGGTCCCGTTATAGGCGCTTAGGGATATTCGGGCGCGGATCTAAATTTTCGTGGAAAGAAGATGGGGGCCTCTGCAGCATGGATTGGGATAGGTTGTTGGGCCTTGCCTTTCCATCGGTCAAGAATGGGGTCCATATGTTTGCGTACTTTAAATTGGGTTCTACTACTTGCCCTCCCATTGTCTATCTATAACCCAGTACGGTTCGAGCCATATCTTAAGAAAAAACAGGGAAAAGAGACGTTTTGCCCTATTGATTAGGTGAGCACCATCATTCCTCACACATGCGAGGATCACAGCATATCTCTCCATTCAAAAGTCCCATATGAATCCTCAGAGATCAAAGTCGTCTAGCTACCGTTGCAGAGAGCCAGAGACCATGGACAGTCTGAACTAATCCACATTAGGATGTAGAGAGGCCATGAATGAACAGTCTGAATCACAGGATGACAGGAGCAGAACACGAGAATTAAACGGCGTGCCGCGTGCCACTACTTTAGAGCTCCGATGCTTTATCAGGAATCCCAGCTTCCAAGTAGGACTAATCAGCATAAACTATGTGTCAGTGAAGCGCTTCCATCCCGTGATTAGAAACATGCAGTGCAGCGGCCTTTTTGGTTTGTGAAGTGGACAGTTAGCTAGCTTCTTCTTTTGCAGTTAGAGCGGGAGTTGGATGGGAAGTGATTAGAAACAGGAACAGTGTATAGTCAGTGTGCCACGCGTATTGATAGCGGTTTTTTTTTTTTTTCGAAAGCGCACCCATTGGCACGTACTTCATTAAGGGAAAATAGAGTTTTACACTTCGTACACTTTAGCCAAAACAGTTGGCCAAGCACACAAACAAGAATCACCGCTAAAACGGTGGTGCGTTACGGTTGTACTAAAAAGTAAAACTAATGTGCGACGAGTGTTGAAGCGTCGGCGGCTACCGCTCCAAATCCGAATCTCCCGGTGGCGACAAAGCCGCCCGCCGCATCAAGGGGAAGATCTCACGCATACGCCTTGCGCTTGGGAAGAATCGGCCTCACGAAAGTGCTCCGGAGCATACTCGTAGCTCGCGGACGGCGCCGCCTCGACCGGGCGTCCCTCAAGCTTGTTGAGCATCTCCAGCAACGCGTCCGCTCCCGGTGCACGGAGGAGGGTCGTGCTTCAGTGGCTTTGCACGGAGACGAGCACGTCGTGCTTTCCAATCGTCAACGAGGGACCTTGGACCTTGACGAGCGGCGGGTGGGGCGGGCCGGCGAAAGGGGGGCTCGACGAGCGGGAGGGTGATCGGCGCGAAGAAGTCCCGGACGGAAGCAAAATGGTGGGCGCGACAGCGTGCTCCCGAACCGATCTGCTAGAGGCGACTAGGTCGGTGGCGCTGGTGTCCTCTCGCTGAACTCCCGACTCATCCCGCGGCGGACGCCGAGGAGGGGAAGGATTTTGCGCATTCTCCCTCCCCTGAGGACGGTTCGACACATCCCGAAGGCTGCGTGGAATCTCGCGGCGGGTGAGGCCGAGGTGGGCGCCGCGGCACGGGCGCTTGACCCACTTTGCCGGATCGACACGCCCGCGCCGCTTCTCCGGCGGTGATCGCGAAAGCGAGACTTGGCGGCCCGTCGGTCGCCGAGACGCGGTATACCGGTCGTCATCGACCACCCTTGTCCTCCGCTTGCGTGGTGCGGAAGCAGGGTCCGCCAAAGGCGTAGTCAACGGGTCGACGGGCCCGGACCGGATGCCGAATGGCTACGGTGGCGCCGGTGGAACATCCACCGGTAGTCGGGGAAGAAGTGCGAGCGACCCGATGGCTCGCACCTACCGCCCGATGTCGGCGCCCCCGGTGGGTCGGCCGCGGCGGACGGCAGCTGTCCTAGGCCACCGACCCCCCTCGACCTCCTTATAAGGCGGAGGCCCCCACCCCCGCGGCGAGGCATGGCGGGCGGCGCGAAGTGTGGAGGGCGGATCCGCCAACACAGCAGGAACCTCCGAGGCATCCGCCTCATCGAAGCAGAGTGCGACCATGCGCAGAGGTGAAGGTGGCTCCAACAGAAGTGGCCAGGGTGGTCCCGGGGTGGACGGCGCCGCGACGAGGGGGGCCCGAGCTCCTCAAGCATTGGGTCCACCCAAGCGGGGGGGCACCGCAACCTCACATGAGATTAGCTCGAGCGGGTCCCAAGATGCGGTTTGAAGAAGATAGTGCAAGCCTTGTACTGTACATCACTGCTCTGGATGCAGGAAGCTTCATACATAGCCTCACAGCGTAATGTAATAGCTGCATTGCTTATACAGCAGTATACTTCAATCAGTACACTGAAGAGATGATGGCAAATATATCTTATAGTAATTAATATTCTTTGAATATAGTGACCGCTGCAACGCCATAGTGTCGTATTCCTAACAGGTGTATCCGATGATACTCCACAGCAAGATTACGGTATGATGATAATGCTCTCCTTCCTGGGGTTATCTTTGTTCTTCGAACATAGACAGACAGCATTCATGCAGGGAGATAGCTCAGGCAGGAGAGGACGTACGGAGGTCTATGTCCATTGCTTTTATCCAATGAATATATATCAGCAACCGAAGACATGGAGATCCATCAGGATCCCCTGAAACGTGTGCGTGTGTACCACACAAGCCATTATCGCTGAACCTAGACGGTTGGACAGATGGGACTCTAGTGGATGGTGGATCGATCGTGCAATTTGGACCAGCATGGCTTTCATTTGCTTCCTTTTTTTTTTTTTTTTTGAGAATGATACGACTTGAAGAACATGAAAGAAAGAAAAAAAGAAATAAAGCTCCAGGTTGTTTTTCTCTCAAAGAGAAGGTGGCGAAGAAAGTAAAAAAAAAATGAAGATTTTATTTATCAAGCCTTGTTTTAAACCAAAGGAAAATTCGACAGGCAATGCAGAGTGTGTAAGAGACCGAAACACCGGGCTGCAGAGTACGTACATGGAAATCTGCCTTTTGCAGCTTGGAAACAAGCTCGATCCGTGTCGGGCATTATTGTCTGTTTGTTTCTATAGCTAGGTGCAGCTGTTTGTAGGAAGACAGAGCGCCGAATGCGATGTACGAGCTACCAGTAACACCGACCGATCGTACACTACGCAGGTAGAAGACCAAGAACGACAGCGAGATGCCGTGTTTGCATTCACATGCAAAACGAAGGACGAGAAAATAAAATAGACGCGGAGGAGGAGGGTCTATTTTTGTGTCTTTGATTCGTCGTCCTTGCCATAGATCGCCGCCCAATCACTGGTCTGTGGAAGATTTTGCATTGCATTCGTGATTCGTCTTCGAACGTTCTGAACGAAGATCCATTGATCTCGACAACCTACCTGGTTTGCGCCGTTCCTCTGTGTCGTCTGCACCGTGCGGTCCGCCTAGGGAAAACAATAACAACTGGCAGGGCAGCCCGGCCGTTCTCTTTTGTACTACGGGCATGAGGCATCGGCTCTTGAGCCTTGACTGCCTCATGTGGTGTTGATGCAAAATTCTACCACAGGATCGACTTGAATCCCAGAAGAATGCCGATCGATCAATAACCAGCTGCAAGACAAACTCAAGACGGTTGTAACACCCCAAATTTTGCAATTTTCGAAAATAGGATAAAATGATTTATTTATGCATTTTGTGGTCATGCAAATATAGGAAAATAAGAAATTTTGTGAAATTAAAATTTAATATAAGATTTAGAAACATGTGTGTTGCACTCATGCTGATGCATTAATATTTTTGAGATGAGTGGTTTGACCAAATTTGAAAAGATTTCAAAATTCATTTAAAATTGTCTTTGCAAAATTGTCAAAACAAAAGAAAAAGAAAACATTTTCCCTTCTCCTTTTTGGCCCAGTCGGCCATTCTTTTCTGGGCCGCAACCTTCTCCTTGAGAGCAGCCCAACAGCACCCTTTCTCCTTCCTCACGTAACCGCCGCATGCACGCCGGCGTTACTCGGCTTGATTACCGAGTGATGGTGGTCTTCATGCCACCTTGAAGCCAGCAGTTGAGGCGTTGCGTCTTCTCCACTGCCCCATACTTCTCCTATAAAATCTGTTCCCTGAGCTCCCTGCTGCTCCTTTTCCTATTCCCGCACCAACACACCACCGCCACCTCGGTTCACCGCTTGGAGGTCTCAATCGTCGCTGCGGACTTGCCGAGTGCATCGCGGTACCTCGCCGCGACCATAGCCGCTGCACGTTGCCGGCTGGCTGCCTGGGAGCCTTCCCCGACGCCTTACGCATCCTGTGGTGACCGTGGTATACCCTTCTTTTCTTGCTCTCGGTTCCCTTGTTTGTTCGTTGTTCACTTAGCTGTTGCCGATCGAACTCCTGCATGGGGTCGTCGCCAGTCTCCTCCTGCCTTACGTTGCGTCATCTCCAAGCCATCTCTTCCCATAAGAACCCTGTAGGCGAATGCATGGATCACCATAGCTCCAGCCTCACGTACTCATGTCACAAAGCCAAAACTCCAAAAGCTGAGACCTGTACATTAGCTCCAGTAGAGCTCCAGTTACGCCTCGATGAAACTCCCTGTCTTTCTTTTGTCCCAATCGAGTTCGCAGAGTCTTGATCTTCGTACTCGTGCAATCAGTTTGGGTCATGGTGGCCGGAATCGCCGCCTGGTGTCCGCCCACGAGCTCGGCCGTGACCGTGAAGCCACGTAGGATGGATTTCATCTCGTGTATTTTAGCCTGATGACACAAGCATGACATCGTGGTGACATAGTTATGATTTATGACCGTTTTCCTTCACAAAAATAATTCCAGAAATACTAATCAAAATTACATCCTTTTGTCCTTGACATCGTACGTATCTTTTACTCCATGAACAAAATCAATTCTATTTATTTACTAATTTTCCACTAACTTTGTTATACTTATAAAATCTCCATTTTAACTCGATTCGATCCATTCAAATTGCGTTAGGATCGCTAAAGCGTAATCTAGGTGTTTATAAACTGTTATCCATGTTTTCATACTGTGAAATTTCATATCTTGATTTAATCTTTTAAATTGCTTTAGAAAACTTGTAAAATGCATATCTTTCATGTTTTAGCTCCGATTTTCGTGTTCTTCGCATCCGCGTGATCGTAGTGAGACGTAGATCTGTTTTATAAACCTTTTATCTTGTTTTCTTACTGTTGATGTAATGTTCTAATATAGTTCTATTATTTTCTTCGTGTATGATTGCTCGGATGGTTGTGTGGTGCGTTGTGACGATGTCCAGTCGGTGAGTTTTACGTTGGTGGCCTAGAAGAAGAAGTTGGTGGTCAATTAGATGGTGAGCTTGACGTGGTGATCCGGAACACGTTGACGATCAAGAAGGATTTTCTCTTGGAGCTTTGACCTTGAAGAAGGATCAATATTAAGGCAAGTATAGTTTTGGGATATGTCGCCTTTTAAACCATGATCATATGACATGATTAACGTTTATGCAATCAATGTTAAATGTGAATTGTTTAGCAACATGTGGAATTGTCGTATTAGCGTCTCCCGAAAAACAAGACAACCGTGAGGGCTAATGGGCTCGGTTTTAGTTCAAGATGAGGACCTTGTTTAACTTGTTAGTGGTTACCGAAAGGCGTTAGGGGAAAAATGATCGTGGATCCCCGTGGAGGGTTGTATCACACGGAACCGCCGCAGACCGTGGATCGGCCATGCGGTGTGTCACACGGACCGACGGAAGATACCTAGCGGCCCTAGCATGTTAGATAAACCTTTGAAAGACTTCATAGTGAACCCCGCCGACCGGCCCTAGGGAGAGGGTTAAGGGGCCGATCACCCCCGGCGAAAAGGGCAATTCCACGACTCACGGTGAAAGTGTACACCTCTCTTGCTTGCAGTAAAATCGGTATATCGGCCGTGCTCACGGTCATGAGCGCCTTGGAACCTTTGCATTAAAGATGATGACCTGTGTTTGTTTAACAGTCCATAATTTATCGTTTATGCTCTACATTATTATGTTATAATGATCATGGGTTATGGGTTAGATATTGCCTTACTATTCTTCTTGAAGTTCGACATGGACTCATCCTTGTAATTTCCCACTCAAACCAAGATTATTGCCCGAGTGCTAGAGTTTTGAAGGAGTCGCTTGTGATCAACCACCGGTTTGTCCCTCGTGGGAGTGGAGGCTTCATCCCGAGGATCGGAGTGTCTTTTCCGTTGTTCGCGCTTTGAGGTTATCTTTTTATATTAAGTTCGTTATTTATTAAGCATTATGTTTTGATATTACCTTTAATTGTGATTATATGTGAGATTTGACTTTCTGGGCTCACATATGGTGTGTATCTGGTTTTGTCCTTAAAACCGGGTATTACACGGTCAGACCTCAGAGCCGCTGGAGCTGGACCGGGCCTGTTTTTGTGCACGGTGCAAGGCCGGCGGCCCAGACATTAAACATGGCCTGGTCTGGTTGCCACGTCCCCACCACGCACTAAAGGCTGACGCAGCCCACAGCCACTCGACTGGCGGGTCCCAGCTCGGCCGCACACCGACCACACACCACCGCCACACGGGACTTTTCCCGTTAATGACCCCACCTGGCAGTACTCCGTGTACCGAAGGGCCCCTCACGCCAGCCTCTAGTGCTTTGGGCTCTCCGCCTCCACACTTTTTCCGCCCGCCTCCCTCCACAAAACAATACACCGACCATATTGGCAAGGAAAACAAGCACGAATTTGGCTTGTCTTGGCCTCGGCGCGTGCCCCCACTCGCTCCCCGGTGATCTGATGTCGGCGGCGGCGCCGCCGCGCGCGCTCTCCACGCCGTCGAGAAGAGCTCCGCTAGGCGCCGTGAGCCTCTCCGCGCCGCGACCCGGGGCTAGGGTTCGCGCGGCGCGTCCTCGCGAGGTACGGCTCTGCTCTGCGCTCCCCGCTCCGGGTGCCTAGAAATCATGCTGCGTTCCGTTTTAGTCGTCGTGGTCGTTGCTGTAGGAACTAATGCTTGGTGGGATTATGGGTGCTACCGCCCCGCGTTGCTGGATTTTCGAGCTAATCGTGAGGTTTTTGGGTGCAATTTTGAGGGTGTGAGGTGGCGGGTGGCGGATTGGTGATCGGCCTAATGCAGATGCAATTAGGTCACTTCACTGTACAATCCTATTGCTATTCAAGCAAAAAATGTTTCTTAGTGTATTTCTTACATTTTGGGAGCTGGATTTTTTTTCTTGATTTCATAGCATGGACTGCCTTCATTTCATTTGTCGTTTTGGCTGTCCTCAAATCCTATATTTGTTTTTTTTTCGATAGGTAAATCCTATATTTGTCACCTAGAGGCACTAGAATGAAGGAAATTTTGGGTTATATTTGTCACCTAGAGTCACTAGAATGAAGCAAATTTTGGGGTAATGGAACTGATGATCATGGACACTCACAAGTCATTAAAATTGCTTCTTATTGCTGTACTAGTGACTAGTCATTAGTTTCTTCTGTGGCAGATTTATGTGTTTGCTGTGGTATAACTGTAGTTAGCTCCACATTTTAGGGCACGAAACACCAAACCATTTCCTAGTGTGACCACAGCTAAACATTTCAGATCCCGCATTTATTCATATTTGCTGCTTTTATTGTTCTGTTTTGCTACTTTTAGTAAAAAAAGAGAGAACAAAAACAAACATATGATGCAATAGGAGGGAGATCTGGAACTTAAATTAGGATTGTGGTGAAGAGATTACAGCATTCAGATCACATTAAATGAATATTGGCTTCCCTGCTTGATGGCATCCCCTAATGCAGTTGTCCAAATTTGTCTGATTTATGTATCATCAGCAGAAATCTCATCATCTTGCTGTGATTGGACCTTTGCCTCTTGGTTTCAGGAGAATTTTCATAATCATTGCCTGTTGACATCGTCTAGTCTGAATTCAAGTCCTTTGCTATGCCCTCCATGCAATTGTGCTCAAATGGCTTTGGCTGACACAAAAAAATTGCTTACCAGCCTGATGTCGACAAGCATACTGGAGTTCTGGTATGGCAGAGTATTTTTTGTACTGGATGTGTCCTCCTCCCTCCCTTGTGCTGAGAAATGTTTTCTATTCATCTGCAGGCCTATGAACTGGTTCAAGGGAACCTTGTAAGTTTTTTATTCATGTCAATGATCTGTCGTTAGTTGTAGCACTAGCTCTATGTTGAAATGTTTTTCTGCTATCAACAAAAATCAAATTCAACACTTTAACTTCAGGTGCAGTGGAATTCATTTATGGACAAATCAATACCTGATCCACCAACAGCTGTTCTTCTTCATGGCATCCTTGGGAGTAGGAAAAACTGGGGTAAATGAGGAGTCCTCAATATGTGCTTGTCATTTGTCTTCATAGTGTATTGGCCTATTTCATATTTTTGTTATAGGTTTGAAGTTGAGCAACATTCTTGATACTTTTATGTTTCGGTTGTGAGCTACATGACTAACAAACCATTTGTCTACGAAGGATCTTTTGCGAAGAGATTGGCTCAGGAATTCCCAATGTGGCAGGTCGTTATATCTATCATTCTGATTATGGACTGAATTGCTCCACAATGCATAAATGAAAAATGATTGATATTTGTTCTCTTTATGCAGTTCCTCTTGGTTGATTTGCGCTGCCATGGCGACTCAGCATCAATTAAGAAGCGTGGGCCGCACACTGTTGTCTCAACTGCTCTTGATGTTCTAAAGCTGGTTTGTAGCTTCTTGCGTCAGCTATTTATGTCTTTTGCCCCTTGGTTTCTCAATTGTCATGTTTTCAATCTTCATTTTGTTTTATTGCATCAGCAATTTCTGCATGTTCATCTTATTGCGAAATGTGAATCTAGCTTTATGCATTTGAAGACAGACCTAACTCTTCAAGTTATTTTACATACATGCATCAGCGTCATGTGACAAAATGCAGATTTGAGGTTCCTGTAATTTAATAGTTATCACTATGACAAAGTGATTTGGTGGCATGGCACTACATCTGTTTACTTCTATGTTATATTTGGGTCTATTTGTTAGTTCTCAGCTGTCCACTTCTTTTTAGCTGACTTGTACTTTGCTTCGTCTGAATCCAACAGATAGTGCAGCTCAGGCTAACCCCTCGGGTTTTGGTTGGTCACAGTTTTTGGCGGAAAAGGTTTATTATTTATATATGACTTATCTTTTAGAAATGTCATGCTTTACAACAAAAGTATTTAAAATGTATCCTGGTACTAAGTATATGAGTTTTGCAGTGGCCTTGAGTATGGTAGAACAAGCTGCAAAACCACTTGCTCGTCCTGTTAGAGTGAGCTCTACTTCTTGTTTTGAATGTCATTGGTGTAATTGAAATGAGATTACAGAAATTATTTCTCTTTTGTGCTTTTTTTTTTTTGATATTCTGTTCCTTGAAGGTATGGGTTCTTGATGCTACTCCTGGCAAAGTTCGTGCCGGGGGAGATGGTGAAGACCACCCTGCTGAACTTATTGAGTTCCTCAGAAGAATGCCTGAGCAGGTTGGACTTTAAGGCTTTAAGCAGTATCTTAAAAACATGTACTGCGTAATACATTTTGGTGCTCCGTGACAGCTTTATGATTCATTTTTCTTTTGCATTTGTTTTGTTGAAATTCAGGTTTCTTCAAAACAGGAGGTTGTCGATGCTCTTGTTAAAGGACAATTTTCCGTGGATGTTGCACGGGTATGATTGACAGCTTATTGACACGCCCTTTCAGGTTACTCTATATTGTCTCCATTGCAACAGCAGTCAACAGGTATTCCTTTTTTGCGCTGTTTCTTTTGTTTCAGTGGGTGGCCACAAATCTACGTCGAACAAATCCATTGGGTCAGCGATCATCTTCAAGCTTCTCATGGACTTTTGACCTAAATGGCATCTCTGAGATGTACAAGTCTTATGAGGATACTAACTTATGGTGAATCTTCAGTGATGTCAGTTTACATCTAAAGAAAATGTGTTGTGTCATTCTGTGACTAACTGAATGCTTCTCCTTTCAGGAGGATTGTAGAGAATGTGCCAAGGGGTGTTCATATTAATTTTCTAAAAGCTGAACGAAGTTTGCATAGATGGGCTCTTGAAGACCTCCAAAGAATTCATACTGCAGAGGAATTAGCTGCAGATGAGGGTGGAGGAGTTGAAATGCACGTACTTGAAGATGCTGGACACTGGGTAAGTGGGTACTTTGGCATCCGCCTTTTTTTCAACTATAAAGCTGCAAAGCAAAATATTTGATTATTGGCATTTTTCCTTCCAGGTTCATGCAGACAACCCAGATGGTCTCTTTAGAATTCTTTCGTCAACCTTCCGAATCGAAACTACTATAAGAGGAATGCAAGACTGAGGTTCCAACCTTGATTGATCCAGTGGCAATATGAGGGGAGGCACTTCCAAATTGATTCTACTGTAAGAGGAATGCAAGAGGATCAAACATTAATTGATCCAGTGGCAATCTGAGGGGAGGCACTTTCTATTGTAAGAGGAACGCAAGAGGATCAAAACATTAATTGATCCAGTGACAATCTGAGGGGAGACACTGACATTACCAGAAGAGATGTACATTACTAGCAAGGAGGGTCATTTTCTGAATGATGATAGGTGTTTTTTTTCCCATTTGTTCATTTTTTTAAGTATGTAACATGATAGTCATACAACTGTGCTCTTCTTTGAGAAACAACCTGTAACTTTGTGTCATATACCTGATAAGTAAGAAGAGTTTTCATACCTGTTTCAGTTGTGAGATCATGAATCAAACTGCTTGATTTGTACTAGTATAGAAAAAAAAGAAATATCAAGTAGACTCAAGGTTTGCAAACCTGCGGCTGAAATTTGTGATTACGAAAATCTATCCAGCGGGTTTAATTCTAAGACTTGATGGATGTTTGTATTTTTATTATAGATTTATTTTTCTACTAGTTTTATATGACAGTAGAAATATTTCCTGATTTTTGCGGGCAATCTCGCCGATGGAAACATTATTTTAAATATAAATAAAGGAAAGCAAAATGAAAGAAATCGTGTGTGTGTGGGTGGGGGTGGGGGCAGTTTGAACAATCCTGGGAGATCACAGACAACAAGAAAGTAGACAGGAAAAAATGCAAAGTCAGAGTACAAATGGCTTGAGTAATGGAATGTCAATTCCAGTCAAAAATTTAAAATAAATCACACAACAAAACTTACCTACAATCTCGCAGGAACTCTTCGTTCTAAATTCCTTGTAGCCAAATAATTTATTTAGAACGAAGACGACAAGAAAGTACTAACACGCGCTACTAACTTCTTCATTTAGCAGAACTAAGACTCCTCCACAAGTGTTGGATAAGCAGTATATATTTATATTAAAAAGAATTTAATCTTTTGCTAGTTGCTGAAATACTTAATCTAACTGCAAAGAAAACTATCGGTGGGCAACATCCAAAAGGGACAGCTCATGAGCTCCGTCATATCTTGGCAAGGACGCACGGTGTCCAGGCTTTGGTTATCCAGGTCGAAGACGTGCAGCAACCCGCCATCCGGCTCCTGGAGCATATTGTGCATGAAATAGATGCGGTTCCCCTTCAGTCCGTACTTGCCCGCCGACTTAAGCAGCAGCTGATTTGAGTCGCTTAGGAGGAGCACCTTATCGCCCAGATCGGCCACCTCGCGCATCGTCGTCGTCGGCCCCGCCAAGTCGTGGAACTTGTACACGCGCACCGTGAGGATCTCGGTGGTGTATCCCTTGTGGTAGATCTGGACTTCGAACAGCTCGCCGCCAGACGCCACCAGGCGTGACCTGCCGGAACACGAGTCCGGGGGCACAGGAGGTGTGTAGTCGTGGTAGCTCAACTCCGGCGCCGGCGAGAACTCGAGCACGCCCAGCTTTCCCGTTTCAAGGAAGTAAAACTTGCCGCCGACCGCGCCGACCTGCTGGATTTTTCTCTTCCTGGGCGGCGCGTACGAGGGTGGCAGCATCACATCGCCGATGTCGTACTCGTGCGTGGTCCAATGGGTGTCCCCGACACGGCAGTACAGGAACTTGGGCTCGGCGATGTACAGCAGGAGCACCACCACACACGACGGCGCGGTGGGCACGTCAGACAGGTAGCACTTCCAGTGGACGGGCAGGTCGTGCTCCATGTCCGGCAGGGCAAGGCTGTCGCCGGACCGGGGTCCCAGAGCCGGGCGCGCAGCGATCTCAAACCGTTGAGGAACACCCAGCCCTGAGGGGTGACATGGAAGTTGTTCTCCGTCAGCTCTGGCACGACATGGGTGCGCACGCTCATGTCGGCGATGCTCACCGCCGTCTGCCGGCAGTTGGGCCCAAATCCGTGGTCGTACACTAGCAACGGCTTGGAACCGAGCGGCGGACGACCGCCGTCGCTGTCGAGCGACACGCCGACGGTGTCCTCCTTCTCCATCAGAGTTATCACTGCGACGGGATCCCGGCCCGACGAAACCGAGTGCGATTTGCTTGATTGATTCGTCGCGCGAACGTGCTTATTGTGGCGAAACTTGCGACCTTGTAAAAGGGGAAACAAATCGTACTCGTCTCGTTGACGGAAACGGTGGCCGGTCTACACGGATACAGTTATATTACCGTGCTTTCCTGGGGTAGTAAATATTATGACTGTTGCCAATAATTTTAGATTCAGGTGGAAGTTGGATGTCCATGGATGTCCAATGGATTCCCTCTAGTTCAAAAAAATAAACTAGGAAGAGATGATTTTCCACTAAAATTTAAATTTCTAGGTCATTTGTCAAAATCCATGGATATCTAAATTAGATTAGTCTTCCACCTATGATTTTAGACCCATATATATAGGTTCCCATAAAATAAAATAAAATAATGCTACGGTTGTATTAGTACAGTACCGTGCTAATGCTACGGTTGTATTTTAAAAAATAAATCATAAAATTAAATAAATTATAAGACAATGTCGCTGCTGTCGGAACAATGTTCTAACACAAACCAGTTTCCTTCTCAAACATCTCTTCTTCTATTTTAGGAGCTTCTCAAACATCTATACTCATCCACAACATTGGCGTAGCCAGTAGCGGACACGGATGGCTTACACGGTGTAGTGTCGTTCCCATGTTCCGATAGGCAGCAATTAGATGGCGAATCGAAGATCAGTGCCTTGCCTATGGGATTAGGCGGACCTCTAGGTGGCAACAGCTCGTCGGCGGCGCCAAAGGAGGTGGAGGAGCGTCCGACAGAGGTCGTCGTTGGGGGAGGAGCTGGAGGCTGCAGCGTGCAGGCAGAGGGCGCGAGCGTATGCAGGTGGCGGAGGGTTGATGCGAGAGATTTGGCGGCAGAGGAGGGAACCTGCGGCGGCGGCGAGAAGCGCAGAGGGGAACCGTCGGCGGCAGCTGATGTAGGAGTGATGAGGACGGAAGAGATGGATAGATAAAGTTGGAGGAGTGAGTGGGAGATGGGTTGGGCCGTTCTTGGGCCTTTCTATATATCTATTTAATCAACATTTGTATCTATCTAAGCCTTCATATGATTGTTTCTTTTTTATATTTCGAAGATAATTTATGTATATAGTGTATATACAAAACATCTAGAAAAACAGCTAGCGCCTAGATGTGATTACTCTTGACTAGGCACTAGGCTGAAGGTGAGCCCCTAGAATCCGTTTAGCGCCTACCAAAACAGGGCTCGTTTCCTTTAAATGCGTCCCGCGTGATGGGGTGTAGTCAGTCTTAGGACTCCCTAATCTAGCATCTAGCTGCATGTATGTATGCCATTAAGATGCAGAAGACATGTGACACCATGTTATGTTGCACACTACTTATACATGAACTCCCAACATCATCCACATGTTGGAAGAGGTTGCCGCTTTGCTCGCCCTAGCAAGAGCATGAGTGGCTGGGTAGCAACCTCCTGCACCAGTCGCCTCTCTAGAGGTAGTTGCGCCACTAGTCGTCTCTTCTTCCCCAGCTGCAGTCCACGCGGAGCCGTCTGACTTGGCCACACACACCCCTGGAAAAGGACAGTCAGGGAGTAGAGGACGCTGATAGATGCACTGAGATAGAGGACGCTAGTGTTTGCGCCTCCTTCTACAAGAAGATGTTCCCACCCGCTCCGAAGCCGCCGCTTCCAAGACCGTCCTCAGCTCCACCTGTTAAGCAGACCAGTAAATCGAGGACCAAAGGAGCGAGGAAGCAACTAGCTCGTAACCGCTCCAGCCTACGTCAAGCATCTCGTCCTTCTACTGTATCGGTGGCACAGCGCCCCCCGCTCAAGCTTGTACGCGAGCTGGACTTCATCAATGGCGAGTCGTCGACGTCTGATGCAACAGTCATAGAGTACATTGATAGCTTCAGACAGGACCTTCCTAAGAAAGCGATCAAGGCACTACGAATTGCGACGAGGCTTGATGAGATATGGAGCTTTGTAAGGCTCAAGCTGCAATTGCAGCGGAGTTATGGACAAACACGATGGAGGTCGCATGATTGTGGAGCTAGAAGATGGACATTGATTGTTTTTAAAACATGAGTAGTCAATTTAGTTCTCCTCATTTGGCTTGACACTATGTCAATCCTAGGAAATTGTTTGCGTTGTTTGCACGTGCAATTCCCTATTTTTTTATTAAAAGAAATCCATGCCTCTTCTGAAAGCTAAATTAGCTCTCAAGGGATGGTCAGGGTGGCGACACAAACCGACATTTACGTGGAACACTAGCCACCGCTATCCTGCCTGAAACTGCCGGGCATGAGGCCGACATCAGGCCGTCGTTAACCATGCATCAAAGTGGTCTTTTCAAACAAAAAGAAGAAAAAAACATCTAGTCCTACTGTATACTATACCAAAAACCAAAACCCCGAGTTCAGGTCAACAGGAATGTTTCTTCCAAGACGTGTGGTCAGCTTAACAGGTGACAGCTGCAGTTTTTTTTTTTTTTTTTTTGAAACAGTCCGAACACTCGGCCGGATATCATTAAGTGAAAGAAGCGAATAAAGTTTACAACCACCCGCCAAGCAGGGAAGCGCGTCCCCCCCGCAGCCGGACCGCTACGGGGTGAAAGTCACCACGCACACACAACAAAGTAAACGACGACCCATCTATAATGAAACCGAAAAAGAGACATCGCCCGAGTCGATTTCCACAACGACGCCTTCAGGAAGGTTGCGACGTCCAAGCGCCGCCGTCGCTCGTCCAAGGAGGACCGGGTTTTCACCCGTGGAGAATGCTGCAGCCACGACGCCCCCAACAGGGAAACGGCGCCCGCAGGCGTCGCCGTCGCCGGGCTTTCGCCCCAGAAACCACAGCATCGACGTCGGCCCAGATGCCGGATCCCAGCTTGTAACCACCGTCGTCGCTGCCGGCCAACCTGCAGGAACCTCGCCCAAGGGCACCAACGCGCCCGCCACGCAGCGCCGCAGCCGCGAAAGCCACCCCCGCCAACCAGATGACCTGCCGGCGCCGACCATACTCCATGGCACGGCGTGGTCCGCCCGGCCTGGCGCGCACCCAAGCCAAGCCCGGATCTAGAAGAAACCGGGCCTCAAAGCCCGATACGGCCGCCCACCATGGCCGGGCCCGCCGCCGGGGTCGTCCCCGGCATGGGGTCGCCATATCCGGCCGCCATGGCGCGGATCCGGTCGCCAGGCTCCTAGGCGGCCTGCCGGAGCCACCGGCGAGGGGGAAAGGTGGGGCGGCGGAGAAGAGAGCCCCCGTCGTCGTCGCCGCCACCCTCGCACCTCGCCGGCCACGCGGCGGGCGGCGCCGCCGCCGCCGCGCCCGCGCCTCCCGCCGGCCCACGCGCTCCAACGAGACGACGCCGCGCCGGTCCGCGTCGGCGCGCCACCACACCACCGGGAGAGGGAGCCCGCCGCCGCCATCCCGGCGGCCGCGCGCCGCGTGCCGATTCCTGCTCCGGCGGCGCGGCGGGGAGGTGAGGGGAGGGGGCGGCGGGCGGCGGGTTAGGGTTTCGCCCGTGCCGCCCGCGTGGGGGAGCGGCGCGGGGGACGGGTTGTTGTGGTATTCCGACAGCTGCAGTTTGATATCTTCTCGCCCTTCTGGTAGCTCCTGTGCGTGGCCGGAGGCCTGGACGCATGCCTTTATTCTAGATATATTGCAACACTACTAGTAGAAGACAACAAACGGTCAACAAGCCATATCAATCTCGTAGTGTATATCAGTATCTACGGGTTTACATATGGCTTGTCTGGATTCGGAGGGCGCCGCGGCAATCTACTCTTCAAATATGTTGCCGACTTTAGCCGTGTAGGCGCATGCACAATGGCCTCTCGTGTTAGTTTTTTTTTTTTTTTAAAAAAAGTGTCGCTACAGGTTCGTTTTTTAATTATTTTTTTTTGACTAAGTTAACAAAAAATTAGCAACATCTATTTCTAACTAATTTTACAGAACTATTAGAGTACATATACTTTAGAGTTATATATTAATATTTTATTTCAGCCAATATGGGTAGAAAAATATATATCATAAATAATAGAAACCGAGTTTAGAGTTATATATTTACAACCAAACATAAGTATCAGCTTACATATAGTTTTAAAATTTCTGGATTTTCTTTCGGCCACACCTGAAATTACAAAATACTCTCTACTTTTCAAATTGTAAGTTGAGGTTTGGCTTTAATTAAAAACACTAGTTACAAATTACTTGTCGTGTTAAAATTAAATGATCACGATTTGAATAGAGGGAGTAAGTTGTAACTTATGTTTTTAAACAATTAACACAAAGCACTATATATACAAATTTTTTTGGAACGAAGCGGCCACTAGAGCGCAATTTCTCGCCAAAATAAAGCGGATCGCCGACCTATGGATAGAGACGGGGCACGCCACCTAGATGAATTAGCACGACGAAAATAATCGCTATGTGTAAAAACGACAAGGGAGGCAATGTCTATTGTAATTTTTACCCTCCCAAAACGCGCCCATGCGCAATGTAAAAACTTTTCTTTTTAAATACAAAGATGCACAAATCTTTTACTTATTCGAGAGAAAAACACGAAGAATTAACGAAACGATGGCTTAGAAGACGACCGAGAAAAGCGATCAACTGAAAAGAGCGGAATAGGGGAAAAAAAAGGGAAACATTTTGCCGAGGCACGACTGGCCGGAGCCGAAATGGACGGTGTCGTCCCATCGAATCTTCATATCTTCTTACGGACGAAAATTGACTAGCTTTATTTCCCAGAGGACCTATCTAAAGCTAGCTCAGAACTGACCCATGCACAGCACATTGTGAGTGTTTCCTTTTATTTGCACGTTTCGTGTTTTGTGGAACGGAAACAAAGTTTGGTGGTGAAGGCCAATCAGGCCATGTTTCAGATATGCAGTATGGTCATGTGAATGACACTTGCCTAAATGAAAAGAACGTGACGGTCCTTTGGGGGTAGTGCGTTTGCTGCGTCCCTTTGTCACTGAAAGTGAAAGAGAGACAGACACGGACGGACCCAGCAGAATCACACACAATCGCCCGCCCACACGGCAAACCATACACGGTTACGGCGGTCCAAGATGCACTCTCGGCGGTCTGGAACAACGCTGTGGCACCAAGCAAACATAGCGGTGGTCAAAGGATCCTCTGCCGTGCCGGTCTCTGCACCAAGATAACGGTGGTCAAAACGACAACGGAACCTGAAACTAGCGTGCGGGCATCTCAAAGTTTTGACCCCACCGCACGCAGTCTGCAGCGCTGGGCGTTGCTCCTCTACCGACCAACCATGCAATTGCATGCTGGCCACCGGCCACCCAGACCAGAGCTGAAATGTCACCGCGCCGGCCGGCCTTCGTCCACTCTCCGGCTGCTTCTCTTCTTTTCTTGAGGTCAAAACCAAAACCATATCGGGCCGAGGTCAACCCTGCTCGGGGGTTGACTTCCTATCCCCATACCTATAAATACCCGCGCTCGCAGTCCTTGCACCGCCAAGGTCAGCCCCGTGCCGGTGCCATCTCCCTCGACGACGACGAACGCCAGTCACGAGAGCGCCTTCAGCTAGAAGCCTTGATTCGTTCACGAGAGGTTGGTCAGCTGAGTGAGAGCCATCTCAGGAGGGAGCACCACCGGAGGACGAAGCCAAGAACGCCGGGACAGGGGCGCGCGCGCGCGCCAGCCACCAGCATGATGAGGGACGCGGAGCAGCGGCGGCGCGGCTACAAGGGCGTGCGGCGGCGGCGGTGGGGAAAGTGGGTGTCGGAGATCCGAGTGCCCGGCACGCGGGAGCGCCTGTGGCTCGTATCCTACGCCACGCCCGAGGCCGCCGCCGTCGCGCACGACACGGCCGTCTACTTCCTCCGCGGCACCGGCACCGGCGTCCCAGGCGGCGGCGGCGGAGACGTCGCGGCGCTCAACTTCCCCGAGCGCGCGGCGGCCGCGTACGGCGCCGGTGCAGGTGCCGGGGGCCGGCTGTCGCCACGGTCCGTGCAGCGCGTGGCGTCCGACGCAGGCATGGCCGCCGACGCGCAGCTCGTGGCGGCACGGGAGAGCGCGGCCGCACCCGCGCCGACGCCCGCGCAGGCGCACGCACATCGCACAGGCATTGGCATCATCGGCAGCGCACGGCGGTCAGGATGCTGGTGACGCGTACGCGGGCCGTGCGCACGCTAGCCTGCACAGTACGGACGCGGGAAGGGAGCAGCCTGTCGTCTCCGGGGAGATTAGCGTCGATGATATGGAGATTCTCATGTAACTGATAGTCTGATGATAACCAAAAAATGGTGATAGTACTGCCTACCAAAAAAAAAAGATGGTAGTACTGAAATTAGTGGATGCAATAAAACATCTTTTTTCTTTTAACGAATAGTGCCATGGCCAGTGGCAGAGACCAAAACAATGAAACGAGATGACATTGTTTCAGTCGCAACTAACTCGCAACAAACGCAGAGACTGGTTAGTGCTTTCGGGCGTAAGGGTGCAAAGGGTATCCTTTGACCTCCAAACCTCTTCAATTATTTATACTATTTTTCAAAAATTTAGACCAGAAGTACAAATACTTGAACTAATGGGGTTTGAGGTTGCACCTAATTGTTACCCACTTGCACCCCTATTAGGGCGACACCTCTCGGGTTTGAACTTGAAGCGAATTTCAGGCTAGGTAATAAAAACCTCCTCACAGACATAGCTAGGGTTCATGGTTTTTTCAAGATGGGAAAGAACACCTTCATTTGAATAAAATATACGGTGGAGGGCCTCTCTCCCTCTGATCACGTTCTTTTTTTGGGCATGCAACGCAAATGCAAATCAGCAAATCCATTGTCGTCAACGGTGGAGTCTGAAACGAACCCATGGCCATCAAATGCAACAGTTCGTTGGCACGCGAAAAGGATTTAACCCCAACTGACGACGGTAAAATTTGACTTTGCTGGTGCAGCCTTGACATGCTCTTACTTGTTTACTTTCTCCGGCGATGTACTGACGGTGAGGTGAGATGAAGCCGACTCGGCTGCTGTAATTTTGGACTTGTGGCCCTGGACTCGGTCGTGACTGTGAAACGACCGTAGGCTGCCTGCGTTGCAGTTTCTGGAGAAGGGGAGTCGACGGTTGAAATCCTGGCCGCGTGGTGTATGTATCATCACAGTATCCCTGTTGCATCAACCTGGGTGGACTAATTTGGAGCACAGTGACAAAAAGGATGCAGTAACAGTCATCAAGAAGCGTTGAATTGAACAGTATTTCCATTCTTGCCCAGCAGTAACCCCAGGTTGACCAAAGGTTTGGTCAAAAGATTATAGTAGATAGATAAAACGCGAGATAAGAAAGACTTTGCACGCGCATACAGGCACGCAGATCACGAAACAAAAAATGCATCCGTGGGTGCCTTCTCGACTCCGGTCGATGTCGGATGTCGCCATCTGATCTACCAAGCATCCGGCCTTACGCGCTCAGCGTGCCTTGAGCTCAAAGTGCCTTCTTGGTTGACCAAACAAAGGCAAATCCCTTTTTGGTGAATGGTGAGCACACGGACACTCGGATCATATCGTACCGGTACTCAGAACTGTATCAGTTGGGCACTTGCCACTAAAGCATACCTGAAACAACTGTTTCTGGACCATGCACAAGCCGAATAATCAATACTGTACATAATATCAAAAGTCTCATCAGATGCCAGAACGCAACTGAAATAGGCACAGCAGGTAGGCAGGCAGGCGTTGCCGTGCTCAAGTACTGCATCGTTCTTTCACTAGGTAAAAACAAGACAAAGCAGTCCACATACATGCAATTACATCGAGCAGAGCAATCACACTGGCTAAGAGCAGCCGAGGATTACTCAAATTATGTACAGATTGGCCACATGGACCATGGCAAATGACCAGGATGCAAGCAAAGCAAAGTTTACATTCCATCTTGCTTCGGTTTTTGGCTCAGCTCCGAGTATGGGCCTCCCAACAGCTGCAAGATCTCGGTCCACAAGCAGGAGGGGTCTGTCGTCAGCGCGTCGTTTATCAGGCCAGAGCTGCAGGAGGTCACCACCCAGTATCCTGCATCGATCTCACTCAGCAGCTGGTCATGATCCCAAGCAGAGTACCCAACATAGAACTTCAGGTCTTCAGGATTAACCGTGCCATTATTCATCAGAGCACCGGCCTTCTCCAGGTCAGTCCTGAAGCCAAAGCAGATGCCAGGTACCACCTCTTCGAACCCCTTGATCGGTTTTCCCTTGGTCATCCTCATCAGGAATATGCTCATATCAACAGGGCCTCCGAACAAGAGGGAACAATCGCCAAAAGGGGCCGCTTGCTCGCCGAAGGATGGGTTCACATGCTTCATCTTAGTGTACAGTGGACGGTTCAGGATGACACCAAACGGGCCATCATAGGCATCTCTTGAACCTAGTCTTAGGAGAAGAATGACAGTCCTCTCAAAGGTCCCGTTGCCATCAAGTTCTTCAGTGGCGACCAACACACATCCAGACTCTGGCATAGGGATAGAATGAGCCCATTTCCGGGGAAGACGATATACTGCTCCATCCTGAGCTGTCTGTTGTGGACTGTTTGCATCTACTGTTTGCTCCTGGTTTGGAAGCATGATAAATAGGAGTAGCAAATTAGGAAAAGATAATTAGCACCAGACCAATGAGATATTTCTTAACAAAAACATCAATTAGCTTCAGGCAGAGACAGGCTCCTTCTTTGCTAAACAAGAATAAAAACGGATCTGATCTGTAAATTGGTCAAATGGAAAATAATTGGGAGAACAAAAAATGTGTATAGGTCATTAGGAAGTATTAAAAATAAAGCACTGAAGATCTTGTTAAACTACATGATATAGATAGTCTAGCTACCAGTATGATGTTGTTTAAGGCGAAGAAATTCACATTTTTATCAATCTGCATTGCTATGAAAAACGCGCCCCAGGCGTGCTCTCAAAAAATTCAATCTGTATTGCTAGACTAGAAGTTTAACATAATCTGGAATAATGAATACTTGCAGCAGGAACCACAAAAGATCCTAAACAGAAGTGCAAGATCAGCACATAGAAAAACAACCGAGTTCACGATGGCCAAGTCTCAAATTTCAACTTTCTCCAAAACGGGGAAACACCAGAACCAGAGAAAAATCATATTCATTAGGAACCCTTATTCATTAAATTGGAAAACTGACTATGAACAAAATACATTTTGCACCATGGACAGTCTTAGGTTTCCAAAGTCTCATGTGTCTATTTCTGAGGTTGTAACATTTAGGTATAATCTGCAGAAATTGACCAATGGTCTTCTTACCTTTATGACACTAACAAATGAGCGTAACTGAGGGAAAATGGTAACCAGAGCTACTATGGAATTTTATTTCAGATTCAAAAGCCATTCCTATATAATTGCTAAATGAACTCTACTAAAGGTGCCTGTCAAAATTATTTTGTTAAACTGTCTATTACAGACGGAATAGCAAAACCCAGAAAGTTTGGTCTTACCAACTTTGGAATCACAAAGCTTGCTCTCACATCTCGCCAATATGACAAATTGCTAGGTATATACATTGTGTCACTTGATTTTGGTTCACCCTGATTTTGGCTTGTTCCATTGGCAGCATCTCCACTGGGAGAAGATGCATCGCCTTTTCCTGCATGCAGAAATGAGATGCCAGAATTCAGCAGCACAATATATAGTACATTTTAAGACACTCACATCAACAAGAACTATAAGTTAATAATTAGCATTAAATAAAAGTAGCACTCGGTGATATACTTTCCACCGAAATGTAGAGAAATCAAATCCCTTAATATGCTGATTAAGCAATTGATACATGGAAAATTCAAATGAAGCATTCGGAACTCCACAGTTTCTGCATACAGAATTCAAAATACTGCAATAGAATACTCCGTAGTTTTCAATCACGAAGTGCACCAGAAATGTTTCAAACTCCAAATTGGACCGTGAAGAATAACCATCGAGCTGAAAACATACCCAAATTCCATGTGCATACCTCACGCACCATAACAACTAGACATCCAGTGAGACATGTACGCATTTGCAACACAAATCACGCAGTAACCGACACGACATCGATGCAAAGGCCACATGATCCGGCCAACAATTTCATCATCGAGCGCAAATAATTTCATTTCAACCCGCTCCCAATCTACAAACGTTGACCAGTGACCACTTCCCACATGCGAATCGCCTAGATCCTGCTCCAATCGCACATATCAACAAAGCATCGGGAGCTCGGCAAACGGAGCAAGAGGACCTACCAGACGAGGAGGCCTTGTTCCTGGGCTCGTCGCCATCCTCTCGGCCGTTGTTGCCCTTCCTCCCCGACGCGCTCACCGCCAACCTCGGCCACCGCACCGGCTGCCGCATCCACCTCATCGGCCCCACCGCCAGCGAGCCGATCCCGGCGGCAAGCGGGGACCGCGCCGTCGGCTGGCGTTGCCTCGGCGTGAGGCAAGGCCCACCGGCCTTCAGGTTGAGGGCCCACATGGCCGTGGCTGCGTGGAGGCAGGTGGGTGGGACTGGGACCGACGGCGTCCGGACTTCGGATCCGGAGTGGAAATAGACACGGAAGCACTTCGTCTCTATCGAAGGGAAACAGGAATCAGCTGTGCTATTCCAATTTCGATTAATACTAATTTCTATATCCCAAATTATAATTCATTTCACTGATTTAACACAACTACTCATCTTATTCAAAATTTATATAAAATATCACTTCGTTTGTGGTAGGTTATTAATAAAAGTTCTTCAACAAACTTAAATTTGACTATCTTTGCAAAAAAAAAAAAAAAAAAAAAAAAAAACGAGTGGTCAAACTTAGCGTACTTATAATTTAGGATGGAGAGAGTAATAGTTGATAAATAAGAAAGAAAAGAAACAAGGAAAGACTTTCCCAGCACTATCTCTTTATTTATTATTTAAACTCAAAATCAAATGATTTATAATTTAGGATGGAGAGAGTAATATAATAGTTGATAAATAAGAAAGAAAAGAAATAATGAAAGACTTTCCCAGCACTATCTCTTTATTTATTATTTGTAATTACATGTTTTGACACATCTACAACCATTGCCATCTTATATGATAAATGTCGTCGTTTTATCTCATGAGAGCATTTTTTTTTTACTTGTAGCACACCAAATTTTTATTTACAATACCTTTTTCCAATGGAATCAAAAGACTATTTTTCTACAATTTCAATTCTAAACTTAGCTAATTACTACTTATATTTTTTTATGGGCGGTTCATTTCGTTTTTTCGTTGTGATTCATTTGAAGACATCCAACTTTCGAAGTTTGTATTCAATTTGCATTTACTTATTTTGTTTTACATGCATTATTTATGTAGGTATTATTTTTCCTTAATTTGTAACCTCCTATTTCAAATTTATTATTTATTAGTTATACTAGCTTCATGTCCGTGCGTTGCTACGAGACAGCTTATTTTTTGTATAAAATATACACGTGATCACACGATAAGATAATAATGCTATGAAACTAAATACCGATGTTAAAAGAGATCGACATATATGCTCATGCTCATCTCTTCTATGTCGTAGAAAACATCATCACCATTTAACTGGTTTAGGCATATTACATTTTTCAAGGTATATAAATTAAATACCGATTTTAAAGTGACATTGAAATATAATACTCATCTCTTCTATGCCATAAAAATATCAACATACTATGTCAATCTCATTTTATAGGATGTCTTGCTCAATTAGTGTTAATTAGTTGTCTGTATCTCAACATACTACCAAGTGCAAATTTCATCTCTGTGTAACGAGAACTCAATCACAAATAGTGTTTTCAGTATGTGCCATTCACTTTGAGAGCAAGCCTGCACGTTCATGCATTTATTTCACTTGTTGAAAGGAAACATTCATTGGAGGTCTGCCCATCCCCAGGCATTGGCAACCTGAAAGCAAAGTCTCCGTTAATTCAGATGACTCTGTGTCACCAATTTATTTCCCCTTTTCTTGTTTTGCGTTTGCAGGTGTTGCACTTCCATCCTCATATTTATTGCCCAATTATTCAGTGGTTATAAAAACGATTAACGATTTTTTTTTTTTTTTTTACTTGGCTTATAACTACAAGTTTTCCTGATGGAAGGGCATGGAAACCTGTACTCATGCACATATGCTGTCACAATATAACTTGCCCGTGTATTTGTACTATTTTGCGTTTGCTAATGCTCTCTAGATAAGCAAAAGGTAGTCTACCCTACTAATGCATCAACTTGTGCGTGTTCAAAACCATTCAAATAAACCGCCCAGGATCGTTTTTTTAACCTTCTCTCATTACTCATACACGCTTGGACGATCGTGATTAAGCGTATGGTCAATCATCATTACACGCGCGCCCCTCAACCCCGCGCCACTCAGCCCGGGTTCGATTCCATCCCGCACCTTTCCTCTACATTTTCTTCTCTTTTCGGAAACCGAAAATTAAAAAAAATAAACGCACCTCGCATAGCGCCGCCGCCGCCTCCTCTTCCCATCGCGTAGACTCCTCCAGACCTCCCCTGTTCACTGGTGCCTCCACCCGCAGGAGCGCCCGTTCCTAGGGTTTAGGCGAAGGGGACGGCGGCTACCCTCTTCCTGGTCCCACTCGCGGTTGATGGTGCTCCGTCCCCGTCGTGGTCGGGCTCGATGTCGCGGAGCGGCTGGGCCACCAATCCACGTCGACGATCCATCTCCGGTGTCCAGCGGCCCGCGCGCGTGCTCCACCATCGCGCACGGCGCCGACGGCATGAGCAGGCTCCGTTGCAGCCAGGTGGGGTGAGAGAGGGACAGAGTGCGGCGGCTCCTAGGGTTCGCGCTTCGCGGTGGCCGATGGGCATGGCGGACCACGGCATGCCAGGATCGCTGGCCGGCGAGCAGCAGCGGGCAATGCTAAATCGGCCACTGGGCGATCGGGCTCTGACCACAACGGGCGCATGGAGTCTGCGCAGCTTACGGCTTACGGAACGCCACCTTCGAGAAGATGGCAGCAGTGTGGCCGGACCCCCACGGTTCACGCTCGATCTCTAGGAGTTGAGGACTCAAGGTTGAAGACGATGAGAAGGAGGCGTGTTCACCATCACCTACATCAGGCCATCATATCTGCGGCTCCCGTACTCCTGTCCACCTCCATCTACGAGAATCATTGGATGAGAACTTATTTTCAGGTAACTGAACCCATCCATACTGACATGTTTTTTATTAGTATAATTACAAAATCATTGGATGAGACTTATTTTCTCTGCAATTTGATAGACTGATGAGAGTTTTAGTTTTGCATGTCGGTTCAAAGCCCCATCTCTGAATTAGTAAATTATTACAATCGGATTGGACTTAACATTTATGTATTTGCCATGTTATCGAGATCTCGCTGGTAGGTGGGACCTCATGGCCTGCACAGACGAAACTGGATTTCTGTTTTGTAGTTTTGATACAGCATGGTATGTGGTTCTGAATTAATTCATCCTTTGTATGCCCTCATTTGTCCTACTAATGCATTGTTCTGCTATTTATTAGTTATTTTCAGATTTCTTGTACCACTAAGATCAAGACAGGTGGCCTGATCAGACCAGTGTCAACTTGTTTGAAACCATGGCCCTCATGTTGTATGAAATCAAGACAGGTGCTATTTATTACTTCTAAACATGCTGCTTATAATTCCAGTATGGTGTGGTGTTTAAATAACTGGACTCATTCACTCTAATGCTCTTGTTAGTTATCTCAACCTACTACTTGAACATTGAGATTGCCATGTAGAGGATCACTGATCACATATGAAAGGCAAAAGAATAAATGGGATCAGAAGGACTCTATACTAACACCCTGATCAATTTGTTCTTTTCTGCCACTATATTGTAGGGCAAACATACTGTCTGTGGGAGCTCTGCCATGAATAAAAAAATTCTGGGAGGAGCACTGCAAGGGGCCGGAACTAGGATATGGACGGACATCAGAGGTATGCTCCTCATGAACTATATTTATATTCTTCGATTTGCAATAATTTCAGTCACTTGTTTATGGTGGTGATGTCTGTTACACAGGATGAAACAAGGGTTCTAAATGTCTGGATGCTGCAATTATTGAAATATCCTTCCTAGAAGAACTAGATATATCAAATAATAAATACTATTGCTCTGCTGCTTGAATTTCATAAAGTCCACTAGCTATAATTTAATAATTGTATGGCTATAATCAGATATTGCCGACAAGAGCAGCAAGAAGATATAGAGTTTGATCAAAGAGATGCATATTGTAGACTATAGAGCTTTCTAATTTGGTTGAGCAAATATTTGGTATTATGTCAATTGAGCGGCATGTAAGTACCTTCTGTGTTTAGAATCTTACTTAGTTTTTGGAAGATAGCTACAATTTTTCAGGGAAATTTTATTCTTTTTTTATGCCTACGATTGCACAATATTCTTTGGTATTTTTGTTTCCCCATAATATGTTGGCACCCGATCTTGTCCGATGTTCATTTTTCAAATGGTAATGAGAGTGTTAATTGATATATATTGCCTTGTTCAGTCTCCTCATTTCAATTTTTTTTCCCCAAACCGAGGTAACCCCCATGTTGAATTTGAGCATGGCACGAATCAACCAAAATTTAGTTCTATTACAAGATTGCATCATTTATTATTTTCCCTGTGTTGCTTGCAGTGTTAGAAGCTTAGGAATGATCGCTTGCAATGCCAATTAAAAGAGTTCCTAATCAAGTATATTTGCACCTCTCAGAGGTACCTTGTTTCCTTTGTAACAAAAATTTAACTACATTGTCAGATCTTTTTCAGAACTGTGTATCATCTAATCAGCTACGTATGCCTTTAGATGGTTGTGTAGTTACTACTGCACTTGCTTGGCCTAATGCAGCATGAATAAAATTCAGAAAAATTATACTGCTCTCGGTCTACTACAATCTCTTTGATACACCTTGGCAAACTAATAAACATCCCATAGGTAAAGTGCAATGCATTTTTATCTTAACTGCATCAGTTTCTGTCATACTCCTATCTTTTTTCTGTCATCTTAACTATGCATGTTAACCACCAGGCCGCTGTGACGGTCAGGGCAGAGGAGGGTGCCGAGGCCGAGCAAGAACGAGCTGGACTAGCTCCCGTTGAAGATTCTCAGTCTTAAGGCAGTGCTAGCGGTTTGAATCCATAGGGAACTTGATTTAATTTTTGGGTGATTTGGCATGGTCTGTTCATGGCTAGGTTAATTTGTACTGTTTCGCTAAACTGATAGAGTAAGAAAATCAAATTTTAGTTGATGTAGCATCAGCCAAACAAGAAAAACATTTGGCTCAGAAAATGATACTTTTTTTTTGTTTGCCAAATTGAGTAATCATTTTTATGGACATTTTGAAGAGCGGTGCAAATAGCTGCGCGGAAGATCTCCAAGGCATGTTAAAGGGCTTAGGCAGAATATAAATTAGAAGTTTAATGCGAGAAATAACGCATTGTCTTCTTATACAAAAGTGTTTCCTGGATCGTATATATGTTCAAATATAATTGTGTAAACGTTGAATTGTGGAAATTTTTTCCATTTTGTTGTTTTTAATGTGCATCCCTAAAATTAAGCCGTTGCGTTAGCACGGGCACTGTACTAGTTGATTTGAAAAGCTTTACTTGCCTGATGGAGAGTTGCTAATTCAGACAGAGCACACTGCACCAGGATCAGATGACCCACATGGGCCCATAAATTGGGTAGGGCTGGGGAGGTGGAGGGGCCTTTGTCCATCTCCAAGCACAAAGGTCCATGCATGCCTTCACACATCAAGCACCCATTCATAGCAATGGACTCTTTCCCGAGCAACAGAGAGGCAGCTTGTGCAAGAATCAGGCAAAGGTTGGGTGGATGCAATTGACCTCCATTATTACATTCATGTGGCCCCCATCCCCGGCTAAAGGATGTCAAGTGCAGTGAAACTGCCAGGAGGTGAAAATGTGAAATCATGGAGAGTGTGAGCTGACATGTCCTGTAGAACCATCTGAATGGAATACAACGGTCATTGGGCAGATTTCTTACTACATGCTCGAGAAGGTGTGATTTGTCGTGTGCTATACTAGATATACTCAAGTCCTAAAATAATTTTTTTTAGAAAGGCCTTCCTAAAATAATTACACTCTTATTATTTGAAAAAATGAGACTCAAACTAGAAGGAACTAGGTGGTTTTTCATTAATGAGAAAATAAGGCATGTAAGTCCGTCCCTAATAAAAATTGAATCAGGAGCGGTTGCTTCCACACCTAGGAAGCTAACCACCTGGCTATCGTCCATCCTCCACATCTTATTATTTGATAAGTTCATTTTTTTAAGTTTGACCAAATCCATGCAAAAATATATTAATGTTTATGATATACAATAAATATACTATTAGGAGGCCGGTACAGTGTTGATATTATCTTCTATAAATCTAGTTACCTTTTTATAAAAAAAAATACTCATTAAAAAATGAGTATGCAGTTACTTTGGGATGGAGGTACATGTGGTTTGAAATGTGGACAGTTGTATACATCAATGTACGGGTTCTGTAATTGTGCTTGAAACTGGAGCATATATCTTCGGTCGAAATCAACAACGTACGGGTTCTGTAATTGTGCTTGAAACTGGAGCATATATCTTCGGTCGAAATCAAGTGTTGAAACGACTCATTTCAACATGCCATGTAGCAGTCATTGCACTGGTGCCAACCCTGCATTTCTTGGAGGTTGCAGGCTTGCAGCTAGTGTGTGTCTTTGGTCCCGAAATGAGATCAACGTGCTCCCTCTCAAAATAGATAAAAGGTCCTAAAGTTGCAGCGAGCCTTGCAATACGAGCAAGCTGCTTCTTGAAGCACTCTAGGTCTCCAGGTCCAGGATGACGATGTGCTTTGCATATTGTAGAGAGCTTTGTGGCGAAATGGCAAGTCTGAATCTATCGAGCCCTCTAGGGAAGGATAGGCATCAACAACTAGTACTTGAGCAGCACAAAATTATGCATGCGTGCCTTACACATTCTGTGCATAAAGTTTATGTTGCTGATGTTTTGTTTTTTATGCAAATAGCTAGCCAGTGTGCCAGCAGAGACTTGCCATTTCATAGTTTGATTTCAGATAGCTAGGTACTCCTAGAAATGAGTAAAAGACGGAAGTTCTAGAAACGATGTTAGAACAACCTGTTAGTTTGCTGGAATTCGTCAACACTACATTTGGTTAACCACATTAGCCCTAAGCAAGATATGCAATTATGCATATGCATCCATCGATCATGATCCATATGCATATGGTCGCCAGCATGAGCATGCAGGTAGCTAGTAGAATACTATTCCTTTAATTTTAGTACACTTGTCATAGAAAAAATAGAGTCCACCTATAGAAGAATTAGGAGATCTTATATAATTGGGAACCTACCTCCTCCGTAGTTAATTTGTTCAAGTTCTTCATGCAACACTATCACTCAATTTGTTTTACTGTCACCGTAGATGGCTCAAAGGTTCACCTTCAAGCACACCCAGCGACGGAGCCAGCAGCCGGGCTAGCCAGGCTCTAGCCCCCTACGAGCCGGTAATTAAGGTTAATTAATGTAGCAAAAACAAAAAAAAATCACCATTAAATCTTCATGCAAATCAACATCTCCATTGTTTCAGCCCCCGTCCTCCATCCTGGCTCCGTCGCTGCGGCACCAATGTCAGTCTTCCTTCTAAGCTCGATATGATCAATGTCCTCAATGATCCCCCACCCACCCACCCAAAACCCCAAACCCTAGCTAGGGTTCAAGAGAATTGAAGACTCGTAGTTGGCAGGGGGTCGAGTGACAAGATCGGTGCAACGCATGTATGAGTGATAGACTTAGCCTTTAAACAAATGTAGAGCAAAAGTGTTATGACAGATGCACTGATCGAGATTTGGCTTGAGGAGTGCAAAAACACCTATTACTCTCTTAAGTTTTCCATGTATACTTAGTGCTTGATTTGTGACTGATGCACACTTGACGCTACTATGCATGGGTTCTAAACCCTACAGTACACAAGTGCCCTAAAATTCAACGCTTTAGCAAAAGCTGCCTGTTAGTGCGGCGGGCAATGCGCTTATGTGCACGCCACAAAATGAATATGCATGCATGTATAGATACGCACGCCATGAGCAGCACTGAATATGTAATACAACATGCTGTTTTTCCTTAAATTAAAAGAGGAAATCTCGAAGGGACTGAAATGCATATGTACGCACACGCCATGAGTGAGGCAGTGAGCAGCAGTGGGCAGTGTCACACAACCACTACTCCCTTCTTTAAAAGGAAACCACGCTCCGAGGCTTCTTCATGCAGTTGCCCTATCTTTTTCCTCACCCCGTCCCATCGCCTCGCTGCAAGCCCTGATCCCATCATCATCCCTATCTCCCCATTAAAACCTCCATCTCTCTTTCATCTCTGGCCCGTCGATCGATCGGTAAGAACATGCGATGCTCTGGATGCGTTCTTATTAGCTGTTTTCTGTGTGAATCGCTGCATGCATGGATCTGCCCTCGTTTCTTTTCCTGGCCGTTTTCCCGTTCTTTCCTTGCTATTTCTCTGGGGTTGTAGAAGTTTCAGTTTTGCCGCAAATGGGAGCTGCTGTAAATAAAGAACTGCGACGAGTTGCAACGGGGAAATGAACTGCAACAACAGCTGCATGCGCGCGCGGCGCTGATGAAATCGTAGCTAGATCTTTCGCGTCTAAATTTGTTGGATTTGGCTTGCTATTTTTGCCTCTCCATATACAGATCTGGCTATATGCTCAACGACTTTCTTGCTTCTCTTCTTGTTATTAATCTTCTTCTTGAGATAGCTCTCCTTTTCTTTGGTAGCCTAGCTAGATCATTCAGATCTGTGCCGACTTTACGAAGTTCTTTTTTCTTAGAAACAGCATGTTCTTAAGGTCTATTTGATATGAAGCAGCAACTATATATAGCTGTGTGAAACTTTGAGCCATGAATTTGCTGATAAGCTTTGTGTTTTTCCTCTGCACAAGATTTCCCCTTTTAGATAAGCACAAAGTTGAAGTGACGTCTTAGCATGCGCATGCTAGGGATCAGAAATATGTTTGTGCTTTAGATTTTGTTCCTACATACATATATCTAGCAAACAGTAAGGTTGAGTTGCTGCTTATTAGTTTCTCAGGTACACATAAAACCAAAACAGCTGATTGTTACTGTCTTTTTTCATTCCATCGATCATCTGTTCTGTATGATATGAAGTTGATTGTCAGATTCAACCATGCGTATATGTGACAAATGGAATATACTGTACTTGTTCTTATATTATAACTACTACTGACATAAAAGGAACAGCTGTGAGACTACAATAGTACTGCGTGAGGATGGGGAGGGGAAAGATTGAGATCAAGAGAATCGAGAACACCACCAGCCGCCAAGTGACCTTCTGCAAGCGGAGGAATGGGCTGCTGAAGAAGGCCTATGAACTCTCCATCCTCTGCGACGCTGAGATCGCTTTGGTCATCTTCTCTAGCCGAGGCCGCCTATATGAATATTCCAGTAACAGGTGAGTATTTTTCATATATATGGCTTGCATTAGCTAATTCATTCTCGTTTCATTTTATGCAATATATCTTCTTAATTCAATGTAAACTGTTTGTAGGTGATGTATATGGTTTATCTTGAATATGCAAATCATGCATTTTATTATTATTAGTACAACTCAGACGTTAGCATCGATCAAATAGTTATATATAGTTCATTGATCTATGCAGAAAGTAGGATATTAATATCTTCCCTTTTCTAAAAATAGTTAATTATATATAGTTAAACTTGTAATTAAAATTGTACCTTACGATTTGATGGACTCCACTGAGATTTAGTTATAGTTTAACTAGTTCCCTGTTGATTTTGGCATCACAAAAAGTCACTGATGTGTTAAATTAAAATTTGAAATCACAATGATGGTCTGAATAGTCGATCAGCAATAACTATAGTCATGATAAATACTCCATTTTAGGTTAATTAGCAAGGACATTTATATTAGCACACTTGTATATATAGATACTGACTTATCATTTCGATTTTTCATCATTGTGTAGAGATACATATAGGCCTCCCATTTGGATCAGTGAAATATTTTATAAGCTGCAATAGTTGAGAGAGTTAGCCTAGTGTAGCTTTTTTATATATAAGCAGGGTGTACGTGGTTAAATTGTTCAAAACAGTATACAAGCTAGTTATAATAAGCTGAATTGTTCAGATCAGCTAAAGTTTTTTTTAGCAGTTATCAACTTATTTTAGCTGTTAATTCCAGATAAACATGGCCTAGCTACTCTCGCGGACATTTGGTAGTTGCTGCGTTTGTGCAATGGATATTTAAAGAAGCATACTACTTGTGTGATAGTTTTGGGACTTTTTCATTCATGCACGAAACGAGCGATATTGTGGTATAACCCAGTTCCATGCACAGTTGCAAGTTCTGTCCCTGCTGGCAACTTTATCATTCTGTGTCTCTGCACTCATGAATCATCACATGTATGCGGCATGCATATGGCTCAGCTCCCTGAAAAGGTTGCTTCATTTCTCATGCGCACACTGTACAGAAATCTCTCTGTAGAGAGTAAGTATATATTGCATGAATATGGAAACTGTAGGTTCTCCCTGCCCTCCTTCCTTGGCGATGCTAAGGAGTTAAAGAGCGCGTTTGATTGCTTGTGTTTTTGGACCGGGAAAACCTCTATGCTGGAGCTGGACTCAGCATTCAAATGATCGATGATGATGCGCATTTCTTTTGGGGCTCTATGTTTTGCATCTTTTTGTGTGCAACATGTTAGCCTAGACCTCTGGAATGAATGTTTTGTCACCAGCACATTTTTTTAGATACCCAAAAAAATGTCTACACACATGCATATTATTACTATAGCATGGATACTATATATAGTATATATCTCAGCCAGATATAAGTAACATTACTGATAAACATATATGCACAAGACACAGTCTATGTGCACACTGATTCTTGCGTACTTGTACCGTTGCACGCTTATTTTTTCATAAGCAAACGTTTGATTTTATTTGACAAGTACGTAATTAGTCAACACGTTTACTGTATCAGTGTAAGGTCGACGATTGAGAGGTACAAGAAAGCCTCTGCCAGCACTTCAGGAACAGCTCCAGTGATAGATGTCAACTCTCTTGTAAGCACTGACGACGCTGTTCCCTTGATTTTCTCGATTTTGTTTGCAAACGTTAAATTATGATCACAGACCTTAATTATCTATCTCGGCTTAATTAAGATCTGCATCAACAAATGTTAATTACTTTTAACTCTGGAATTTTTACAGCAATACTTTCAGCAAGAAGCGGGAAAACTGCGACATCAGATACAAGCCTTGCAGAATTCAAACAGGTAGTTAAGCCGGCCGCCTAATAACTAGTTCTCTCCCTGTAACTGTTCTAATTTTATTCGTCTCCATATAGGATATATAGATAGATATATAATGAAGTGACTGTTCCTTTGGTAAATTCTACTTGTCATCATCAGGCACCTGATGGGTGAATCAATTGGCAATATGACTGCAAAGGAGCTCAAGGGCCTTGAAAGCAGGCTTGAAAAAGGCATTGGCCGAATCAGGTCCAAAAGGTAACGTAAACCTGCTGCTATATTTCCTATGAATTTGGGCATCGCAAATTCAAGGAAACCTCGCTCATCTTGAATCCTGATAGTAATTTTTCCACCATTGAGTTTTTCTCAGAATGAGCTGCTACTCGCGGAGATCGAATATATGCAGAAAAGGGTAGGCACGTTATGACTTATGACAGGAGAATTTCACGTGCATTTTGGTTGGCAGGATCACAGGGCTCCTATTTAAATTGCTCTGATCTGATCTTATCTATATTTGCAGGAAGCAGATCTGCACAATGAAAACATGTTCCTACGGGCCAAGGTAGAGCATACGACTGATCGATGACCACTCACTATAAACTACAATCATCAGTCAGGATTCAGGAACTGAGATTTAATTTGCAACAGGTTGCAGAGGCTGAGCGAGCTGTTCTGCAGCAAGAGGCGACAGAAGAGCAGGTGATGGCGTTGCCGGCGCCGGCGGTCGTCCACGGGGCTACGACGACGGAGCTGAAAGCGTTGCCAGCGTCGTTCGACCCGCGTGGCTATGGCTACTACCTGCACCAGCACCAGCAGCATGAGCTGGGCGGCGCCTCCGCTGCCTCGTCGTCGCAGTACTCGGAGCAGGGCCAGCAGGAGTACGAGTACCACCACCAGACTGCCCTGCACCTCGGCTACCACGTCAAGATCGACTCCGCCGCCGCCGGCAAAGGCTTCCTCTAGTCTAGGGCGCTCCATCAATCCGTCGGATGCATGCATCTCATCTCAGAATCACGGGCAGTGACCGTCTTTAATTAGTTGTGTCTCGATCTGACACTCTGCTGGTGTTGATCTGCGAGTACGTGTGTACGTACGCTAGTTGTGTGTGCAGACTAATATCTAGTACTACCAAACAATATTATTGTCGTGAGTATATAGATTGAATATATTTGTACGGCGATGAATGAATGAATAAATATATATATATCGGTAGGTGTTGTGTGCCTAGATGATCGATTTGCCATTTTGCCTATATATATGTTTTTATATAGACATGTATGCTACGTCGTTCCTTCTTCTCTATGCAATGAAATTGGGGGCGATCTTGTGCTAGTTTCGTTCAGAAAAAAGAATGTTGCCACATCCAAATACAGAAATAATGCAACTACTCTGAAATCGTATGATAGCATAAAAGATATATTATATATACTGTACTACATATTGGTGGAGCGTAGCTCTACCGCCTCTGGATCCGTGACTCCAAAATTTGACCCCATAATCAGAGGTTAATTAGTCTGCATCGCTGCATCCTTGCGTGGTCTGATCGGTAGCGAACGACCGCTTGTTCCAAGAACCTCTACTACATCTGCGAGTGAATACGGCCGCTTGCGCCCGGCGTGGCGCGTGGCCTTCCGGCGATCAGGCCCACGAAGAAAATCTGTTGGGTTTGTTAGCGGGCCGGGCCTGATTTGGTATCTGGACAAATTTGGTCCTTCAACTAGTAAATTTTAGGGTTTTTTGGATATACACATCACTGCATGTTTTTGAAGCATGTCACTACTGTTCACGTAACTAGGCTGACAACATTACAATTTTATAGATCTTTTGAAATATGCCATTGTCTACACTTTTCACGGCCTCTGGCCCACTTGTAGACGTATATAGCTTCGTATGGACCCTTTTGCCCCTATCTTCTCTAGACATAGGACCGTTTGATTGGAACGAGGCTGTGTACATGCACACATAAATAAATGAGATAATATTTTACACCAAATTAACACATGGCTAAAAGAAAAAGTGGATACTTATGTTTGGAGCAACAATTGTCCATGCACACATGAATAAATGAGAGAATATTTTAACTAAATAAATGACATGATGTCACACAAGATTTACTAGAACACACAAATAGGTTCAGATCTAAGCACACTACTGGAACGTCGCCGCGATGCCGACCTTCATTAATGGAGAATGTCCACTTCGCCGCCGGTCTTCCGGGAGAACAAGTCCACCGACGCTGCCAATCGCCTCGCCATCAGGGGTACGAAGGAAGTCGGGAACATACATACGAAGGCTAGCTTCGGTCTTATCCTTTCGTAGAAGGGCATAATGGGCAATACGGAAATACGACTCCATTCTATACGTTGCAATTGCAAGTGGGCCAGAGGCCGTGGAAAGCATAGACAATGGTGTACTATTTCAAAGATCGGTGAAATTGTAATGGCATCGACCCGCCACTCTAACAATGAGTGGCGTGCTTCAAAAACGTTAAAATTTCAGTGGTGTGTATCCAATAAACCCTAAATTTTATATGTGGAGCATGGCAACCCAAAGGTTTGTGTTATCTCTCACATTCTTCTATGTACTCATGATCTGCCATATCCTTTTGGTCGATCTCCTGGCCTGATACAATGCAAAATGACAATTTAAATAAATGATTAGCATTGAGTAATAAAATATAAATGGATAAAGTTTCAAATAACTATAGATAGGTTATCAAGTATCAACATATAGATTTCATTTTTTAGAAAAAAAAATGGTGCTGGTTATATTTCTTTGTATTTAATATAATTCAAACATGATATTTTAGATATATTAGAAATAGAAACCACTCTTAAACCTATAGATGAGCAAATCTATCAGATTTCAATAATTATAGGGCAAATCTTTCAATTATAGAATAATTAGAGGACACCCTATATCTTGTTTCATAGTTTAGGGTTGAAAAATCTAGAGTAAAATCCACTTTGTAGGTCCTTGAACTTGTCATGAGGTCTCATCTAGGTCCATGTACTTAGGAAACTAGGTAAACATGTCCCTGAACTTATCACGAGGTCTCATCCAGGTCCAAAACCAGGGTTTAGTAGGCGGTTTTGCTACAGTAAATGGTTTTGTCTTTTTCTTTTTCCTTTTCAATTTAGATTGAATCTTTGAAAAATCATAGTAAATTATAGAAAAATTATAAAATGAAAACACTAATTCTTTTGGACTTCACATGAGTAGATCTACAAGTGAACATATAATATAGTATACTTTAGTACAAAATTTCACATGAGTAGATCTACAAGTAAATATATAATATGGTATAGTTTAGTATAAAATTTTTTTACTTAAGCTTTTTTTTTTTTTTATTTATTTGGATGAATCTTTAAAAAATCATAGTAAATAAAAAATATAAAATAGAAATCTAATTTTATTAGACTCCACGTGCGCATGACGAAAATTATATTTCTATTATATATATTTTTTGATTTACTATGATTTTTAAAGATTTAGTGAAATAAATAAAAAGAAAAAAAAAAAAGCTTTGTAGCAAAAAAATTTGTACTAAACTATACCATATTATATATTCACTTGTAGATCTACTTATGTGAAATTTTGTGCTAAAGTATACTATATTATATGTTCACTTGTAGATCTACTCATGTAAAGTCCAAAAGAATTAGATTTTTTATTTTATGATTTTTCTATAATTTACTATGATTTTTCAAAGATTCAATCTAAATTGAAAAAGAAAAGAAAAAGACAAAACCACTTATCGTAGCAAAATCGCCTACCAAACCCGGTTTTGGACCGGATGAGACCTCGTGACAAGTTCAAGGACCTGTTTACCTAGTTTCCTAAGTACATGGACCTAGATGAGACCTCATGACAAGTTTAAGGACCTATAGTAGATTTTACTCAAAAAATCTAATTGTCATGTAAGTTGAAGGTTGGTAAATAAATTTTATGAATTAATTGATGGCTAGACTAACTCTTCATTTGGTAGCTCTTGATTAGTAGATAGGCCAATTCAATATTTAGATATTCGAAGACTAGAAGTCGTTGGTCCCATTTGGATCCATCCAGCTAATTATTAGTTTTGGTAGCTTAGAAAAAACAACTAATAGGTATATTAGTTGGGTGGTAGGTAAGTTAAGGATTCAAACAGAATCGTAGCTAATTATTAGCAGGTTACTTATTAGTCAAGGATCCAAAACAAAATTACAGCTAATTATTAACGGCTAATTAGTTACATGAGTTCCAAACAGATCCTTTTATCTATTTTGTTAAGAAGACGACTTGATTCAAACTATGTTGCTTATAAAATATGACAAGGATGTATCCATGACTTGAATTATTTACCAAACAGAACTTACATAAAATTGGGATTGCTCTTTTGAAACAATTCAATTCATCCCAATTGTTTCTTTCACCGAACATGTCGCGAAATCAATTTTTTCTGCCTTCAAAAAGAAAAAAATCAAAAGAAAACCAACACAGTTGGAGTAGTTTCTTTGTTTGAACATTGCCAAATCAATTCGATGCGATGTATTCATCTACGAAGGGAGACAGGAGTACCATATTTTGTACTGCACGCATAGTAAACACTGTACTAGAACCATGCGTCCTACCTGTTATCTGTAGCTGTCAGTAAACAAGGCACGGTTAATGCTAAATTGTATAAGCTACACTAGCTAATGGCGACAGCTTTTTTTTTAAAAAACAAATTAAAAGTGACGGGTTTCCTTCTCTGTCGTCCATGGTATACAGCTGGACGGACAACTCAGAAAGTAACGGATGTGTGTGTGTGCCTGGTAGAAGAAGAATGGAAATGTACAGGTCACTCCGATTCATCAGCTGGCATATCTTTAATTTACATCCGTCAAATTTGAACAAAATTTGGAGGTACGTGATCCAGTGAGTCCATACAGTGCGTTTGGTTTCCTTGTGTGTGGCGACGATACGGACTGACGTGTATGAGCTGGTAAATTTTGGTGTTTTCCGAAGCAGCATTTGATTCCCTAGCTTAAAAAAATCATTTTCAGTAAAAAAATATATTTTGAATAATTTATAGCCAAAATCTACAACACTTAATATCCTCAATCTTCTGCTTACCCAACCAATTTCTGCAGTAGCACGGACGTCTCCATCTTCCAGCTAGCGATCAAACTTCTCGTGATGATCAATTCAAAAAAAAAAAAACTCTCGTGATGGGAATGCATACATGTTTGGGCTGCTGTTCTAAATAAATTATCCTATATTATATATATATTATTGGGCTATATATATATATTATATTAGGCTATGTGATCAAGCTCGCCAACTTACTCCATAGCCATGATTTGTCATGGTGATCCCTGCAAACCCATAGCTAGCTGTGTTCAACAGAAATGAGCTCGATCGTCTCCAGGTGCCTAACTGGAATTCGTGTTTTCTTGTGGCCGCTGCCCAAACACGCCATGAGTGTGCTGTGAATATACTAATGCAGGCGGGCGCGTCATTTGTTTTGTATATGCTTACGTGTAACACGAAGCTCCATTTATATTTTGGCTGTCTAATGATGACCCGGCCAACTCTTGATCACCAGTTCAGTTTGGTTGTTGAGATTACAAACTCTAGCAGCAGGAACAAACAAAAACAAAACCATCAGAAATTAAAGGCTCTCAAATGTGTACAAAGTTCAGTGTTTTTTAGGCCTAAACTCCGAGGAAGCGGCGGCCGCGCAGGGCTAAAACAAGCTGTTCCAATGATTGAAAAACGCAGACGAAAATTGTGTGCTGAAATGAAATGTTGACAGCCCTGCATGATGCTCGGTCGCGAGGCGATTAGTATGAACGGCCCAGATGGAGCGGGGCTGGGACGGGACGGGGGAGCGGTTGCGCTTAACTCGCCGAAGGAGTCAACGCTCCTCAAACGGACACCTAGATTCCGTTAACTTGATGAGTACAATGATTTTCTTACCACAATTTGGCTAGGGGTACATGTGGGAAGACCCCAGACATGTGTTTCATTTCATGTTTTGGTTTTAGCATGCCAATGCCGAGTAAACAAAGATGAACCTAATTTTTACACTTGGTTAGGGGTACATGTGGGAAGACCCCAAGCATGTGTTTCATTTCATGTTTTGGTTTTAGCATGCCAATGCCGAGTAAACAAAGCTGAACCCAATTTGTAAAATTCATGAAGTCATATAAGTTGTGCTCACTTCAACTTCTGGGAAGTCATGCATTCTGCTGTTAAAAATCGAAACCTCGACTAAATAGGTAGAACTAGAAATTGCATCTTCAGCGTACTAGATGATATGTTTCATAATTGTTTTTTAACCAAACAACTTACAATTTTTCATAGCACATAGCTCAACTGTTTTCTCACATCTCACCTTGAACCAAATAGACTTGTACTAGATTCTTAAAGTTTATATATTCTATCTCCGTTCTAAAAAGAATATAACCATCTTTAGAAGTCAAATGATTTTAATTTTGATCAAAATTATATATAAAAAAAGTACTTCATTTAAATTGTAAGAGCTTCCTTAGATACATTGTTTTTACTATGCATCTATACATAGTATATATCTAAGTGCATAACAAAAGCCTATGAATCTAAAAAAGTCAAATCATCTTAAATTCTAAGTGGAGGGAATATTATTTATATGATATTTACCAAATAAGTATCACTAAATTAATTGTATAATATATATTTTATAATAAACATATCTAGAGACATAAATGATATTATTATTTTTTATATAAATTTTGCCACATGTAGCAAAGTTTGATTGCCACAAAATCTAGAATTATCTCTTCTTCTTCTTTTTTTTGAACGGGAGAGTAGGTATATGCATTAATAACAATATAAATATAAATTAATTCTAAATGTAAACACCTAAAAATGTATTACATCACAAACTAACATCCGTCCATAGAACATACAAAATGGTCGTAACAAAATATTAGCAATGTATTTCTTGAACAAAAAAGTTATATAGCTTTATTAAGTGAAAATGGCGTGCGACCCAAGTTTGACGGCCTCTAGCACGGTTTTGTTTTTGTTGTAACCGTGATGGGTGCACGTATCAAATGGTTAAAGGGACCACGTGAAAAATAAAAAACAAAATAATAGTTGACAGAAATGAAAGGAGAAAAATTACAGAGCAAACTCCCGGCGCGAGGAGACCTCATTCATCTTGGATTTCGGCGACATATACTGGAGGGAGAGAGAATCCAAAGCCCTCCTTTGGGTTTGTCTCTTCCCCTCTCTCCTCCCTTCTCCCACCCACCCCTTCTCTCCTGCTGTGGGTGTGCTGTGGAGAGGAGAAAGGAAGGAGAGCAAGAACCAACACCAACAAGAGCTGCTGCCAACTCCTGCACAGCCTGGGCTCTCATCACTGATTGCCCACCTATTACCTTCCTCTTTTGTGATTTAGAATCACACATCTATCCCTTATATATCTACCTTTTTCTCGGTCCTCTGTGAACTCTCTCGTCTGCTAGGTTTCACAGGCCTCAAGATAGGCCTCTGGACCTAAGCTTGCAAGCAGCTGCTGTTCTTGGTTTTCTTGATTCTTGGTTTCCTTGTTCTTGGATTTTTTGGGTTCTTAGGTTTCTTGTATCTTCCCCAATCTTGCAAAATCTTGTGGTCAAGTTTTTGTGTTCGCTGTTTGTAACATGGACGAAAGGATTCCGCCGCCGTCCCTCTTGCAATACTCGCAGTCCCCTGTTCATTCTTCCCTCATCCCCTCAATTCTATGAGGTATTCTTCTTCTGAAAGAGAAAGGTGGGTATTTTTTCGCTATTTTGTTTATGATTTCGTTATTTGTTTTCTACGATTGTTTTCCTATTGTTCTGGGTAAGTTTTGTTTAGTTTTTGATCCTGCGCTTTCGGAATCTTTCTGAGGAGCACGAGATTTGATGCGGCGGTGGAGATTTGCGCTTAATTCTAAACTTCCGGATGCCATGTTTCCCCTTGATCAATGCTGTCGATTGTGATGGAGGAGTGATCTGTAATCATAGGGACTTTTTTTATGGTGTGATGGCTCGCTGATAGATTTGTTACTGCTGTTCCCCAATGGGCTAGTTGACTACTAGGGGGGCATAGGAGCTGTATGTTTGACTCGCTGCTAATGGGTGTAAATTTTGTGTGTAATAAATCGCTCATTGGCGATAGTGACATGTAAATTTTAATTTGATGGATCGTTCTGTATAAATCATATCAAAGTTCTTCCTTTTACATTCCATTTCTGTGGGATTATAGTTATAAATCCTTCAAATTATGCTTCTTCTTTTGTATCACGTGAATACTAAGTTCAGTATTGGCCACAGTTATACTAACTTTGCTTTTGGTTTGGCAGATATCTGGCTGAGTTGCTTGCAGAGAGGCAGAAATTGGCCCCATTTGTGCAAGTTCTTCCTTTCTGTACCAGGCTCTTGAACCAAGGTTTGTTTCCTTTGCCTCCACGCATTACTAGTATTGGTAATCTATATAGTTTTTTAATTAGTTCAACTATTTTGTTTGTTAATGGCGCAAGACATTCACTATCATTAGTTGCTGTATTTAGGTTTTCTCAAGTCTTTTAGGTTGGGGCAGTTAATCGTATATTTGTGTGAAGTTTGATGATTGCCTCTACACTTTTTGTATCTTGGGTTTGTTATGATCATAATGTATGTATTTTACTATTTGTTGGTCATGGGATTTCATTAGAGGATTTTTTTTTTACTGGGTTTTTTGTTCATTAGTTTTCTCATAGTATATCGCATTATCCTATTGCTTTTTTATTTGTTTATCATGGTGATGAAAAGGTAACACTCCATTGAGTTATGTCTCTAAACAATTGCTCCGGTTCTCATAGTTTACAGTGGCTTCCGTTTATGTCAACCACAAATGGCTGCTAACACTCTAGTAAATGGCTGCTGTTTATGTGAACCACATTTTTTTTTATTATCTTGAGGATGGTCAGTCACTGGTTAACTGCAGCTTATGCCTATTTTTAGCTTAGTGGAGTGTTTACTATATCATTGGTACAATGCAGTTGTTCATGTCATTGTACAAATTTAGAAATCCCAGCGCAAGTTTGCCCCTGTTTTAGAGTGGTATTCAAAGTATTAGTGTCATTATTGTTTCTGACTTGTATGAGTATAGTTGTCTGTAATTGATAGTTCTTGTTCTATTCAATGCAGAGATTTTGCGCGCATCTTCTATGGCGCCTAACCATAACTTTGTTGATCCTGAGAGAATTGAGCATGGTAGCCCATTAAGGTTACCTGGCCACCCAGTGAATGGTCAGCCAATGGATCTGGAGGGCTGGTCAGGGATTCAAACAGAGGTGCATATTCTGGCATCTATTGTTGTTGTTGTTCTTGTCTTTCTTTTGTTATTACATGCTTGCCTGGTCACTTGATTGAAAAACAATTTGCGAATTGGTGGTGGGATCTTGCGCATTTGGATTTTGAGCATGCTGTTCATTTTTACCTTGGATCTACCACTAATAGTGACTAGTCTGATCAACCGATACAATATATAATAACTTGTAAATTGTAATAACATGAGATAAAATGAAGAATATTTTTCCATGTCAGATTTTATTCATGGCAATCATGAAGCCGAAATGTTTTCATCGAGGACCAAAACTTTTATATTCTACCTTAGCTTATATTGTCGCCTTCTCTTAATACGGTGAAATGTTCTCTTTTTCTCAAGCCTTCTCAGCATATGGGGGTTCTTCAAGCATCGTCAATGGGCTGGAATGGTGCTCCTGTACTTGCTGCGACTCCTGTTGTCAAGAAAGTCATGAGGCTGGATGTTCCAGTGGACAAGTATCCTAACGTGGGTAGCTTTCAGTAAATGTTTTCCTTTTTAGCTCTCTTTAATATGCTGTGCTATATTGCCATATCTTAAATGCTTTACTCTTTGGCTGTGATCAGTACAACTTTGTTGGTCGTTTATTGGGGCCGCGAGGTAACTCCCTGAAAAGAGTTGAAGCTTCAACCCAATGTAGAGTTTACATTCGAGGACGTGGTTCTGTGAAAGACTCTGTTAAGGTACTAAACAACTTCTTTTTTATATTTCTGTGATGGTAATAATATCACTGGCTTTAAATTGAAATCGTTTGGCACTTTGTACCAAGCATTGTTACAGTACTCCTTTATCTGAAATTTTAGAAGTTATTTATATTTGCACAATATTCATTAGCAAATACTCAGTTAATTTCACTTGTAGCTGGACAAACTTGTATAATGCATAACTTATATCATGCATAAACTTGTGACTGTCCCTTACCGATTTGTGGTTATATACTCAGTTAATTTCACTCTGTCACATTACATAAAGTTTATATTGTGACTCCACACTATGATAGTGGCACAGGAGAGGAGTTTTGGAAAATTATAATCAAGGTTAACATTGTCCATTTCATTTTAAGTGTCAACTGATTGAGTTATTTCTAGTATGATGCTGCAATCATGGGCTCAGCAAGGTTGCATTTACTATTTAGGACTAGTTACCGTGTGACCCACAAAACTATGTTATATCAGCACTTAAATTTTATGGGGTTTCACTTCCAGTTTAGAGCATTTTAAGATAAAGTTGATTAGAGGTGTTATTACAGTTTCAAGTAGTGAGTGAGCATTTATGTGATGCAGTTTAGATACATTTATATAATGACTCCTTTTGTTCTCTATCGGCGCACAATGGTATGATTTCATTAACAGGGTTTCCTGTATTTTACTATAATTAACCTAAAAAACCTATAGTTGCATTAATGAATTTCAAAGATAACAATTTACCCTTGGACTCTTTATATATAAAGGAGTGTAAGATATTATGATCATGGTTTCTTGTTACATCTTATGCATGGCTCATTGATTATTGTTACATCATCACTTCTTTATACTTGTAATTTATCATGCCCGCCCTGATGCAAATGTCCTGAGAAACATGTATGATTTCATTCATAGGAAGACAAGCTGAGGGATAAACCTGGGTATGAACACCTAAATGAACAACTGCATGTGCTTGTGGAAGCAGAGTTTCCAGTAGATATGGTTGATGCGCGCCTAAATCAAGCTGTCTCCATCCTAGAGGATCTTCTTAAACCAATTGTATGTACCCCTTGTTCCTCATTGCTGGCATCGTCTCTTAGTAGTTTTGATATATATATACATATACTGTTAGCTAACTGGAGCTTTTGTCAGGACGAGTCCATGGACTACTACAAGAAGCAGCAGCTGAGGGAGCTGGCAATTCTAAATGGCACGCTGAGAGAGGAAAGTCCAAGCCCTCACCTCAGCCCTAGTGTCTCCCCCTTCAACTCCACCGGGATGAAGCGCGCAAAGACAGGGCGGTAATCTCTGTTCTGAAAGTTTCATCCCCCAAAATCAATCATGGTTCAATGCCCAATTACAAGCAACTGCTGGAGATGATTGGTGATGCATATGCTGGGATCATCAGTGCTGCTGGCCTATGCCTGTCATGATCTATGCGCTTTATCGACACACAACATGTCTGTGCTTGGACGAATGGTCTCGGGGCTTGTCAGTTTGACTCTATTATTATTTATTCTTTGTGCTTCTGACTGCCTAAGTATTATTAACATTATTGGTTTGGGTAAGTTAACAAGGCCCGGTTGGCCAGTCACTAGAAGCTTGGGGGGTTCAATGTGTCGGACAATAATAAGGTTTCGTTGGTGTACCTGAGATAGTTGTAATGTGTCACTGTGCTGATGCTTTTGTGTGGTGCTAGTACAAGACAACCAGACAGCTACTAGTTGAGGCAATGATTATTTTGCATTCATAAAATGTGTCGTTGTCGTGCCTTCTTCATGGTTAATCTACCTGAAATTCTCAGTTTTGAGCTGTTTTTTTCTGTAAGGTTTGAGCTGTTTTGTTTGCCAGGTGATGGTTGGAATCGTTGTAAATCCTCTGTTTGAGCTGTTTTGTGTCATTTGTGTGGCAATTGTAATGGTGGGTGGAGATGCATATATATATATACTAGTTTATAAGCCTTGGCGTTGCAAGGAGATCCTAACGCCAGCCACGGGTTTTGGCCGAACGGTGGGTCCCACGTGTCGGGGTTTTCTCTTTCCCCCTCCCACCTCGCTCACTCCGCCGCCGTCCCTCCCTCCCCTCCCGGGCGGCGGCTCGACGGCGGCTCCAGCTCGGTGGCCCGTGGATCCGCCCTCCCTCTCCTCCCGTGTTCCCGGGCGGGCTGCCAAAGGCGCTGGCGGCGGCGGCAGTCGGCTTCGAGGGGCGTAGCGTTGGACGACGGGCAGCCGCGCCTTGAGGCACGGTGGCGGCGGCAGGCTTCGGGTTGCTTGCTGGCGGCGCGGCGGCGCGATCTCGTCGCGACGCGACTGGCCGCCACGGCGGTCGCGAGGCTTGGGGACGGCGTCGGGTGGTGCAGGGCTAGGGTCGGCCTGAACGTGGCCGGCGTCCCACGGCCACGCGCAGCGCCCTCCTCCTCCCGGCAAGCGCCTCTCCTCTTCCCCAGCGGCGCCCTCCCTCGCCGGGACTTCGCTGGAGGCCTCGGCCTCGAGCCGGGCGGAGAGGCGCCGCCACCGCCGCCACGCCGAAGACTTCGCGACGGCTGCCTGCGACATGCTCCCGCCGACACGAGCTCGTCGCGCCGCGGACACCCAGGGCTCATGCGCCCGCGGCGGACGCGACAAAGCAACGGACGACCTCGAAGCCTCACGCCGGAGCAACAAGCCGCCACCGTGCAAGAACGCAGATGCTGCTGGAGCTCCGACCGCGCGATCCAAGTAGCCAACACCGGCCCAGCGCTGCCGCTGCGTGAGAGACGCGGCTCCAGCCCGTGGCGGCTCAGCCGCCGCCGCCGGAGATTCGTGGGTCGTGGCCATGGCGGGTGATGCGAGATGGGTGCTGCCGACGCGATCCGGGCGAGGGGACGAAGGGAGAGAGAGACGCCGCCACTGCCGAATCGAAGTCGCCGCCCAGCCGCCGAATCAAGTCCGTCGCCGCCGAATCCCCTCCCGCTCCACGCCACGCTCAGCCGACGGCGGCACCCACCGGAAGCCGACCGAGAGTCCCTCGAGCCCGGGCGCGGGCCTTGAAGCGGAGCGTGACGCCCACCGAACCCCTCCCACCCACGGACGCCGCCGTCGTCGCCGTCCGCGTCGGCCGGGCCACTCCCAGCGCTCGCGGCGACCGCCATCGAAGCGCCCAGCGCTGACCGCCTTTGCCGTCCCCTCGGCGAACTTCGCTACTTGCGCTGAGGCCGAGGCCGCCGAGCTCCTCCTCGCCGCAGTAGGGCCCATACGCTGGCGCTTGAAGCGCGACGGGAGCGCCACCAAACCGTGAGCTCGTCCGCCGCCAGCGCCATGGCCGAGGCGCCGCCCTGGTGATGCAGATGGTGCGCCGACGGCGACAAAAGTGCCGCCCTCCGCCCACGGGAAACTCCGTCACCGCGCCGCGAAGGCCGCCGAAAGGCGCGGGAGGGCCGGGCGCTTTCTTTACCTCGCCCGGCGCGCCGTGGGCCGCCACTCCCCCGCGTAGAGAGAGAGAATGGGGAGGCGGTGCCACCGACCCACCGACAGGAGACGTGGGAGAGAGGAAGGAGGGGCAGCGGGGACCACCGACCGTACATCATGCAACCGACCTGCTGTCCGTTGAACCAAAATCCGACGGCTTTCACCTCTACGTCGACGTGTCCACCTTGAGGCCAGGTTGTGGCCTGGGCGTCTCATATCTCTACATAGCTTAGTTTGCTGCATGCTTTTGTTTCCATGTTCCATGGGCAGGTTGTGGCCAAGATCTCATGTGCAGGACGGCAGTTCAGGCCATTAAAGTGCCGGCAGGCCAGGGGTACAGCCTACAAGACTTGCAAGTGGGGCGCAGAGCTGATCTGGCATGAAAGGCCAGTGCAGCTGAAAGAAAGGCTCAATCATTCATTCGCACGGGCGTTTTCGGGACCTTGCCAGGGCAGCAGCCGCTTCGCGTAAAACGTCCTGGATCTTTCGCTGGATTACTTGCCCGCCACCTTTTTTTCGCTGTGGTCCATCCATGAATCAGCAATTCTTTTCTAAAAAAATGAATCAGCAATTGCTTCGAGTCTTGGCGTCTTGCAAATTCTCACGCTTCACTTATTTTTTTAGACGATCGATAGTACTTGTTTGATTTGGTTGGTTTGAAATTGACGTTTCTTTGATATTCTATGGAAATTGACATTTCTTTGAGATTTATGGACAGCTTGGTTTTAGTGCTTGAACAGGATAGGACAAACAGGCGACCATTTGTGGGAATATGAGATGCCTGCCCGGTGCCCGACCAATGGATTATGACTCCAAGGATAACCATCAGTTCTATTATTATCTTGAGATGAGAGTAGCATGGAAGAAGAAGACGACTTCGCCATCGTCTTATTCGACAATCTGAAATGGACGTGTGCGTTAAACTGTCACTAATCAATTGCAGCCTCTCCCATGGAGTAGGAAACACCGATTTCAAAATTTTCTAAAAACACCAACTTCATTTCGCTTTCTCCTAACGTCGGAATCGTTTGGACTTTGCACCATTATAGAGGGCGCGATCGTGTTCAACATTGATTCCGCGAGATCAGGATTTCCTTCAACAAGGCAGCAACAGCAGCATTATTGATGTTAAACACAACACAAAAACAAAACAGCATGATTAAGTTGACAAAGACGCAAAAGACTAGCTTGCGAGTGATAGACAATACTCTACGTCCTGCCAGATATTTCGATACGAAAAATACAGGCGCTCTCCAGAAGCGCACAAAGGGGTTCGACGGCGACGTCGTGGGTGATATTTCAATTACAAGGCGCCGTCGCGATCACATGGTGTCGCACCACAAGCACATGGCTGGGAAACTAATGCTTTTGAGCATCAACATCGACGGGCCAGAGTATCGGGCAGCGTATCTCATGAATCGCTGAAAATATTCGCTGAAACAGCAAGCGAGCAAATTGTCAGTTTGGTTCCCACGGACACTGAGACACGTGTAGTGCTGCCTCAACAACTTTTGGTTTCGGACTATACGCAGTTCCTATATGGCTATATTGCTTTCTCTACATCCGCCTCCACTTGTCGATCTCCTTTGATGTTGCTTTGATCAGCTTCCTGGTGCTCTCCATCAGTTCATCAAACATGGCATCAAACTGTTCACTGCAAAATATGTGACATAATCTCATTAAACTAGGATATATATAGCAAGTGTTACTGTGTTAGACTGGTGTGTAAATTGGTGCGCACTGCATGTTTACAAATTCACCAAAAGCAAACTTGGGCAGCAAATTTTGATATCTCTAATCGATTGAAACTACTCACAAGAAAGCCCCAATGCTAAAGATGCAATCAAAATAAAAGGAGATGAAGTCACTTTGCATTTAGCATGAAACGGATCTGCTACTCACTCGTAGGCAATGCTTCTGGAGTTCTGGAATGGTCTCCTGATGTTTGAATAGCTTCCCTTTTCATCATATGCAACGCCTTTTCCAAAGCCATAACCAAAACCTATTCCTATTCCACATCCAGCTCCAGCTCCAAACCCCAATTGTAAACCAGGGAATCCAGCTCCAATTCCTGCACCTGTTAAGATATGCAAAAGTGAGAAATGAACAGAACAAGAAAACTGGAGATTCAGTATTATGTCAGCCAACAAATCATCCAAACTAAGATGGGTTCTCTGCCATTCTAAAAGTGAGAAGAGACAGAGCAAGATAATTGGAAATTTTGTTCCACCACCATCAGAACATCCAAACTAACATACAATCTGGTGTTCCCAATCATGGTGTTACAATGTTCTTGGAAATGGAACCTATTCTGTCATTCTGTGTGATGTTAACTTCAGCCTCTAATGGAGACATACATCATGTACATAAAATAAAAGGCCAACAGCAAAAGAACACATACAGACATAACTTAAGTTAGCCACAATAACAATAAACATTATGCATATCAAACAAAACCACAACATTAAAAAAACGAGCACAGAGTCAATGATGACAATCACTTCCCATCAAGTACATTCAATAATCTCTGCAATGGAATTCAAACTCAAAACGATATAACATATTGCTGCATCTGCTACACTTGCTGCCCCTCCTAAAATAGGATCAATTTGTAAACAGCAGTGGGCCCATGACTAAACACATTATAAAACCCAAGTTGATCATGACATCTCTTCATTGAGAGCTAAGGTTTGATGGTTTAGCTTGTATTCTTGGATGAAACAACTGCCAATCTCTGAGAGATTCTGTCTCAATTCAGCTCCAGCACCCATCTGCACCAGTAGAACTTCCTCTTTTTATTCCTCAACCTAATTCTTAAGGTCCACCGAGGGATACCTACAACAACAAGACTCACACAACTCTCTACTTTGTTTGCCATGACAGTCGGCACTAGTTCTTTCCACAAGCCCCTTCACCCACACAAGGAGGCAGATGATTCTTGTTTGGTGAACCATGAAATCAGGACCAGAGGCACAATAGGCTTTGTTGAGATTGTGGGTTGGTGCTTGCTTAATGCTTACAACCGTCAGCTCGTTTAGAAGGTAAACTAAGGAGGGGGAGATTCCCGCCTGGAAATTTCATTGTTTTTCAAAGAGTCAAGTACAACACACGTTATCAAGATACACAGGTCATGTGGTGAGGGGTTGCATAAACACAAGAAACTGTGCATACTTCCATTCATATGATTATATACCATCTAGTCATTGCAGACTGAAAGGCATTTACTAGGAACCTGAGGCTTGTTTCTAAATGCACGCTTGATCACTAGTGGCTTCTTGAATCTTGAATCTTCATATTATTAACACGACTGTGCAACCTAGTAAGATATTTGGTTTGACATAAGTTTGTGACCATTTCTAGCTCCATTGCTGATTGGAACAATGTAGAAGAAGCAAGAGGAGGCGGCCATAAGCAGCAGGCGGAGAAGCCTGCCTCTGCTATGGAACAGGATTCTTGGACAGATGGCCGAGGCCGCAGACTGTAGCTGCAGTCGTGGGAACACACGGATTATACAACCTGCATCTCAGTAGCAGATTGAAGAATGCTGCTCCCTGACATCCTAACCTCCATGATATCACACTCCGATGATTTACAGAGAAGTGTGCAGCGAAATAGTAGCAATTTCCACCCCACCATGTAGTCATACGATCCTATCTATAAGGGGCGCCTCTGAGCAGAACAAGCGCAGATTTCTCATTCGGTTAAAAGAGAAGAAACAAGCATGAATTTGGCCGCTTTGTTCTCAGTGGGCCGGAGCCCTCCCTCCCTACGCGTTCGCCATTCGTTTGGGTCGCCTACACTGATCCTGAATAGGAATCTCGTTCCATATTCGCAAACGAGTTGAAACTAACAGCGAACAAAAGGAAAATTCGCACGGCTCTCTGATTTAAAAAAAAAAACAATTGCACGGCCCTCCAACCGGGAAATAAGCGCCCCTAGCGCAACCGTCAGAACCATCGAGAGCACTCCAGTTCGTCGGTCTGGTCCGTGAACGTGTCTATGGCCGGGACACTGGAAGCAGGACGAGTAAGGATACACGCACCTCCGATGAGGCCGAAGCACACGCCCACGCCGCAGCCGGCGCCGATGCCGAAGGCAGGGCCCAGCTTGCCGAGCACATCTGACCTCGCCACGGGGAGGCTCCACACGAGCCCCCTCCTCCTGCCGCCCGACATCTCTCCCCAGTCCGTCCCCGCCCTCGCCGCCCGCCCGCTCGGTGCGCGCGCCCCCACCCACACTTCCAAAGCGAGGGGAGGGAGGGAGGGAGGATAAGTTCCAGTCGAGTCTCGAGCTTCCGAGGGCCCGTCGCACGGAACGGGACGGCAGATGAGAGGCCAAGATGGGCCCAATTGGCTGCGCACGACTCCCCGCCCGCAAGGCCGTAACCCCTGCGCGCGAAACGACAGGAGGCCGACGCATCGTGGGCTAGGGCCGGTCCACTGAGTTGGCACTTAGTACCACTTCCGCTAAAACAGAGCAAGGAAAGGATATGGCCGGCCCAAGCGGGCCTCTTAATCAACACGACAGTAGTTGGACAAATGATTCAATGGGTGTGTTTAGAGCCCAAAAATTTGGGCCCTGAAAAAAGTTTGGCCAAATTTTTAAATTAAAAACACTGTTACGAGGCCTAAAAACACCGGTGAAGACATTTAGTTTGTTTGTGGTAAATACTATCCTACCATGGCGTAAGTAGGCTCAAAAGAATCGCCTCAAAATATACATCTAAACCGTGCAATTAGTTTTTTGTTTACCTAAATTTCATAGTAGCCCACATATGTTTTTTGAAAGTGCATTTATTGTTTTTCATGTGATAGAATGTGATGAGATGTGATGGAAATGTTGTAAATTTTGGAGGTAAGCTGGGGCTCTAAACACACCCAATGTTAGATTTGCATAAATCTTGCCACTTGGTACTTGTACTCCCCCTGTTTCTCTCAATGTTCGATTTGCATAAATCTTGCCACTTGGTACTTGTACTCCCCTGTTTCTCTTTTTTAAGTGATATTCAGGCTGATCAAACTTTTTAACATTTACTCCCTCCGGCCAACAAAAAACGCAATTCTTAACTTTTCACAATGTAATTTGACCATTCGTTTTATTTGAATAATTTATATAAATATTATCAATTTTATTATGACTTAGATTATTAAAGATATTATAATAATAACTAATTTATTTTGAAATTTACACAAATATTTTGAATAAATTATAGTCAAATTAGATTTTGAAAAAATAAAAATTACGTTTCTTTTGTTGGACGGAGAGAGTACCTATGTTTATGAAATACTAGCAAAACTTATATCTCTATATCATAATATAAATTTACCACAAAACTAGATTAACAATCTATCTAATAATATTATGTAGTAATATAGTTATTTATATATTTTTTTTTTGTTAAAGTTGAGTAGTTTGATGTTACGGGAGGTACAAACGATAGCTAAAATGAGAGTGTGCATGCATCAAAGGCTAACCACCGACATTACAGTACACGACGACGACAGTCATAGTAGACTCCAGTCACAGACCAGAGACCCCCACTCCAAAAACAGAGACAGAGCACTGCTACGTTTCCACGCAGGAGGCGTGCTGCGTTTCCACGCGGGAGCCGTGCGGTTCAAGGCACCCGCGCAGAGAAAGCAGAGCCGATGGGGCCCGCCACGCCACGCCACGCCTACGCCATGGACTCGCCGCCACAAGCAACCACTCACACTGCTCCTGCTCCACTGCCCCCACTGCTCCCACTGCTCTAGCAGCAGCAGTTAATAAATAATAAAATAATAATTGTTTACTCCGATGCCGCTGTCCCGCTACTGCACGGCCGCCCACGCGTCTCCCCGCCAAAGTTCCCGCGCCGAGCGCCCAAACCGCGCGCGTCTTCCCGCCACTTCCCGCCCACGGCAGGCCCGGAGCCCCGAGGGGTAACGCCGCTGTCAGATGACGCTGACGGCGGCAGCGCCGGCTGACGCCGTGAGGCCTGTCGCCGTCACGAAGTCCTCGCTCTCCCACCACGGCAGGCAGTCGAACTCCGCCGCCTTGGACGGCGCCGTCGCTGCCACGCAGAGGTCGCCGAGGTCACCGAGCCCGGGTAGAGGAACTCGAACGCCGGCAGGGCGGGCGCGGCCGGCACCTCGTCGGCGGCGTAGCGGAGAACGGACGCCGGCGACGCGAACGGGCAGACCAGGGCGGCGTCGTCCACCGCTGGCGGATCCAGCGACGCGGGCGCCGTCGCTGGGGATGGAGCCGGGGCCGGGACCGGGACCGGGACCGAGGCGAGAGGCTCTCCGTCTTCTTCCGCGGCAGCCTCCGCCGTCTCCTCCAGTGGGGTCTCACGGCGAGGACGGAGCCTCATGCGCGACGACCAGGGGAACAAGGCGGCGCCTCGGCCTCGGCGGGGATGCTGGTGACGACGTGGGGAGCCCTTGAGGCGGAGCGCGGCGTCGTCGTAGGCCGCGGCGGCCTCCTCGGCGGTGTCGAAGGTGCCGAGCCACAGGCGCTTCCCTGGCTCCGGTCGCGGATCTCCGCCGCGTACTTGCCCCACGGACGGAGCCGTACGCCGGGGAAACGCCGCCGGAACGCGGGCTCCGGAGGCGCGGCGACGCAGGAGGGCCGCCGCCGCGGCTGTCTTGGACGGCAGCGGCCGCTTCTTCGGGAGGACAAGCGTCTGCGCCTGCGCGGCCTCGACGTCGATGTGGATGACCTCACGCACGCGCCGCTTGGCGCGGTCGTCCTCGTCACCGGAGGAGTCGTCGGTGTCCGTGGCGTCGGGGTCTACGAAGTGGACGCGTATACGCTTCGGGC
>JADLZK010011832.1:0-397221 GCA_015847255.1 Hyparrhenia diplandra | reverse complement strand
CCCTCAACGGTCACCTCTTCTTCCCCAACATTCATTTTTTGGAGACAGAACCAAAGCTCTTTCTCTTTTCTCCATTGTTGCTTCTCCACTCCCCATGCTAGATTTCACTCACCATCAAATCTGAGGGAAAAGAAACTTTATTGAGACCTGATCAGGAAACTTTATTGGAGACCGGATTTACAAGTTCTATCTTGAAAGAGCATTTGGTTCATGTTTGGTCCGGGTTCTAGGGTTTGTTACTCTTGAGCTTGCTCCTAGCCGGTTAGGCGTCGTTTTCCTTTGAGCCGCCAACTTGTGTGGCAGCCTTGGGAGGTCTATAACCTCACTCAAAATCAAGAAACTCACCCCTCATCTCAAGGGTTCACTCCTTTGACTTGAGTAGGAAGGGTTAGCCTTTGTGGTGAATCCAACCTTTGTGGATACCTCAACAACGTGACGTAACTCCACTTTTGTGGCGATTTGTGAACCATGGATAAATCTTGTCTCTCGTGGTGCATTTTACATTCTTGCATTTATTTGTTGTGAGCTAGGTTTCATCCCGATCTACTTTGTTGTTGAGTTTCTAGTACTTTCTATTGGATATGGGGATCAATATTTTGGATGACCCCAATCCGTCAATCAAGACCCTCGACATCATGTCTCGGAGGATTCTAACCAAGGACCTCCTCCACCCATGGTCGCCTACGAGAGCAGATTATACGGCAAGCCGAGCTCTTTCACAAGGTAGACCTCTTTCCGCCCCGCTCGAGGTCTCCGTCGGCGACCTTTCGACGTGGTGCTCGAGCTCTCGGCGAGACCTCTTTTCCGCCCGCCTCGAGACAGCCCCTTCAAGTTTTGTGCGCTAGAGCTCTCAGACGCGACCTCTCCCGCCGATTCTCGGCCGAGCTGAGCCCCGAGCGAACCGCCCTCAACAAACGCCCGTCTGAGCTCGTCCCCTCAAGCGCCACGCGGAAGAGGCGCAAGTGCGGGGTTGGGCCAACCACTCCTGGCGGGCACTCGTGGCCATGAGGCACGGTGGCGGAAAGACGACGCCCGTCTGTGCCCGCCCATGCCCCGATGACTCAACGGTGCGTCCACAAGAGACTTGGTACGGGCGACGTCGCATACCTCATCACGGCATGGACACCCCCACGCCCAGACGGGGCCAGATTCAACCGATTGGGGTCGGTCGCGACCCTTTACCGCCACACGGGCCCAGGGATTACTGCGGCGTGCGGCGACCAATTTGGCATCCAAGGCCGCCAAGAGTCTCAAGGAGGGCCCCGCCAACCAAAGAGCTCCATCCGGGAGCTCGACGTCAGATCCTGTCAACCGGCAAAGAACTCCGCCATCATGACCGAGACGCCGCACTACCCCGTGCGCCATCGTCGACATGGCACCCCCCATACCGCAGGCTGACTTCAAATCTACGGTCAGGATCGAAGCGACGCGCACCACCGCCCATGCCCCGATCCGCCATGCCATGTACTGGCCAAACGACTGGGCTCGGCATCCAAGGCGGCCCAGGAAGACTCGAGGTAGCTATTGGCCAACCCACCCAGCTCGCTGAAGAGCTCTTTCGCGGCCAGTACCGCAGTATCATATTGTTCCACCTACCCCCGGCCCCAACCCCGGAGAGCTCATGTTCTATCCCCTTTGCTGTAATAAAAGGAGGGGTAGGGTTTTCGCTTAAGGGCAAGCAAGCAAAGAAGAAGAACAACGCACCCGACTCTTCACCTCCGCATCCTCACTCTCATATTGGCACTTGCCTCAATCATATAGAGAACTGGGAGCCCCGCTCCTCTCTCGCTCCGCTGTGCGCACCGTGCGAGCATTTGAGCTCCTGATAGTGAACACACCTGACTAGTGCGAGTCCGACTTTGCCCCCAACCGGATTATAAATCTGTGTCATTGTCTCCCGAGCTAGGCCATTCGGAGTCCTGCGACTAGCCACCATTGCGTGACGGTGGTATTAGACCACGGCGCTGGGCGCGGTAGGGGGAGCGCTAGTGCGACGATCTTCCACTCCGATGGCTTCTTCGCCGATACGCCCGTCAGCGCCGGCGCACCCGACTTCGACATCAGTTCCGCGATCTCGAAGTCACTTTCAGCGAACTGTCTTCACCACGCCCGTCGCGGCGTGGACATTCGGGCGCCTCCGCGACACCGCCCGATTCCATCCTTGCGACATGGGGCAGGACTCCGTCAAGCCCGCTAGCCCCATCGTAGCGGCGATCGCCTTCGCCCCATCAGAGACCCTCTCCCCGACATCCTCGGGCCGAGCCTCGTGCGAGCTCCGGCCCACTTGATGTCACCTCCATCGCCAACGCCGTCCTCGGCTCCGGCCGGCCCGCTACCAGCGGCGGTGAACCACGACGGCGGATACGCCAATGTACCTCCGACGCGGCCGGTCTCTCCCCCCTCTTTGGCGATGAACTCCTGAAGGCACCGATCCATGAGCTTCGAGCTCGCCCACCGATGAGATGAGCCTCACGGACGCGACCCCCTGCGGCAGTGCTGCTGTGCCACGCCCACCGGCGGGGCCACGACGACCATTCCCCCAGCGACTCAGCGCCGCGAGACTCCGCCACGCGCCCGTGACCCGCCCACAAATCACGTCCAGGCTCTACCGAGGAGCGAGGGAGCTCGAGAGAGGGCGCGTCGGGGAGCGCGAGGCCCTCCCCGGCGAGCAAGAAGCAAGGCGCCTCCAAGGGCGCGGGCCCGGGCCGGCGAGACGTCCGTGGCCGTGTCAGCTGCGACAATCGCCGAGCAACTCCCCGCCGGTGTCGGAGAGCCTCCCAGGCTCGGCGGCCGCCGCGTTGCCGCAAATCGCCCCCCCTCCCCGGACCCCTGTGCACGCCCGAGCCCACGACGGATCAAGAAGCTCGTGGCGTAGGCGTCTGGCAAGTGGCAAGCTCGCATCGCCAATCGTCGACTTCAGGAAGAGCACGAGGCCTCCTCTCATCGAAGGTCCACGCAGCCGGCCGGCGGATCGGCGAACCGCGGCGCACGTGACAATCTCATCATCGCCCGACGGAAGCGGAAGCCTCGCTACAGACAAAAGCGCCTCAGGCGACGACACAAGCACCGCCCGCGACGACCACGAGAAGCTGCCCCCCAAATACGACACCGCGCGAGGGCGTCATAACGGCACGAGACAGGAGCCGCAGCCCCACGCCGAACGCCGCTCAACGAGTCCGTCTCCCAGCGATCGCGAGCGCCGAGCTGAGCCTCCGAGGAGGCCAGGGCTTCGGCTCGCGCACACGACGCTCCTTCCCTTCGTTTCAGACTCCGACCCTCGGTCGCGTATACAACTGGAGACCGACCCGCCCACTGGCTTTCGAAGACTACCGCCTCGGTTGTCGCCGGAGGCGCCGACAATGACTACTTCATCATCCGCAACCTGCCCCTCTATCTTGCGACTGCCTCGTTCTGGCTCGGCACCCCAGGGCACCATCCGCGGCCGGGAGGATTTGCGAGACGTCTTCGTCGGGCAACTTCCGTGGCACCTACGCCCGAGCCAAGCACGACACTGGGATCTCCCCGGGGATGCAAGCGTAAGAAGGGGGGAGAGCCCGCGACTACATCGGCGCTTCTCTAAACTGCAACAACCTCTCCGAGGCCTCCGACCGAGATCATCACCGCCAGCTACCCGCACCACTTGCGAGTCTCATCCGCGAGCTCTGGCCAGCCGAAGCCTAAGTCCGTGAAGGAGCTCCTCGACCTCGCCACCGGACACACGCCGAGGGAGAGGACGCCGTCGTGGCCGTCACGAGGGCAGGGCAAGCCGCGACGACGGCCGGGCAGCGGCGGGTCCAGCTCCCCCCCACCCCGCAAGAGGAAGAACAAGAAGAACAAGCGCCCCTCGTGACGACGACGACGAGTTTGTCGCCATCGCGACAAGCGCAAGACCCCGAGAAGGGGAAAAGGCTTCGCCCACAAGGAGCACTTCGACAAGATGCTGAGGCCCTCGTGCCCACATCACGAGGGTCCTCGCTCAAGCACAAATGAAGGACCTGTTGGCTCTGAAGAAGCACGTGATGGGCATCGCCGAGAAGGAGCGCGGGGCGACCAACCGTAGCCTATGGCGGCACGGTCCGAGGACGGGGCGGCGGACGCTTCACATCGAGGACGGCGCTCGTCAACGTCGTCTTGGCGAGCCCGCCGCCACAGTCCAAGCGCCGACGGAGCTCACGCGCCGCGGTCCTCTTCACCGAGCCCGCGACGCCCGCCCCACTCAAGTGGTCAGCCCGGCGATCACCTTCGACAGGCCGATCATCCCCGACATCCCCGTACCTGGGGAGGTACCCGCCGTCGTCGATCCCATCATCGGCACAAGCGCCAAGAAGGTGTTGATGGATGGAGCGTGACCTTCAACCTCCTCGTCCACGCTCCCAGGCCTTGGCATCACCAAGGCGCGCCTTCGTCCCTCACCTGGACCCGATCCATGGCGTAGTACCGGGAAGCGGATGATCCCGCTCGGCGGATCGATCTCCCCGTCACCTTCGGCACCGGATAACTTCCTAAGGAGACCCCTCACGTCGAGGTGCTCCCCTTCAAGAACGCCTACCATGCGCGTTGGGGCGGCCGTGCTATGCGAAATTCATGGCGGTCCCCCAACTACACCCAATACCTCAAGCCGATCCCCGGCCCAAGGGGTCATCACCCGACTCCACCTTCGAAAGTACGCGTTCGGATGCGAGGCTGCCGGTCGATGCAAGACGCCGACGCCGCGGTCGAGATCGAAAGGTGATGTCGCCGAAGATGGCGGCCCGGGCGGTGCGGAGGACACCCCGAGCTCAAGAAGGCCGCGGCACGAGCAGCGCTGATGGGCTCGAACGACCGAGAGATCGAGCCCATCCTGAGGTGAGCTCCTTCATGAAGACCGTAGGCACTTTCGAGCCCGAGAAGGACGCCAAGGAGATAGAGGTCGATAATGATGGCCACACCCTCCGCGTAGGGTCCGAGCTCTCTCCTAAATAGGAAGGCGAGCTCGTCGACTTCCTCCGCAAACCTCGACGTGTTTGCGTGGAGAGCCTCTGACTTGCCGTGCATACCGAGGGAAGTCGCCGAGCACTCCTTGAACATTAAGCCCGGCTCTCGGCCAGTGGAAGCAACTACCGTGACGCTGATGACGATCGCCTAAACAATCGCCGAGGAGATAGATAAACTCTTAGCCGCTAGGTTTATCAAGGAGGTGTATCATCCCGAGTGGATAGCCAACCCCACTAGTCAAGAAGAAGAATGGGAAATGGAGAATGTGTGTTGATTACACGGGTCTCAACAAGGCATGCCCGAAGGATCCGTTCCTTTGCGCGCATCGACCAAATCGTTGACTCCACCTCCAAAAAGCGAAACCCTCTTTGTTTTCTCGACGCCTACTCCGGCTACCACACTCGATAGCGATGAACGAGCTCGATCAGCCCGCCGCCTCCTTCATCACCGGCTTACGCATTCTCGTTACGTAACGATGCCCTTCGGGTTTGAAGAACGCCGGCGCCACCTTCCAAAGGTGTATGCGTAAAAGTCTTCAAAGAGCTCCTCGAAGCTTGTAGAAGCTTACGCCGATGACATCGTCAGCCAAAACGAACGCCGAAAGAGCTCGTCCCGGACCTCGAAAAGGTCTTCGCCAAACTCCGAGAATACGGGGGTCAAGCTCAACCCCAAAAAATGCGTTTTCGGGTCCCGCGAGGGAAATTGCTCGGCCTTTATCGTCTCGGAGCGCGGCATGAGGCCAACCTCGAAAAATCGCCGCCATCACGAGCATGGGGCCGATTAACGTTAAATGCGTGCGCGGCCACTGGCTCACTCGCTGCCTCGCGAGTCGCTTCATAGCCCGGCCGGGAGCGAAGCCTCCCTCTCTACAAGCCGAAGAAAACCGGCGCTTCTCCTAGACCGACGAGGCCCAGCAAGCCCTCGACTCCAAACAACTCCTTGCCGGCCCGCCCGTGCTCGTTGCTCTCGCAGCCTAATGAGCCAATCCTTCTCTACATCTCGGCCACCTCGAAGGTGGTGAGCACCGCGCCGTCGCCGAGAGAGAGAGGAAGGGCACGCACTCAAGGTACGACGTCGGTGTACGTCGGTGAGGTCCTCACCGACACCAAAAACTCGCTACTCACAGCCTTTCGGCCGTGTGCGCTGCTCATCACCCGACGCAAGCTCGTGACATTACTCGACCCCACCCGGGTGACCGTCGTTCCTCGGGCATCCCCTCGGAGGTCATCCCAGCCCGAGAGGTCACTGACGCACGGCCGGTGGGCGGTCGAGCTCATGGGAGCCGAAATCACGCACGCGCCCCGCAGACGCCATCAAGTCTCGCTGCTGCGCGCACTTCATTGCCGAATGGACCGAGGTCGAGCGACCACCTAGGCCCGACGACATCGAGCACCGGACCCTACACTCGACGGATCGGTAAAGAAGTACGGCGCCCCGGTCGGCCTCGTCTTCACCTCTCTCCGAAAGGTGTGCATGAAATACTCGATACGCCCGCACTTCCCGCGCCCAACAACGTGGCCGAATCTGGCGTTGGTGAACGGACTCACTCTTGCGCCTGAAGCCGGCATCCGGCACCTCGAGGTCCGGGAGACTCGAGCTCGTCAAAAACCAAGTCATGAAAGAGGTCGGCTGGCGTCAACCCGAAGATGGTCGCGTACCACCGAGAAGGTCCGAGAACTTGAGGAACATTTCCACGGGCCGGAGGTCAACCACGCCCACCGCGAACCTCAACAACGACGCCGACGCCCTCGCCAAGCTCGCGTCGACCGCTTGCCGGTTCCCGGGAGTCTTCATGCACGAACAACACAAGCCTTCGATACGGCTCGGGAGGAGCCCGCCGCTAAGGTGCGAGCTCAAGCCCCGGCCGGACCCCATGGACACCGACGTCCGCGGGGGTCGAGCGCCTCCCGATACAAGGGCTCTTTGGGCGACGAGCTCTTGGTGCGAGCTCGGGGGTCGACCTCGCGGCCGGCTCTGGGTCGGGTCGACCAGCCACCCCGGCCGACCGGCGTGTCCCGTTGCTACGATGGTCGAAGCAAGGCGAGCTCCCCGGGGCAGGGAGGAGTCGCGACGGCTGGCCCGAGGGCTAAGGCTTTTGCTCGTAGGGGAAGAGCTCTGGACGCGGGCAAATCATCCTCCGTATACTGCATCACCGACAAAGATGGTCGAGCTCGTCAAAGAAATCCACGGGGCGACGCGGCCATCACGCCGGCACCACGGGCTCGTCGGGAAAGCTTTCCGTCAAGGTTTCTCTTGGCGGCCGCCGCCGCCGACGCCACTCAGTCGTCCGACGTTGCGGGGGTCGCCGTTCTTCGCCAACGAGACACACCTCCCAGCCCAAGCCCTCCAAACGATTCCGCTCACCCGGCCGTTAGCCGTGCCCCGGGTCTTGACATGGTAGGACCATTCCGAGGACTACGGCGGAGGATACACGCATCTCCTCGCCGCTATCGACAAGTTCTCCAAATGGATCGAAGTCATGCCCATCGCGCGATGCCGAGCCGAGAGACCGCAAGTTCTTCACGGCATTATCCACCGCCGAAATCCCGAACTCGATCATCACCGACAACGGCACCAACCGTGGGGAAGTCTTCATCGACCGGGTGCAGCGATCACGCGCATCCGCGTCGACACGCCGTCCGGCCACCCTGGACCAACGGACGGTGAGAGCGAGCTAATGGCATGATCCCGCAGGCGTGAAGTCCCGCATCTTCGGGAGGCTCGAGAAGTACGCCCGCCGATGGCTGGTCGAGCTCCCCGCGGCCGTGTGGAGTCTTCGCACCACACCAAGCGAGGCCACCGGACGAACCCGTTCTTCTTCCGTCTTCGGTCCGGCGGTTCTTCCTACCGAGCCTCGAGTGCGGCTCACCCCGAGCTCGGACCTTCGACGAGCACAATAACCAAGGCCGCCGAAGACGCCGCGGACCAGCTCGACGGCTCGTGACATCGCGCTCATCCACTCCGCCAAGTACCTACAATCCATGCGGCGCTACCACGAGCGACACGCTCGTGGGACGAGCCTTCAAATCGGCGATCACGTCCTACGACGAGTCCAAAGCCCGAGGGACAGGGCACAAGCTCTCCGCGCCATGGAGGGTCCCTTTATCATCGACCAAGTGTTGAGGCTCGCACGCATAAAGCTCAAGGACCATCGTGGGGCGAATCCTCACCAACGCATGGAACATCGAACGCCTACGCCGCTTCTACCCTTAAGATGTATTTTGAAGTATCATAACCGTAAAAATTCAATAAGACACCAGCTTCGATGCAAAGATCCGTGCAAGCATCTCGAATTCACGTCTTAAGCTATCGAGCAATGACGGGCCTTCATCCCGACAAAGGCCCGCCCTTGCTCTGGGGCTACAAGGAATGGGGCGCACACCCCATCGGTTTACTACACCAATTTTCGCAAATTCTTCACAAAGATCACAACAACGAGCTCTCGCTCACGAGACCGCAAACTCCTTTCCTTAACGTCTTAAAAACAACTAAGTCACGAGTTCCTTAACGCAACAAAGGCATGGCGCGATCGCCTTAACGATCTCACACGCCCCCGCGGCTAACGAGAAAACGGCCCGCATCCGACTTCCGAAATACGAACTCGTAAAAGTTGGAACAAGGACACATTAGGAAAAGGAACACGAAAGTGATCTTCATTCCAAACACGAGTCCCTTTAAATCCTTAACAATGATACCTCAACTACGAGGACTTAGAAACTAACGCAAAAAGGGGCTTGGCCCCGAGCCCTACTTTTTACGCAGGAGGGTCCCGTCCATCGCCCCCGCGACGGTGCCCGCCGCGGCCTCCCTCCGGCCAGCCGCCGGCTCCCTCCGTGATGAGTCCCGTGACTCCCACCTCTCTCGTGGCGAGCTTATAGAGCTCGGCGGACAACTCCACGGAATCGAGCTCGGCGGCCAGGTGATCTTCGCCGGTTTGAGCGGCCGTCGATACCCGGCGCCCATCCCGCCTTCACCGCCTCGACGTCCATTTTCGGATAGTGACCGAAGATAACGCCGACGGCCTTGTGGACCACCCGGCCGGGCGCCCTCTCGCCACCTTATACGGCACTCTGCAGAGATTCGCTCCGCCGGTCCGCCATCTCCTCAACACCGAGGACGTCGCGACACATCCTCGCCCGCGGTGGCGAGATCCTCGGCGCGCCCGCTGAGCTCGCCGCCTCCTCCGTGGCCCTTAGAGGCACAAGCCCGAAGACGCCAAGCTCCTTCGCGGGCGACGAAGCTCGACGGTCGCCGCTTCAAGTCCGCCTCCTTCCTTTCAGCGCGAGCCGGGTATGCTCCCGGGGTGGCCTCGGGCGGAGGCAAGATTCCGCCTCCATGTCCCGCAACGTCCCCCGGTCCGCCTTCGGGGACTTCTCCTTCTCCCTCGCAAGACAAAGAAGACGGCTCAATAATGGAAGTCACCACGACTGATATACGGGCGAGGATCGGTCGCCCGCTTACTCCACACAAACACCGTAGAGCTCCCGTCGTTGCCGAAAATTGCCTCTCCTCCTTGAGCTCGGTCCCTCTCCGCGATCGTCGCGTGGCAGAAGACCACATTTTTCGACGACCTCGCGATCATACGCCGAGGTCCCGCCGAGGACAATCAGCCCCAAATACCGGAGAAAACAAAAAATCAAAGACGGGGCGGTGACACTCACCCGCAGCCGGCCTCGCCTACCGACGGAGAGGCACTCCAGCGCCTCCGTCTTCTCCTTATGAAGGGCCTCCGCCCCTCGTTCGGCCGCCGAGCGCGAGCTCCTTGTCCTCGGCAGGCGGTGGAGGGTGTCGAGCTCCTCCCGCATCTTCTTGCGCTGCCGCTCGTGGGCGAGCTCAAGCCGCCCTCTCGAGCGAAGCCCCTCTGCCGTGCGGCGCTTTGGGCCCTCTTCAGCCGCCCGAAAGGCCGGCTTCCGCGTCCCGACGAGTCCGACGACGCCCTCCTCCGCGCAAGCAAGAAATTGATGCTGAAGCGCGCCGCGCCGAGCTCTTCACTCATGTCCCCAGACAGTTCAACGAGCTTCCCCGGCCCCCGCCCCTCGAGAAAAGTGTGTCACCGGTTGTGTTCTCGGATGGAATCCTCGCACGCCCGAAGAGCGCAAATACATGAACAACTTTGGGGAAGCACAAGAAAAAGGAGAGAACACCGAGGCCATGACGATCTCGAACCCGCACAAGTCGGAACACGCACGCCGGGGTCCTCGAGGCGCGCGGCCGCAGCGGCGCTATCGTGGTCGGCAGAGAACGATGTCATTTCCCCTTGCTGAACGCCGCCGATCGGGCGCCGCGAGATCCCTTCGGGGACCCACGACATCTTCCGTGGCTAGCCCCCATGGACCCTCACCTTCGGCCCCGCGCAACCCGGGTCGCCTCGGCCGTCTCTCTTCGCCTGAGACGCCGATAACGAGGATCTCGGTGGCAGCCTCCTCGATTCGTGTATGAGCCACCGACTCCCGTGATCTTCTCCGGCAGCCTCGCCCATGGCCGGAATATCCTCGACCCTCGCCGCCTCTCCCTCTCCGGCGCCACCGGGATCTCGGGTGGCCCTCGGCCCCTAACGGGGCCGTCGGCTGAGTCTCACGATCAAGTCCGGGCCACCATCGACGCCGACCGCGCCCACGGTCGTTGTCGACGCAGGCCCGGAGGGAGGAGCTTCGGCGCCGACAATGAAGCGTAGGTCGACAAAGAGCCCTTGAACGGGACCGCGCCATCATCCGGGACCCCGTAGTCGCGCCCACCGCCGCCGCCGCCGTCGCGCCCGCCGCCATGGACGGTGTCCCCACCGCCTGAAGCTCGTCGCGGCAGCCGAAGCCGCCATGACCCTACACTCGAACTTCGGCGGGCCGAGCTCGTCGTTACTGAACATCGAAGAGCTCTCCATCGCCCGGGCGAGCTCGCGTCGGCCGAGGTTTCCTCACTTTCGTCCGAGGGCGCTCGTCGGGTACACCGGGCCGCCCGCAACGCCAATGACAACTAAGACCCACGCGCCCAACGCCGTGCACACGACCGTAAAGGGGGAAGAGAACTCACCGCGTCGATATCCGCCTCTTCCCGAGCGGTGGCTCGGCACCCCGACCCCCGCTTGACTCGCCCGAGGAACCCGCCCCGAGTGCGGGGCGCCGGAGCACCGGGCGCCGCCCGAGGCTGGGGCCGACTCCTCACCGGCCAACGGCGTCGCCGCCGGCATCAAGCTCGGGAGCCCGATGAGGTCCCGATCTCCTCGCTCACGGGCCTCGCGGACGACGGAGGGGACCCGCCGGCCGGTGCCTTTCGCCTTCCTCCTCCCCGCGTGCCGCCGCCGACGAGCCTCACAGAGCTCTGGGCTCTGGCCGGCCTCTCCAGCGTCGCCCTCTCGGGAGGAGGACGCCGCGAACCAAATGACTTCACTTCCCGCCAACCCGCAAAAACACAAGCTCATCCTCCGAACTCAAAAAGCGATAAGTAGGCAACCTCGAACAAACAAGAAGTGTGAGTCTTGGCGCCACAGTATCCGCATCGTGGAGAACTTGGGGGCTCCAGGGGCCCTCGCACCCGTCTCGTCGGCCGAGTTATCCACCATTCCACCCGTTCAACGGTTCAAGGCGGACGCTGCTTCGCCGTCCCCCACCGAACGGCGCGAGCTCCGCTTCATCTCCCGACGCCAAGACGCCGCCGTTGAGAGCGGCACCACCGCCTTCGCGAGCCAGGCCTCGATGATATGGTTCACCGCCGACGGCCGTCGCGAGCGCCCGTCTTCAACGCCACGGCCTCCACCCGCCCGGGACGGATCGCGAGGACCCTCACGCCACAAAGTGCTCGCGGTGTCGAACGTCTTCCCAAAGTGTGCCGGGAGGATGGTCGGGTCGCTCTTGAGGTAGAACCACCCTCCCCTCCACCCGGGTTTGCCGTCTGAAGTCGCCCCCCCAAAGAACTCGCGGACCTTCCCACCGCGCAATCGGGATCGTGACGCAGTAATCGGAGCCGCACCTCCGGGACCTCCGTCGCCCCCTTCAAGCCCCTGGATCTTGGCGTAGACGGCGCCGGAAGAGCTCCCGCCTGGGGGGAATCCCCAACCATCCTCGCATAAGATCGTGAACGCCCGAAAAACAGATGCCGCCGGCTGGCCGTGCCGGAGCTCGACGCCCCCCGCACCCACAGCCAGCTCGGAAGAAATCGTCGGCGCGGACGCCGAGGTCGCGCCGTGGAAGGCCACGAACGACACCACGCACCCGCCGGGCGGATCGGAACTTCGGCGACGGCGGTGGGAGGATCCACTCTTCGCCTCCGTCGCCGGCACGGAGCCCGCCGACGAGGCAGAGCTCCGCCCTACGCTTGGTCGCCGTCGAACGATGCCATGTCCCCATCTTGCGCTCGCGGAGGCGGATCAAGGCGGAACAGGGGAGACGGAGAAGTAGATCCGAGCAAAGAAGTATGTCCTCTCCCTCTCTTTCTATCTTTTTTTTTTTCTCTCTCCGCTCTTTGGCTTTACTCAGAAGGAAGGGGAAGAAAGGTGAATCCGCCCCGATCTCCGCCAATTTATAAGGCCCAAAGCGACGGATCTTGCCGAAGGAACCGTCGAGGGTGGGGCCCACGCCGCGTCGCGTCCACACGCGCAACGGCTATCGCCACAACAACCCACGGTCGCCATCCGGGAGGAAGTCCGCGGCCGCAAGACTAATGGGATAACTCCCGACCAACGGAAAAATTCCAACGGTAAAAAATCCCAACGGCTATTTTTACCGCGGGCGACGCCCAAGAGCTCGACACACCGGCCGAAAATCTTCGAGCTCGACGATAGAGCTTGATACACGAGCTCGCCATCCTAGGGTTCTAAGGTCGGCCCAGCACAAGGGCTCGACGGTCGCCCAGAACACCACGAGTGAGGGACGCTAAGGCAAAGCGGCACCGACCGACTCTTGCCCCGAGAACTCGAACGAACTCCCGGGGCTTTCGCCTAAGCGTGTTCGGTCGCCAAAGGAAACAAAAAGACGACTTCAGGTTATCCTCCACGAACGAGGAGGACACGAGTCCACCTGCTCTTCGAACGAGCCCCAAACCGTAAAAGTCGCGCCTTTGAATATGAGGCCTGGTCCGCCATTTGACCACATCGAACGAGCTCGAGCTTGACCTCCCGACCACCCGCTATCAACTCACCGAGCACTTTCGGTTTCGCCAACGAGGTAAAACCAAGTCCGAGCTCACCCCCTTTTACGGCCTCGTGCTATAAACGGAAAGCGAACACGATAGCCTATAAAAGCCTCCACGCGGACCTCTCGTCCCCGCGAGCCTCGGGGACTACACCCGCAGGTTCGCTCGAGCACACCGCGGGGATCGCCCGCATCACCGAGACGAAACCCAAGCAAAGGGAGAGACACGGGGGCTACTGCAGACAGTCGAACGGCGAAAGACGCCGAACCGAGCCGAGCCCCTCCGTGCCGAGGTGTTACGGACTCGAAACACTATCGACAAGATTGTCCCACGCCTCCCGTCACAACGCCGGGCCCGAACGCCCGCCCAACGAGCTCGAGACCTCGCGACTAACTACGGTCGAGACCTCGGCCATGCAGACAAAAATTGGTACCTAACCCTTACGCCTTCATTGTTCATAAAAGCATACATACATATAGGCACGAGTGCATGAACCCGCAAAGGAAACTACAAAAACGAAAGGGTACGTAAGAGGTCCTATCTACAACAGCCTTCCACGGCGACGACGTCCCCACGGCCTCACCGAGCTCGCAAAGCCCGCGCGGTCGAGCGTCTTGCGGTCCTTGTCGAGCTTGAGCTTGGTGACGATGACCTTGGAGGGGTGGATGCCCACGTTGGCGGTGGAGCCGTTCACCTTCGCGCCTGCGGTCGTTGTCGAGCTTGAGCTTGGTGACGAAGACCTCGCCAGACCGAAGCCGCCGCCGCCTCCGACTCGGCGGCTACTCTTCGCGCCGCCAGAGGCGTCGACGGCGATGTTGGCCACCACCGCCTCCGCAGCGACCTCGAACTCCCTCGACGTCGGCACCAAAGCTCGCCACCGAAGTCTCCATCCGCAAAACCACGGATCCCCGCCAGTCGTCGGCGCCGGATCGCCGACGACGCCATCGCCCGAGCCGTTATCGCTCCGCGGACGGCGCCGCGAGCGGCAACCACCGGGAGCCGCTCCCGTAGCGATCCGCCTTCCGTAGCCTCGCGACGGAATTACAGGAGGATCGGCGAGCGACATCAACTCAAAAGACCAAACAGAAGGGGAGACGCCACCGCGGGCGAGCCGGCCGGCATTCCGCGACCGAATGCGCCGTTGCGAGCTCCCCGCCCAGTGTCGATGAGCGCCGCCCTCACATCTCCCCGACCGCGCACAGCCCGGAGTCCCGAGGCGGAGCCGGCGATCACCGCCCCGGGCGAGGCGAGGCGGCGCCGAGGCGGCGAGAAGGCATGGCCCCGGCGGAGCCGGGATCGCCCGCCGACGCATGTTGCGCCGGAAGACGAATCCCCCTCCCGGCGTCCGGCGTCCCTCCCTCCCCGGCCTCCCCGTCGAAGACCCTTGACCCTCCATCCGTCGAGCGAAGGTGGCTCCGAGGGGAGGGGAAGGGTGGGAGGGAAGAAGACGAATGCCACCTCCATGACCCGAGCCATTGTATTTATAGCCGGCCGCGACGGTTCACCTCCCCCACGCTGGGGGCGCCCGCGCTTCCCCACGATCTCCACCCACGATGCACGATTCGCGAGGAACCGCCGCCAATGACGGCGACTTCGAATCGCGACCAATCGGCGGGCACGCGGCGCCCGCATTAACCACCGATAAAACAAAAACGCAGACGGCGTTTGGTTCCCAAGGAGCCGCCACAAGGCCGCCGCGACGACCACGGCCGGCTCATTGGAAAACCCACTAAGGGAGAGCGGGCTCTCCCGACGGCTCGGGGGCTCGACAACGCGGTGCCGAGCACCCATACCTCGAGGTCGATCCGACGGCCGACGGCGAAGGAAGGCGAGCTCGGGGATCGACAGACCTCCGAAGACAACAAAAATAAGGGCTCACAACAACACAAAGCCTCCGCGAGCTCACAGCCTCTCCCGGAGCCTCGGGGTTACACCGCCGGGTGCGCCCTTGCGCACCCACGACCAAAACATGACTCGAACCCCGCTCCAAGTGGCGCAAGAACGGAGCATTTGAGAGAGATCTCTCTCTCTCTCAAATGCTCGGGGCTACCGTGGGGATCAATATTTTGGATGACCCCAATCCGTCAATCAAGACCCTCCGACATCATGTCTCGAGGGATTCTAACCAAGGACCTCTCCTCCACCCATGGTCGCCTACGGCGAGAGCGTGATTATACGGCGCCTGAGCTCTTTCACAAGCAGAGACCTCTTTCCGCCTCGCCGAGGTCTCCGTCGTCGACCTTTTTCGAATGCGCACTGAGCTCTCGCGAGACCTCTTTCCGCTTCGCCGAGACGGCCCCTTCAAGTTTGTGCGCGCTAGAGCTCTCCACGCGACCTCTTCCTCCCGATCGCCGAGCTCGAGCTCGAGCCGAACCGCTCAACAAACGCCCGCTTCTGAGCTCGTCCCCGGGCGTCACGCGGAAGACCGCAAGTACGAGTTGGCCAACCACTCCCCCGGCAGCACCGTGGCCATGGAGGAGGCACAAGGGCGGAAAGACGCCCCGTCGTCGCCCGCCCATGCCCCGATGACTCCAACAAACAGGCCCACAAGAGACGCCGCAGGTACAGGACGACGGCGCATACCTCATCCACGGCATGGACACCCCCACGCCGACGGACCGATTCCAACCACGATTGGGGTCGGTCACGACCCTTTACCGCCACCCGGACCGGGATTCGCGCGGCGGCGCGACGACCAATTTTGGCATCCAAGGCCGTCAAGAGCTCAAGAGAGGGCCCCGCCAACCAAAGAGCTCGATCCGAGAGCTCGATCGTCAGATCCCGTCAACTCAAGAACTCCGCCACGCACGCACTACCCGTCGCCATCGTCGCCGACACATGGGCACCCCCATACCGAAGGGACAGCTTCCAACCACGGTCAAGGATCGAGGCGACGCATGACCACCGCCCATGCCCCGACCGCCATGTACGGCGACGACCAGTTCAAGATCCAAGGCCGCCGCTCGAGGTAGCTATTGGCCAACCCACGAGCTTCGCTCGAAGAGCTCTTCGCCCGACAAGACACACGGTATCATATTGTTCCACCTACCCCCCCCCAACTCGGAGAGCTCACATGTTCTATCCCCTTGCTACTATAAAAAGGAGGGGTAGGGTTTTTCGCCTGGGGCAAGCAAGCAAAGAAGAAGAACAACGCACCCGGCTCTTCTCACACCTGCATCCTCACTCTCATATTGGCACTTGCCTCAATCATAGAGACTCTTTGGGAGCCCGCTCCCTCTCTCTCCTCCGCTTATGCGCGCACCCGGTGCGAGCATTTGAGCTCGGATAGTGAACACACCGGACTAGGGAGCCCGACTTTGCCCCGAACCGGTATAAATCCTGTGTCATTGTCTCCGAGCTAGGCCATTCGAGTCCGCACTAGCCACCATTCTTGTGACGGTGGTATTAGACCACGACAGGTATAACTTCATATCACATAAACCTCAAAAAGTATATTAGAAAATACTATAAGAAGTTGTTTGGTGCATCAAAAAACAACTCGGCGTCGATGGTTGAATCGTATCGTGATGATATTCCAAAATTTCCAAGTTTGGAAAAAAAAAAAAGACGTTAGAGCACCTATACCGAACCGGCCCAAAGTGCTAAAGAATAGTGTGACTAGTCTTGTTCAATAGGCCACAATGTCTAGAACCGGTCCTAGATCGATAGGTAGGACCTACTTCTAGACAACCCACAAAAGTCCACTGTAGCTCAATTGCCTCTTGGCTTGATGGTTTATTTATGTTTTAAACACGTTAAGTTCCTTCTTCGTGGACCCTAAATCGGTCATTTGACTGATATGGTTATCTATCTAGTGGTGATATCTAGCTTTTGTTGATTGTCATGTGGTGGATAGTGCCTTAAGTGAAAAGGTTTAGAGAGGTGTAGTCATGCGGTGGACTAGTTAATTTAAATATGTTGTTATCCCTAGATTAGATTTATATTCGTGAGTCACCTTTTATATCCCTCTGGATTAGATCAGCTTAGTACTTTGAGTGCTTAACTTCATACATGCATGGCTGATTTAATTGATTTAACTATCACATGTTGGATTCGGTGTTACGTAGAATTGAATTGAGATTGCTTGAAAGTACCCATTTCTATGCTTTGTCGATCATCATGTAGCTCTTTAGCCGTTGTCATTTGATTTGGCTCTCTAAGCCGTATATCCGGAACTGTCCGGCAACACCCGCACGTTCCACCTTAAATTACTGATCTATTCTTCTCCCTTGCCAATTGCAGGTCAAATTGACTAGCACACTTTGGAGTTGACCAACTGGGCTTGTTTGTGTGATGCCAGTTTTTTTTTTTTTGCTATGTGTTGAATACAGTGCACCACTTTTCGTGTCAACAAAACCTGACATAAGCACTTAATTAATATGAAAAAAGGCACGTAGAGAAATATTAATAGAGATAACTGAAGATTAATATGATATATGGAGCACGATACAATACAATATAAGACATATAAAGGGCCAGGTTAAAACCAGACAACTCATCATTTCATCAAGTCTAGATCAATATAATATGGCTAAAAACATGAGCACATAAGCGTCTCCCTTAATTTGTTCTTCAACTATGGTATTTATTATACATATCAGCCACTAATCTTCAAGCTGACCTATATCGTTTTGTTTTAACTGTCCGATATCATAGATGGAGTGTACACAAATGACTCGTACACACCATTACAATGGCCTGGACAGTAACAGTCTGGTCGTACATTGCCAAGATACTGAACCTTTGAGCTACTCAAATGATAAGACACTGCTTCGAAGCGATGTGCCAGGAAGACAACTTCCTTGTACGGATGGAATCCAAGAATGTCTAAGCTAGTGACATAGGATTTCACACTATTGTCCACTTGGAAGATATCATCGTTGTCAGAGTCCCACTCGGAGCTTTCGTTTGGTGCAGTTTCTGTGGCGTTACAGTGATGTTCTCTTAGGATCCATGCTCCATTCATCTGTCTACCATGCCATCCCACATGTTTGACGATGCGCGTAAGATCATCTTCATATTTCAAGACCCATTCCATGTGTCCGCGCGATTCATTGAGAATCCACAGGGACAGTTTGCACTCGTGATATACTCCAAAGGACACCCTATTCCCTAATGTCCCAAGATAAGGCTTTTTGTTCTTGATGTTTGCTGGCGTTTTAATTACTTGGTACTTATCATCTGAAAGTGAAAGCCTGATAAAAAACATAAAACTTTAACTAGCTATACAATGTCTTTTTAAGCACAATTTGAAAAACTAAAAGAAATTAAATACATTAACTCACACGAGCACAAGACACATTTAACTTACTAGTGCTCTTGGTGTGGTTCAAAAAAAATGACCTATTGAATAATAGTGGTGCAGACATATATATGTATAATAATTAATAAAGCTAAGAAGAGGATCGATGAGGTCTAAGTAATTTACTGTCACAAGCAATGAAACAGATATTACTTGTAGTTTTTCTGCTACTAATAGTTTTCTGCTACTAATAGAACAAATAAAAACATGGTTTATGCACTACCGGAGCCAAGGCTCTTTTCCCCACGGGAAAGGCTTTCCGTGAGCCCGTGGATCACGGGAAAGGCACAGAAAAAGCACATGGCTTAGCCTTTCCCCGGGACCCCTAGCTCACGGGAAAAAAAAGTAACGGGGGTGGTTTAGGGTGACGACGAGCCCCTTTCCCATGAGCCACCCGTCAAGGCTCACGGTAAAGACCGTTAATGCAAGAAAATCATCTAGATATACATACCTCATCACAAAACAACCTCGGCAATGCACATACAGAACTCCCTTTGGAATACACAGCCGTAGCGTTGGCGTGGTCCAAAACGTCGGTTCCGATGGATCCGACCGTATATCTTCAACCACGCCCATGGGCTCACCCTCCCCGATAAAGGATCTCTCCTCCCATTGTCTAGTCCTCGATGAGAACATGAGCAGCGTCCATGGCGTCGGTGGCCACTCCATCAGCGACATGGATCCTTGTCATGAGGCCCATCGTCCGCCACTTTCGTTGCGCTTGCGGTTTGGCGGTTTTGACTTCGCTGGAATTGGTGGGATCAAGACCACCTCGTAGTGCGGAGACGACACGGATCGAACACGATGATGCGGCGGCCTCCTCCTCGGCGTCTTTCCAGGCCGTTTACGTGCGGTGGAAGGAGCTCCCACTGCCGCGTCAGCGGGGTTGCACACACACAGCGGAGAGAATTCCATGTCGCGAAGCGGGATGCGTTGCGGTGATCCCGGACAGACCACCACCCCCCGTGTTCCTCGGGATGAAGTCGAGCAAAATTTGTCGATGCCGAGGAACGTCGGCGACGACGAGGGGCGCGAAAGAGGTGTGGGCGTTTGTGGTCGACGAGTTCGGGAAGATACCGTGCCGTGCTGGAGGAGGGGGCGCTGGGCTCGGGAGCATGCGCTGCGGCGTGGAGCATGCGAGGCTCGCGGCCGCGGCGGAGCACATCGGGCGAGGACGCGACCAGCAAGCGCCGTCGCGCGACTCGATCTTCATCGATGGCGCCGGCGTGTGAGTGGTTAGGGTTTCGTTTACGCCGCTAGTGATTATGTTGTTATACGACATCCACCGCCTTCGGATCGGAGAGACGGAGACTAGCGAGATCGCGCGCTCTTTGGAAGTGGGCCGTCAAATCCGGCTTGCTTATTTTGTTTTGGAACAAATAATAACATCACTAGATATAGATATATCACCCGAATTATTTGTTCTCGCGAACTGGCCCCGGGCCGCTCCCCGGTGAGGGCGACTCCACCCCCCCCCCACCCCACCCCCCCCCCCCTCCCGGGGCGAGGACGGGCAGCGGCCGGGGTCTTCTTCGCGGCTCCTCTTCCTCCCCTTCCCCAGGTGGGAGGGCTCTCGGGATACTCTTGGACCGGCGGGTCCCTACGCCCAAATCCGCCACGCCCACGCGTGTGGATCTCGCACCGTGGTGGGGGAGGTGGTCGCGCCAAGAAGATGGTGCGGCGCCGCGGTGGGGTCGTGGCTCGGTTGTCTTGATCTCGCAAAGATAGGGAGACGGCGGTGTTGCGGCAGTTCGTCGGGCAACGCGTCGTGGTGGCGTGGCCGGCCCCGGCTTGGCTGGGTGCGTCCTAGCGGTACCATGGTGGCGCCGGCTAGCGACAGCTCGGTGTTAGCATGCCTGCGGTCCTTGGTGGTGCGGCGGGCAGCGCTAGACCAGGGTGGGCTGCCGATTTGCTGTCTCCCCTGTCGGCCGCCGCCCACGCGGGGTGATAGCCCCGGTGGCCAGCCTTCCACGCGGGGGTGATAGCCCCGGGTGATAGCCCTCGGTCTGGCGGCTGGATTTGCGAGTTTGGCGGCCGGAGAAGCGTGGGGAGGATTGGTGTGACTTGGGGCTTGGGGTTGGCAGGCTGGGTGGTTGCGACTTCTACCTCCATTCCCTTGGCCGCTTTTTCTCCCCGCATCTCTCCTCCCCCTTGTTATACCCGTTCGGCTTGCTGCTCCGGTGGCGGGCTTCCTCTTCTGCGTGCTTCGTTCGGCTCCTCTCTGGGCTGGCTTGTGGTTCCAGCTCCCCCTAGTGGGAGGTGGTGGTGTGAGGGTGAGAGGTCATGGCGAAAGCTTGGACGGCGGATGTCGCTTCCTCCTTGGAGGCGTCCTTCTTGCACCTCCCTTCATGTCCATTGTTTGGATTTGCAAGTGAAAACCGTACCTTGTGGGCTTGCGATGTCGGCGCCTTCGGCGTCGTGTCCTTTTTGAAGGCGTCATGAGGCTTTACAGCTCTACTCTGCTGCCTCATCCCTTCTGCTTAGTCTTGTTCGTGCTTCCGGTGGCTTCGATGGGGCTGTTCGTATTCCCTGTTTTTCTTTGCTTGGTGTTGTGTTCTTGCTTGTTGTTCATTGTGTAGGTGTAGTTGGGTCGGTTTTTACGACCAAGTTGAGCAGCCAGTTTAGTTGAGTAGTGCTAGTAGAGTTGAGTGGGATCTGTGCGTTTTTGCCGGAGCATCAAGTAGTGAGTGGACGTTGACCAGCTGCAAGTGGTGGCGTGAGTTGGGATAGTTGCTCCATAGTTGTATGGGTTGAGTATGGCACTCATCTCTGTTGTATGATTTTTCTAGATCGGTTTCCAGTCAAAAAACTAGGCTAGCACTTCCTTTTTTATTTCTTGGTCTAATAGAAATCGCGGCAAATTTGTTGCCGTCCATTCGAAAAAAGATATAGATATATCATTGGTAATTGTAGGCCATAGACGTTTGGCCCCCTCCGGACGCTGCCTTCCTAGGCCTCGCAACTGACAGGCCCAATAGACAATACTCATCTCTATCGCATAACAGACGCACTCCGCCTCGGCCTCGCAAACTCCGCCGCTCACCCCACCTGTGACCCTGCCGAGGCGATGAAGATCTTGCCTCCGCTTGCGCATCCATCGCCAGTTGCCTACCAGTCTGGCAGCAGCACCCTCCCCCACCGCACCATCTACCTTTCCCACCCCGATGGCACCTTCTCGCACACCAAAGGCTCCTACACGCACGTCAAGATTATTTGGTGTAGTTGAAATAACAGAATTAGAACTTGTTTTGTCGAGTAACGAAAACTCAATCAAACTCATAATTGTCTCAATAGAATCTTTTCTTTTTTTTTTCAAATATTCAGTTAAGACCATTCCAAGACTCCTTCTCGTCATGCACAAACTAAACCAACAGTAGTTTAAGCATAAAAATTTCAGAACAAAGTTGAAGATTCACATCCATCGTAACAGTTGCAAGCAAGGATGGTGGTGGTGGACACATGGCAGTTGTCGTCTCGTTATCCTCAGCACTTCCGGCCAACAAAGCCTGGGCCCGCCAGGAGCCCAGCATCCGAAATTTGACGTGTGTGTTTAGATAGGTCAGAAATTCCAAAATTTTCATCACATGAAGCATTAAATTCACCAAAACACACATGTATGGAGTATGAAATGTAAGTGTAAGTAAATAAATTAACTAAATATACAGTTTATATTTACACTGCGAAATGAATCTTTGATCTTAGTTAGTCTATGGTAAGATAATATTTACCACAAACAAACGAACCGTGCTATAGTGTTTTTCGTACCCATTTTGAGGGATCTAAACACATCTATGCATATGGAGGCCAATAAATTCGTCCCGTGTCCACTAGTGCATGTCACGGTCAATGAGCAAGAGAGAAGGATAGATCAAACTCTGTCATTTCCTTCGTTCCATCATATTCCTACAGTAGGTGAATACGATCCACGTGCCATTTCCTTCGTTCCATCATATTCCTACAGTAGGTGGATTTCTTACTAAGGACTTGTATAGCTGGGTTTGTATATATCCATATCAATCCACGTGCGTTGAACTAAAAAACTAACCAATTTTTCAATTAACATCAACTCATAGGTGAATACGAGTGGAAAACTAACAAATTCCACTTCAATTAATTTCAACTAACTAAGTTTTAGTTGGAGCAAGAGGGTGGTATAACTTCAAATGATATAAACCTCAAAAAGTATATTACAAAATACTATAAGAAGTTGTTTGGTGCATCAAAAAACAAGTCCGCGTCACGAGTCGTATTAGACCACCAGTAGTGTATCGAACCGGCCCAGGTGCTAAAGAATGATGTGACTTGTCTTGTTCAACAGGCCACAATGTCATCGATAGGTGGGACCTACTTCGGGAACAGCCCACAAAAGTCCATTGTGTCCATTGTAGCTCAACTACCTCCGTCGCGGCACAGAGCAGTGCCTGTCCATTGTAGCTCAACTACCTCCGTCGCGGCACAGAGCAGTGCCTCCAAAAAAAACCAATGACGAAGCAGCGAAGAAGTCTGTCGTGGCATAGAGAAGTGCCTCCAAAAAAAAACCAACGACGAAACGAGCGAAGAAGCTTGTTGATCCTCCACCGTCTGCTGCCTACAACACCATCGCCGTCACACAGCCCCAGACGAGTGGACCTCACAACCCAGATCTGGCAAGTTCATGAAATCTTCTCCCCTCCGCCCAGATCGGGTGGACCTCACAGCTGGAGCGAGGCGGGGCCAGAGGCGCAGTAGCTCAAAGATGGGCGTGGGAAGCAGGGAGATGCAGCGGTGGAGGAGAGGAGCACACCGCAACAGCGAAGGCTAGTGGCGTCTTATCGGAGGAGGCGAGCCGTGCGCGAAAGGGGTCCGGTGTGTCCTTACGCCGGAGTAGAGCGATTTGGCCTCGAGCGGAGCGGCTCCCCTACAGTCCCCAACATTGGTCGCCGGCTTCCCACACCCATCTCGGTGGCAGGAGTAGCAACTGTAGGAGAGACAAGGGGGTGATGTTTTGGACCCAGGTTGGATTGGAAGGAGCGAGGTCCCCATTGAATCTAGGCCACAATGCAAAGGAGCTATTCAATAGTCCTATTTATTGTATTGAATCAGACTAGGACCCAATGTTATTGATGCTCTTAGTAGCGCCCTTTTAGAGGACCAGGTACAAGAGGCAAATTTCTAGATGAATCATAACACAACCCCTGGTCTATGCACATATCGTTGGGCTGTGTATCGTCATTGAGCTCATTAGGGAGCGTGTCTAAGGGGCATGATGACCCTTAGACCTTATAATCAGTCGCCGCTGTAGTCGTTTGACTTTGTGTTTCGCTTTATGTTTATATGTCTTTACATAGTCACCTTTATTGGTTTGTAAAACCCGGCGTTGAGATCTTAAACATAGTCACCTTTATTGGTTTGTAAAACCCGGCGTTGAGATCTTAATCATGTAACGCAAATTTTCACTTCAACTAAGTTGCATTAATTTTACCATGTTCTTGCTTGTGTTTTTCGATTCATAGTAGGAATTAATTAGCCATCTTGGTGAGGTCAACCGGGTTCACGACACGGTTGATAACCAGATGAGACGTGGCGCTAAGGTTGCAAGGGTCTTTTGATCGGAGGCGACACATCCATCCGGCCATAGATTACAAAGACCCTACAATTGACCCGCGTCTCTTCCGGTTATCAACCACCGGAGGAGACACGGTCCTAAGATCACAGGGGTCTTTGTAATGTAAAGCCAGGTCAGTGTATCGCTCTTCGACCAAATTGATAGTTATTTTAAACCTGACGGGAGATGGGAAATCATGTCCCCATCATACAAGTTATTAAATCAATGACACAATGTTTTGTTATTTGCCATGCATGCGAGAGGAATGCAAGAAGCTTAGAATAACCACTATGCCCGTACGTGTGAACCACATCACTGTTGGTTTGGAAGAACCAATATTTATGTCAACCCCACATCACAACCTGTTTGGTTGTATCCGTTCAGATCTAGCGGTGATGGGGAGTTTTGAGCCGACAACGATGCTTAATTCTGTAGTAGTGTAGTTTTTTTTAGGCGGCGCAGTCCCGCACATGTTGCATAGTAATCACATGCTTATGACTAGGAGAAAACATGATCGTTATTTATAATTTTACTACAAGCCAGTTTTACAACTTTTATACGCCTATATATACATTTATTATAACATTTCATTTTGTGAGATCCAAATTAAACATGCATGGACCCTCTTATTTACATATTTTAGCAATATTACATATTAAACTTTACTCACTTATTACTAGGACGCGATCGAGCCATATATGTAGTCAGGTGACATGCATGGACCCCATTAAACTTAGATTTTATAGCTACTAGACATGGATAGGCTACTTTGTACACATAAAACACGTATAGTACTGGTTGCTGCTATCGATCCGGCTGGATTTTCCATAGCGGGATTATTAGGAGAAGAGTTGCTCTCGTCAGCGCTTCATGTCTTGCATTGGTACAGGAGCCGTAGTCATCTTCTGCGAGAGCACTTCCCATCCTTGAAAGCAATCAAGCATGAAAACAAAATCATTCAGAAGAAAAACATAGTTGATTATGAGCAGAAAAATAGCACGGACAAGGAGCCTTAGCTAGGACCAGGTAGGAGTTGACAATGCAAAGCAAGTTTGTCGAGAGAATATATCTGAGTGGGAGGGTACGATGGTCTCGCCCGCGATGGAACTAAAGCAGCAACAGGAGAGGAGACATATATATATAGTGCGCTCAATGATGCCCCCGGCCGTCGGCATCGGCGTCGGCGTCGGCGTCGGCCGCGCCCTTATTCCCCGTCCCATCGCCACCACACAAATCCACCGATCACTGCCTCTCCTATAGGATCCTAATTAGTGCTCCTTGTCTCCTCTCTGATCTGGAGTGACGACAGGATATTATACCTCAACTTTTTATACTTTGTTGCTCATAGCCTCGTACATACTACATGTAGTAACTAGCAATCATGCATGTGTACGACGACGTGTGTAAGTGCAATCTTGCATGAGTTAACATTATTTTATGTTACTACCTCCTTCGTTGTAAGTTACTATGTTTGACCAAATTTATATAAAAGTCTATTAGAATATTTAGTATATCAAACCAAATTAACATATATCATATTGTGTCTATTGAATTGGTTCGATGTTGTAGGTGTTTATGTATCTACTACTACACTTATACGAGAGAACCTCCACTAAGGGAGTTCTTTTGACATGCAAGCATGTCATCATCACAGCCCCACTAAGACCATGATATCCAGCAAAGAGGCCCTACTATTTGAACTAACTAAAAAATATTATAACGATCACAAACCAAAAATCAAATTAAATTCTGATTACACCATTGATTTTTTTCAATAAATCCTTCAAAACAAGATCTCATATGAATATATTTCGATAAAATTATAGGTGCACTTCATTGATGGTAGTTGGTATAGAGTAAAAGTAAAACATAAAAAAAAAAAAAAAAAAAAAAAAAAAAAAAAAAGAATAGGAGGGTGATAGTAATATTCTACCCTTTGACGGTAGCGCGGGGAATCCACTGGTTTTTCTATAAACATGATCAAAACTAGAAAAATCTAACTTAGAACAAAGTTATATGACCTTAAAAAAATTTATACTAAAATATAATGCATTATATCAAAAAGGAAACCATACTTTCAAGATAAAGTTTTTAATGGGATTAATCCGTGGATACATATGTCATTCGAGTGTTATCTTGAGTTGTCAACAAAAGCTTTTGGAATGCATTATATTATATTATTATAGAACGTAGAGAGTGCTATTTTATATTTAAATGTCACATCTACCTGCAGCCAAATGACTCAGCATGATCTTAGGACGATGCGCATATATGTAGGCTTTTTTCTGATTTCAACATCAACAGAACACACATCATCATTCCATTGACCTCCAACTGCCGTGACCACCACCACACAACTCCACTAGGATTGAGATCCCCCCACTGCTATTTTCAATTCTTCAAATAGCATGACAACGACTTCATTGTGTTTCATTGCGCGCGTAGGGTATCTAGAGCTTTAGATCGAACACACATTTTTTTTTCTATAGAAAATACTCATCATACTAAGATTTAACTGAACTCTAAAGCTTTCCCAGGTCCGCTACTCATTTTGATGACATATCACAAATACTTCTTATTACTTAGTCCTAACCTCATGTTTTATTCTGTGATATGACACTAGACTCACGTTATCAATGTTTATAAAATAAAACATGTTCTTGCCGTCAAGGGGCTCACAGTTGGAGTGCTACCCGGGTTCAAATCACGGGTGTGACACCATTTTTTTAAAAATTTACATTGTCGGTACTCCCCTACAGTTTTCTTTCAAAAAAAAAAAAACATGTTCTTGCCTTAGCAAGGATATGCAGCCATATAACAAGGACAATATATAGTACCAAGGGATGAAAACGAAAATGATAATTTCTGATTTTTAAAAATTGTTTTTGAGTTCTCTCCGATTTCAAACTTAAATGGAAACAGTAATTATAACCAGAAAAGAAAAGGTGGAAACAATTTTGTTCTCTTCCGATCATTTTTGAAGATTTCCCTATATTTAACTTGCAATTTATCGTCGGTAATTACTGGTTTAAAGGCCTTGAATCTTAATATATTTATAGAACTATTTATACAATTTTAGGTCCAGTTAGCCCACATTTGAACATCTAAAATCTACACACGTAAGCAGTAAGCACATAAGATAAATTTATCTTAATTTGGAAACCAACTATATATGGCATGTATTGCACAGATATAGGAATAAGAAGTCAAACCAATCACATACCGAGAGAGTTATATAGCTCTTCTCATGTTCTACGGTTTGGCATATTTATAGTCTTGAGGATATCGTTCTCATCAATTTCGATCGTTATTGCTATATTTTTTTTGACCGACTATATTGTTTCCGAAATTATCGAAATACTGATGTCGTATTCATTTTTGACAATAACGTAATTTTTATATTTAAATTAATGCAGATCCTTGAAATTAATATGTATCAAAATTACCACATCACCTAGAATTAATACAGTAAGGTCTGATATTTATTTGATTCAAACCCTACTGCATTAATTCTAGGTGATGTGGTAATTTGAAACCGTGCCACAAAATGTTTCACGAGCAATAGCTGATGTGACCAATGTACCTCGTAAGTCCATCTTCGTAGTCCCAAGTCTCGCAATTAATCTAACTGTGAGAGTCCTCGATTTTGAAAGTACTAGATTTCTATTGGGTTCAAGCCCTACACGATTGTTCGTATTTTTCTAGAATTATTCTAGAATTTAATGGTGCTACAATTTTAGTGACACGTAAGCGATGTCTCAGCAAAACGTTTGTGGTGACTTCGTGAATCTCGAGATTTAAGGTCAGTCTTTAGGACGTGCTCACATTGATAGGGTTTATGCATGGGTGTTGATATACAGAAGCGTGCATGTGTGTTGTATCATATCGGTCAAAATGTGTAATTCTAATGAAAAAACTATGGATAAGTCATGAAAGGCAGGGCAGGGCGGTACTGCACAGATGACTGATGAGACAAGGCAGGCGCCGTAGCTTACCATCGGCTGGGTCGGCGCCTCTGTTCTTGAGCTCTCGGTACATCTGGGACAGCGCGCATGGCCCGCACCAGAAGTGGACGCAGCAGTCGCCGCACGGCTCCGGCGGCAGGCCGTACGCCGCCCGGAGCTTGCGGCGGTAGGTGCAGGTGTAGAGGCAGTGGCACGGGACCAGCACCCCCCCGGCATGCAGCAGCAGGCAGTAGATCAAGCCGGCCAGACCACAGGCTGCAACACACACACAAACGCACGACGACTTCACTTGTTAACCATCAAGCTGTTCTTGGTTCCATTTCAGTTCAATTTGAACTTCATGTCGGTCAACTTGAGTCCTAATTATGTACAAAACAAAACCTTACATGTGACGCCCTTGTCTATGACCTCTGCCACCTGCCCGAACGGGATACACGGGCAGAAGAAGGACAGGCAACCTGCATCAGCACAACACCGCGCGTCTGTCAGCTGTGTAGCTGATAGCTTTGTGTTTAATTTACACATGTGTATACGCTTAATAATCTATATATCGAATTATAACTTCAATGAAAATTACAGAAGAATATATTGATCGATTTGTGTTGAATTAATAAAGCTTTAGTTGTCGACTCACAGCTCTTGCAGTCACTGAAGCAGCCACAGAGGCCGGTGGTCCATGACCCCGACCCCGGCGGCGGTGGATATGGATACCCGCTGCTCATCTTCTTGAGCGGATCGGAGGTTAGAATAATGGATACAAGTGCGAGTGCATCAGCTCGGCAACCACATTTATAGATGCGGTCTAGACAGGGGGAACAAAGAAAGGCCAGGGGCTGTAGGCTTTCTGTTCTACCAATCAGATTAAATATTGGATTTCGTTATGCAAAAAAAATAAATATATGCTAGGAGACGGGGACCCCACCTGACAGCAAACTGTCTCTCCTTCAACTAACAAATACTGCAAGTCAATTTATTTCCTTTCTACTGATCATAAGTTGGTTGGTTTTGGCTATTTCAATGGTGTTCTACGAGAGAGAAACAAACCGAAAACAAGTTGAAACAAGGCTAGTTGATTTTGTCTTTGTAATTGCGCGCCTTGATCTCTAGTTAAACCATAGTTGAGTCTTGCTTAGTATATATAGTGGGAACCGTCGTAGCATGGGTTTCCTCATTCGTTCGTTAGTGGATGACGTAGTCTAATCTTTCATGTGGATTAGAGCAGTCTCATACAGTGTAAACATCGTGCTCATGCCATTAAAAATTATAAAAATCTGGTTTAATATTAGAAAAAACCTAAAAATTTTATTTTAGTTAAAGAAATTATGAAACTAGAGTTTCCCTAAAATCGTGCTCATCTCTTATGGCACCTTGTTGGAACTATGTAAGTCTTCCATGAACTTTTTTTTTTTTTTTTTTGAAGCACACAGTACAACGCAGACACTCACAAAGACGCATGCAAACCCTACCCTTATGAGCACCCGGCAGATCTAGAGATTCATGAAGTTACCATTGGCGCCTACCCGGTAGATCTAGAGATTCCTGAAGTTACCATTAGCGCCTCGTCGTCGACGGGAACGTCGCTTACCACTAAATGCATAACACCGGTAAATCCTAGAAAAATTCCCGAGAAAAAATGTGCGAGCACCAGGATTTGAACTCGGTGGGTAGCGTCCCCACTGAACCGTAGTACCATTGGACTACAAGCCAATTCGCAAGTCTTCCATAGACTTATTTTGGCTTTTAATTGCTAGTGGATGCTCTAGGATCGATTATAATTACCTTAATATGAAACAAGTGCTGCTAGATTATGTTAGTGTCACTTTACCATATCTATGGCCATATTAGTATAGAAAACATGCAATGCTTATCATCCAACTGTGGACGAGACGACTCATAGTACCACTCAGGAAAACTAGCAATACAAAAAATAGAAAACGCCAAAAAAAATTAGGGGAATTGGTGTTTTTGCCCCTGTTTTTGAAGGCAATTGTGGTTTTGCCCCTGTTTTTTGCTATGTGCGATTTTAGCCCTGTTATTTTGAACTGAAGGCAAGTTTTACCTCTATTCTGTTAACACCACCTAACGGTGTTAAAAGGACCATGAAAAGACCATTTTGCCCCTAGCTTCTTCCTCCATGCCGGGAGCAGGACGTCGGGGGGGCGGGCGCCGCGCCCGCACCGGTGGCCGACGTCCGGCCCTATGCCCGCCCCCATCCTTGATGCCCGCCGCATCCTTGGAGCCAGCCCCGGATCTCGCCGCCATCGGGCCCGGGTCACCCGCCGCCGCCCTTGAGCTCCCGCCGCCGCCGTGGGAGTTAGGGTTCCATCGCGAGTTGCGACGGAGCGGGCGCCCGGGAGACAGGATTCGCGAGCGCACGGGTTGGGTCAGGGTATCCGCGCCCGCCGCCGAGCTCGCGGCACCACGCCGCACTCCCGCGCTCGGGTCACCGCGCCGCCGCGCACCCCGAGCACCGCGCCACGCCCGCCAGAAGCCTTGCGACGGCCTCAAGGGCACGCGCGCCCGCCCGCAAGCCCCCGCGACGGGAGCCCGCCGCACGCCCCAAGCACCTCGCGCGGTCCCGCCATCATCGGATCCAAAGACGAACGCCGCCGATCTCCAACCGCCCGGCCGGATCTGCAGCCCACCGGCCTCGGAAGTTCGGCCACCGCCGCCGCTAACTAGGGTTCGCGAGGGGAGTGCCCATGTTCGTGAGCGAAGGGGAGAGGGAACGCGGTCGCGTGACTTGAGTGGGGAGGGGTCGTGGGATATCCTCGGGATCGGGTGGGTTTTTTTTTTACATATCCTAGTAACACCGTCGAAACCAAGGGCAAACGGAGGTTTCATTTGTGAAACATAGGGGTAAAATCGCACCGTTACAAAAAAAAAAAAAAACAAGGCAAAATCACCATTGCTCTCTAAATCAGGGTAAAATCACCAATTTCCCAAAAAATTATATATAACCATAGTATCTATTAGCGAGAATAGAGTTTGGTTGATCAACGAATAATTGTAATAAATGACAAGAGTATCTGCTAGCAAAAAAACATTAAAAGAATGTATAAAGTATCCAAATAATTTCAATCTAGGCACCATAAGATATATCACGATTCTTCAAAAAAAAAATCCAAAAGTACTTTGATAATTTCCTAGTATAAAACAAGTTTTGTATATTTTTCTAAGATTAAACCATATTTAGGATTTTTAATTGCATTTTTTCCTAGGAAAAATATTTAATAATTTTTCAAAAAAAAAAAAAACTTCGTGCGGTATACCCCCTTGACCCACAGAGTTGAATCTACACCCTTGTAGCTGATGGGACACTATTTTAGACAAAACCATAGAGAATACATAAACAAATGATTTTTATATCAAAAGTTAAAAGGGGTTAAAAGTCTAGTTTGCAAGGCCTTGTGTGTTTCATCCCTAGATCAATAGAGATTGGGAAAGATTAGAAAGGGTTCAAAAGGATTCTGACTTGTAGGGGATTTGATCCTCTCAATTTGTTGCAACCTCTTTGTTTTTGAGACAAAACAAACATGATCTATAGGGGAAATTAGCTTTCTTTTTTTTTTTTTTTTTTTTTGAGAAAAGGGGAATCAGCTTTCTTAAAAGTTGATTTTTTCAGTAAATAAAAACATAAACACTCTCTCTTGCAGGACCAGGCCCAGCCGCCCAGCCCATCCAAGGGTCCAATGAGGCAGCCCACTCGCTCGGTTACATACATCTGCTACCCCTGTTGCCCTGGCGGGAAACCAAACCTAGAATCATTGCCGAAACGGCGGGAAACCAAGAACCCTTCCCTCCAACACGGCGACCCTCGCATTTCATCCCCAAGGGCATTCCCCAATCCTTATCCTCTCGACCCTTGGTCGGCCGGCCTGGTTTCTCCGCTGCGGTGAAGCCGCAAATGGGCGCGGCCGCTTCTTCTGCAAGGTTCTTACCTCTCTGGTCGCTCTTGCGTGCTCTTTACATGGATTGCTTGAAGGAGATTTTACTTTTTCCCCATTTCTCCCGTGCGAAATAATTTCAGTTTCTGGTGCGGATTTGGGTGGGTTAATTCATCCGCACTGCTTGTTACTTTGTCCTGTGCACTGCAGCGGACGTCCCAGCTGTCCAGGAATTTTAGAATTTTCATGCATCCAAGGGTTCTAATGACACCATTGCCGCTTGGAGTATCAGAGTATGCTATGTGGTGCGAATGCAGGGAAAATGATGATTGCTGCTTTCACTACCAAATGATGCAAAACTATTATTGGACTAGTGCTGTTCTTAGTACCTTGCCAATATGCATCTGTTGATGTCAATACGTTCTTAATATCTTTGCGATTTTGCTGACCAAGTTTCAACATATGCTATCTAACAATCGTTTGAGGCCAGTTGTTAAGAACTAAACAAAAGTACCCAAAAGTAGTTGCATTTATTTTGACAATTCTGAAACTATACTCTAGAATGGTCAGTGTTAAACTTGATTCTTGGTCCGTCCTTTTTTGCTATTTTGCTCAACTTAATTTTTTTTCCCCAAACAACGCACCAAACAGAGAAAATTAGAAGTAAAGTTGCTTGCATAATCACAACAGCAAAATCTGTGCAGAGAAGCCAACAAGTTTCGTCGTCTTTATTACACCTAAACATGGCAGAGCCAGTTGTATAGACTTACATGCATCTTTTGTGGAGCTAATTATGTCAACTGAAAATCTCATTGCGCTAGCCATTATTGATGTACTACAGTAAAATAACCCATGATTGACAAGAGTGTATGATGCAGACTGGGTGACAACCACCATGGAAATACATCACAAGATAACCATTTGAGATCCAACGATCAAGGAAGTGAAGGGCCAATTGATACACTTTCCATGCCAAATACAGAACAAACAATAGAGAAAGGAGAAAATGCACAAGCTATTCACGATTCAGAACAGATGGAAAAGAAGAGAAGGGCTATTGAGCATATAGTTGCATGGTTCAGTGAAGCTGGGATTCCTTTCGATACTGCTTATATAGAGAGTTTTGGCTTGATGTTAGATGCAATTGCACAATGCAGCCCTGGTTTAGAGGTACGCTCTCTGGATGATCTTGATGGCCTGTTTCAGAGGCAACTTTTAGCAATCAATGGTTCAACTGAAGCACTGAAACAATACTGGATGTCAGAAGGATGCTCTATTCTGGCTTATATAGATATTGGTGATGGAATACGGATGTTAAACTTGGCAGTTGATTGTTCTCACGGTGTATTATTCCTTCGTTCCATCGAACTACCTGGCAGGCATGACCAAGAATTTGTTTGTCGGCTAGTTGATTCTTGTATTGAAGGAGTTGGAGAGAAAAAATGTGGTGCAGGTCATTGGAAACGTTGATGTAGATATGACTCCAGCAAAAATGCCTACAAAGGGACCAAACATATTTTGGACTCACTGTGCTGCAAGTACGATTGATATGATGCTTGAAGATATAGGGCATATTCATTTAATCAAGAAAATAGTCGCCAAAAGCAAGATCATTCACAGCTTTCATTTATGCACAAACAAGTTTGCTGGACATGGCCCGCAAGTTCACCAACCAGAAGGATTTGGTTCATGTTGGGATAACCTATTACACCACTTGCTGCTTGAACTTGAGGAGCCTTTATGATAAAAGGATTGAGTTGAAGACTATGTTTATTTCTAAAGAATAGGAGGACAGTGAGTGGTCAAAGTTAGCAGTGGGCAAGAAATTCTATAATTTAGTAGTGAGTAATGAGTTTTGGCATAATGTGCTATATGCTATAAATAGTTTTGAACCACTAGTGGAGGTTCTGAGGAGGATGGGGAGTGGCAGACCCTCTATGGGATACATATATGGTGAACTTGTGAACGCTAAGAAGGAAATTGCCTTCGGCTTTGAAAACAAGGAAGAGCACTATTCACCAGTATGGGACCTTATCGATTTTAGAATAAAATTGTACATGATGAAACCATTGCACTTAGCTGCTTATTATTTGAATCCTTTGTTGTACTATCAAAACAAACATGAAATTGAAAACACAGAAACATTCAGAGATGCAGTTTTTGAGTGTGCGTGTAAGATGTACCAAGATGAGTCTACACAAGAGAAAATTGTGCACCAATTGAAGCTTTACAGCACTGATTCACAGAGTTTTGGAATGGTTCATGCCATTAGTACTCAGATGGATGTTGACCCAGGTAACTTTCTTTGCAGGACAGAACATCTTATAAAATTTGTTCGTTAAGGTTCACAGTGTAGTCTTCTTGTATGATGTACAAGCTAACTCTTGTCGTATATGTAGTTTCCTGGTGGCAGTTACATGATGGTACAACAAAGGAGTTGAGTGCTATGGCACTGAGAATACTGAGGTTAACCTGTGGCTCACTGGCCTACGAGCCAAGTTGGATTGAAACGGTAACATAGTGATAGCTAGTTTCAAACATTCATCCATCAGTTCTTCAACTTATCATCATTTCATTTGTGTAACTTAGATATTTTTTAAAGGCTAATAAGATTTTGTTACACTATTATCTGCTCCTTTTCAGATCCATAAAGAAAAGCCATCTTGGATTAAAAGAAGCACTTTGAGGATTCCATGTTTGTGACCATCAACAGAAGGATACAAGGGAAAGCTCAAATGAGAGATAGAGATCCTGTACTTGCATACCTTCCCGTGACCACGAACCATTTGAATGGCTGGTGGGCATGTTTCCCCGTGAGGCCCAACAACAGGAGAATAGGGATTTGCTGATGGCACGAGCAAGAAGCAGCGATGGAGTAGGCCTAGCAAAGCTAGCAAATAAATTATTTATTGAGGCAGATTACGTGACATATGATGAAGAAAAAGTGATGAAGAAGCATCAAGTCACTCCATGAAAAGGAAGACATCCGATGAAGAAAGTGATGAAGAAGCACCAAGTCACTCTCACTCCATCAAAAGGAAGACGTCGTCTAGTGCTTCATGCTCAAAACGAGAGAAGAGACCCCGGCTGGTAAAAGGAAATCTGAAAGATGATGACTGAGAGGGAAGTGATGGAAACATCAGCTACTAATCTCTTGCGATATCCATGGCCTTGTATGTTTAGGCTTAAAGGATGATACATGATTTGGTATGTTTTTGTGGTCCATGAACTCTTAGGTGTTGGTGCCTTAGAAATATGGAACTCTGTTACTTTTCAAGGGCTATTAACTTAACGATGTTTGTCTGAAATTTGAATGCTTGCAGTCAGATTTGGTTACTGCATTCATGATTATTATGCTTTCGTTAGAAAGAAATAGTAGAACCAAACTTCTGAAAGTGAGAATGTATTTATAGATTGCAGTAGCGAAAGTGAAACTACCAGCTTCCAAATCATAGAAAAGAAGCTTGGAACAAGGTTTCGCTTCAAAGTAAAGTGGGATAGCCAAATGAGTCATTGAAGTTTGGTGGGATGCCTTATTTGGCCTCTGATGTTGCTGTTTGACCAACCCAGTCCTTGAACTATCATCTTGGATGAAAGAAAAAGAGAATAGTCCATATGCTCCTGTGGAGTCAATTTAGAGCCAGGAAAAATTAAGCTTTATGCTTGAAAAGCATTTATGCCCGAGATAAGTGAGCACTATCAACGTGGAAACTGAATTTTTCTTCAAACTTGGTTCAGTGACACCACTTGCTGCTTGAACGTGAAGAGACTTCATGAGAAGAGGATTGCTCTCAAGGCTATATATGTTTATTTCTAAAGAATGGGAGGACATTAAGTGGGCAAAGGAAACCATGGACAAGAAATTATGTAATCTAGTACTATTGAGCAACCACAACGTGCTCAAAAGGCAGTTTATGGTTGCCCTGTTCATCGGTTCAGCGAACCGAACCGGTGAGCCTGTACCCAAACCATGCATGACCGGACAAGCGTCGTATACACGGGCTGGTTTGCCATCGATCAAAACTGGCTTAATGACAAGTAGTTCTAACGGGTCATGGGTTAAACCCAAGTAACCCGTCCTCTTCCCTCTCTCCTCCATGCTCCTCCCAAGTCTGCAACAGAGAAGGTGTTGGCACATCAACGGGGAAGAGAGTGGTGATGTGTCGTGGCGGCGGCGGTGGCGGAGCCGGTGAAGACAAAGTTGGTGTCGTGGTGCCGCCGTCATGAGCCACCACGAGGTCACATCGTGTCGCGAGGAAGTAAGGAACGAGTCATCGCCAGTGAAAGCATACTTCGTGCCTCGAATCGGGCCACGGCGCCATCGCCGCGTCGTCCTCCTCTCGGTCTTCTCTCCCCACTTTCTCCACCTAGTCATCCGACTCGGTGCCTCAGCCTGGCCATTAGGTTAAAACCGAAAGTTTGGTTTGTTTTTTTCGGTTTCTAGAAAGTTTGGGTTACACATTAACCATGAACAAGCCGAGTTTACAAATTCTGCGGTTTGGGTTTGTAGAAAATAGCGTAACGAGAGTTGATCCCCTAGGGACTCTCGGTTCCATGTTATATAGGTAGGGAAGCGCCTCTATGTGGCTTATAATGCAAGTCATGGATATACACGAGATTACATCAGATTTGGTACATCTTGGAGTACAAGCAAAGCTATACATCTTCATCTACAAGTTAGGATATCCTATGACGCTAACTAGGAAATATCCTAACGTTAATTATCCATATTCTCTAACATCCCCCCTCAGTCTTAGCCACTTATAAGGTTAAGATTGTGTCGAAATTGTCGCATCCTCTCAGCAGAGACAGCCTTGGTAAAACCATTGGCAACTTGATCGCCAGAGTTGATGAACATGATGTCAAGGAGCTTCTGAGCAACACGTTCCCTAACAAAATGAAAATCAATCTCAATATGTTTAGTGCGAGCATGAAACACATGATTAGCCAAGAGATATTTGGCCCCTAAATTGTCACACCAAAGCCGCGCAGCAGGAGGGTACCGAACCCTTAATTCTGTCAACAATTTTTGTATCCACATCATCTCAGCAGTAGCATTTGCAAGGGCCTTATACTCAGCTTTAGTGCTGGACCTTGAAACTGTTGCCTGCTTGTGAGCCGTCCAGGACACCAAGTTGTTGCCCAAGAAGACTGCAAACCCGCCGGTAGACCGACGATCATCAACACAATAGCCCAATCCGCATCGGAGAAGGCACTGATCATCATGGAGTTGGATTTACGGATCTTGAGCCCTAGGGACAGCGTACCACGCACATACCGCAGGATCCTTTTCACGGTGCTCCAATGAACGGTGGTCGATGCATGAAGAAACTGACATAATTTATTAACAGCGAAACAAATGTTCGGCCTTGTTAGGGTGAGGTATTGCAATGCACCCACCACACTTCTGTACTTAGTCGAGTCCTCATCTCCAAGCGGATCACCATCGAGTAGACTTAGCTTTTCAGAAGTAGACAAAGGAGATGTATAGCTTGTAGATGAAGATGTATAGCTTTGCTTGTACTCCAAGATGTACCAAATCTGATGTAATCTCGTGTATATCCATGACTTGCATTGTAAGCCACGTAGGGGGGCGCTTATAACATGGAACCGAGAGTCCCTAGGGGATCAACTCTCGTTATGCTAAATAGGAAATATCCTAACACTAATTATCCATATTCTCTAACAGGGTTACGAGCTCTGGGTTACAAATTTTGCGGTTTGGGTTACAAATTAACCATGAACAAGCCGAGTTTATGGACTTAAAATATTTCATACAAATCACTGAAACACTATGGAACTAATCCATAGCAGTCCATGGCAAAAGACATCCATAAGACTATAGACTAACCATAAGAAATTAAAAAAAAATCTTAGTGGTGAGAGAAGATGAATTGGTAGGTGAACGGTTGTGCTTTGGGATGAGTTCTTTATGTGTTAGTGGACTCATTCCCATTCGTTGGTCCATTTAGATTAGAAGAACAGTGTTAGGGAGTATCCGAAGATGAGAAGGGAGATCGAGACCCAAGAGGGCGAGGAGGAGGGCGACAAATGATGGCGATGCGAGTGAATTGAGGGTATGGTGACATCATGTGCTCATGTTAACATCTAGCAGTTGGAGGAGGAGCCATAGATGAGGAGAAGAACGGTATCTGAGAGGGTGAGGAAGATAGGGACAGGCGATGATCATGTAAGCAAGCAGGGTGGACAATGTCTCTAGCCAACGAGTCATTGCCGCAATGTTCAGGGAGCGGGAGGAGATCTGCTAGGCGCCGGCCTTGTGACATTGGGAAGGCCTTAGCGAGCCGACCACCTTATCGGGCTATGCTCATGCTATCCTAGTGTGTCAGGGTTGTGGCCAAGCATGGCAGTACGAGTCTGTTGGGGCCAAGTTGCTTGGGCCGGGCCTTAAGGTCAGTCTCAATGCATGTTTCATTGGAGTGTCATGCACATTAAATACGACGGTGCTACATCAACAAAATTGTTGACTTGGTAGAGCCATTAAATGAGAGAGTTTCATCATATGAGAGAGGAGTTACTCATAGCTAGTTTACATTCTAACTATGTCATAAAACTATGCATTGAGACTGATAACAGGCCGTGACTCGTGTTCCGGTTAGGTGCCGGCACTATTGGACATGTATAAACGAACACCCACTCTAGCAGCCATCTAGCAGGTCCATCTTGAAGACTATTTGGAAGCGATGGGTTGCACCAACAATTCGGATCAAATAAATGCACAGAGAAGTCTAAAGAGGGTGCATGCAGAGCCTGTTATAGATGAACATGATGTCAACGGGCCGGCCCGATCCGCGCGCGGCCCTAACAAAATGAAAATCGGGGATCAATATGTTTAGTTGCGGGTCGCTGAAACACATGGGCGAAGGGCCGGGCCGGGCCACTACGGACACGGGTCGCCGCCATGCCCATGGCCCGGCATGGCCCAATTTTGTCCACGGGCCATAGCATTTGCAAGGGCCTTATACTCAGCCACAGTGGCGGACCGGCGAAACTGGCCTTACCGGATGTGGCCGTCCAGGACACCAAGTTGTTGCCCAAGAAGACTGCAAAACCCGCCCGTAGACCGAAGGCATCACCACAATAGCCCAATCCATGGAGAAGGCACGATCATCATGGAGTTGGATTTACGGATCTTGAGCTAGGGACAGCGTACCACGCACATACAACCGCAGGATCCTTTTCACGGTGCTCCAATGAACGGTGGTCGATGCATGAAGAAACTGGATATAATTTATTAACAGCGAAAACAAATGTTCGGCCTTGTTAGGGTGAGGTATTGCAATGCACCCACCACCACACTTCTTTGTCGAGTCCTCATCTCCAAGCCGATCACCATCGAGTAGACTTCTAGCTTTTTTCAGAAGTAGACAAAGGAGATGTATAGCTTTGTAGATGAAGATGTATAGCTTTGCTTGTACTCCAAGATGTACCAAATCTGATGTAATCTCGTGTATATCCATGACTTGCATTGTAAGTTACGTAGGGGGGCGCTTATAACATGGAACCGAGAGTCCCTAGGGGATCAACTCGTTATGCTAAATAGGAAATATCCTAACGCTTAATTATCCATATTCTCTAACAGGGTTACGAGCTCTGGGTTACAAATTTTGGCGGTTTGGGTTACAAATTAACCATGAACAAGCCGAGTTTATGGACTTAAAATATTTCATACAAATCACTGAAACACTATGGAACTAATCCATAGCAGTCCATGGCAAAAGACATCCATAAGACTATAGACTAACCATAAGAAATTAAAAAAAATCTTAGTGGTGAGAGAAGATGAATTGGTAGGTGAACGGTTGTGCTTTGGGATGAGTTCTTTATGTGTTAGTGGACTCATTCCCATTCGTTGGTCCATTTAGATTAGAAGAACAGTGTTAGGGAGTATCCGAAGATGAGAAGGGGAGATCGAGACCCAAGAGGGCGAGGAGGAGGGCGACAAATGATGGCGAGCGCGAGTGAATTGAGGGTATGGTGACATCATGTGCTCATGTTAACATCTAGCAGTTGGAGGAGGAGGAGCCATAGATGAGGAGAAGAACGGTATCTGAGAGGGTGAGGAAGATAGGGACAGGCGATGATCATGTAAGGCGAGCAGGGTGGACAATGTCTCTAGCCAACGAGTCATTGCCGCAATGTTCAGGGAGCGGGAGGAGATCTGCTAGGCGCCGGCCTTGGACATTGAAGGCCTTAGCGAGCCGACCACCTTATCGGGCTATGCTCATAAGAGAGAGAACCAGGGTTGGGCCAAAATGGCAGTACGAGTCTGATGCATTATAAATGTTCATTTTGGCCGGGCCAATGCATGTTTCATGTTCATTATATGCATTTTAGGTCCGGGCCAAATTAAAAATCGACGGGGCCACCACCATAATGGAGTGCGGGCCATCGGACCGTTTACATTCAACCCATAAAACTATGCATTGAGACCGATAACAGGCCCATGGCCGCCCGACTCGTGTTCCGGTTAGGTGCCGGCACTATTGGACATGCGAACACCCACTCTAGCAGCCATCTAGCAGGTCCATCTTGAAGACTTTTCAAGCGATGGGTTGCACCAACAATTCGGATCAAATAAATGCCAAATGGCCAACTATAGAGCCTGTGAGTGTGTGAGATAGATGAACAAGAAGCACGGCCACCGTCAAATCATTTGCCGTGCCGGCCTAAGCTGTTCCAACCAAAATCGAAGCCCCGGCCGACGAACTTGTACGTGCACCTATAATTGTCCTCGGTAAGGTAAGGTTCCTTGCACTGCGAGGACAAAGCTATAAATCCACCACAGATGAGCAACAACCCTCTGCAACAAATCAAGTACAAAAAAATACCACCCATTTCATGTTGGAGCACAGGTACGTAGCACGCACGATGTCGTCCTTTCTCCTGGGCACGACGAAGAAGGTGTCGTTCCTGGACATGTTCCTCGTGCTTCAGCTGTTACTACAGCTCTGTGGAGCCGCCGCAGCAGACACAGACAGGGTCCCGGCTGTGATCGTGTTCGGCGACTCGACCGCGGACACTGGCAACAACAACTTCATCCAGACGGTCCTCCGGGGCAACTACACGCCTTACGGCCGGGACTTCGCCGGCGGCGTTCCCACCGGCCGCTTCTCCAACGGCCGCCTCGCCGCCGACTTCGTCTCCCAGGGGCTTGGCCTGCCTCCCACTGTGCCGGCGTACCTCGACCCCGGCCACAGCATCCACCAGCTCGCGTCGGGTGTCAGCTTCGCCTCGGCTGGGAGTGGGCTCGACGATATAACAGCGCAAATCTTTGTGAGTAGCAGTGTGTCCTCCAATCCAAGTTTTAAGAATACAATCCAAATTCAAATCACGTAACTTGAATTTCATGCATTCAGTCGGCAGTGACCCTGACTCAGCAGATAGAGCACTTCAAGCAGTACAAAGAGAAGCTCCGGCACGGGCTGGGCGGCGCCGCCGCGAACCACACCGTCGCTCGTTCGCTCTACCTCTTCAGCGTCGGCGGCAGCGACTTCCTGGGCAACTACCTCCTCTTCCCCGTGAGGCGCCGCATCACCCTGCTGGAGTACGAGGCGTACCTGGTGGGCGCGGCCGAGGCGGCGGTGCGCGCCGTGTACGCGCTCGGCGGCGCTCGGCGTGTCCGCCTCCAGGGGCTGCCGCCGCTGGGGTGCCTGCCGCTGCAGCGGACCGTCAACCGCGCCGCGCCCGGGGACTGCAACCGGTGGCACAACATGGTGGCACGCAGGTTCAACCGCGGCCTCCGAGCCATGGCCACCAGGCTCACCCGGGACCTGCCGGGGGCGCAGGTCGTGTACGTCGACGTTTACCGTCTCATGTCGGACATGATCGGCAGGCCATGGGCGTACGGTTTTGAGAATTCGGTGCGAGGATGCTGCGGCTCGGGATACTTCGAGACAGGAGTGCTGTGCAGCTTGGACAACGCACTCACATGCGAGGATGCGGATAGATACGTCTTCTTTGATGCGGTCCATCCATCACAGAGAGCCTACAAGATCATAGCCGACGCAATTGTACATGGCGACAAGTCACACTGACCCGATTAGCTTGTAGTGGCATTATATATCTCGCGCGTTTCGATTACTTTGAATGAATTCTATGCACATATACGGCTTTGTACTCGATTTTCTAGGCTACGAAAATGCAGAAAGTAAGCATACGCATCATGTGTTGTGCTTACTAGTATATATGTCATCGACTTACGTGTGTAAAATACTACTACAAAATATCAACTCACTTTAATGATTTATTTAGATTTTATTTACATGACTAAGAGCCTGATGTTTGAAAACAGAGAAGTGTAAAACATAGATGAGAGAAACACAGAGAAACAAGAAAATTGAGGTTCCGACTAAACATAGCTCAACGGTTAGTTGGGTTGAGACCTACTTACTAAGATTCAAGTTCTCGACTAATGTCGTTTATTCTTTCTTGTGGTAGACAACGTCTAGCTGACAACGAGAGATATCATAGGGTGTGTTTGGTTAGGTGGCTATCTTCTGGCCAGGCTCTAGGCCAGCTTTTGGCTGTTTGGTTGCCTGTATAAGGGTCTGGAGCCAAGCCAGGGCTGGCCAAAAGTGCTCTCCAGGCGCTGGTCATTCTTTTTGGGGCGCCGCGGCCGCCAGCTCGTGAGTCGCTCCCGTCACCTCCCGCAGTGTGTTCCTCGTCTCTCGCACGCAACCGCCCCTCCTCGCTCGCGGCGTTGCCTTCGGTGCTCCTCCCGTGCGTGCTCTCTTCCACCTCGATGGCAACAATGGCACTCCTCCCCGCGCTCACCCATCTCCCGCGGAGCGCCACGAAAGTAGCCGTCCTTGGATGACGATCCTTCGCGCCACCAACGGAGCAGCCGCCCGTGCAAGCCCCCCGCTCGCCCGCCCGAGGCTTGCCGGGCCGGCATTGACGGGTTCGTGCAAGCCACCGCGAGATGGTCGGATGGGATGAGCTCGTCCCATGTGGAAGTAGTCCGGCTATCCCTTGTCGTATTGTCCTTGACGAACTTGAGGAGCGCCGTGCTTACCTGTCGTGCTTGCTGTTGTGATGAGGCACTGGTCCGATCTTCCCAGAGGTAACTGGATAATTTCGATTGTGGAGATCTCGACGTTGACGATCCGGCTTCAAACCAACACGGCTCGAACCCTGCAACCGCTACACCACAGCTCCGATAGTTATCAACCAAGCGCGACTTTATTGACCTCACCAAGAAGGATTTCCTACAAGTGAATCGAAGAACACAAGTAAGAACAGATAAGAACGCAACCTGAATATTGCAGATATGAATGAAGCCAATTGACAATGGGGTTCAAGAACTCGGTTCCAAAGGACTAATCGACACAGTGGAGGAGATCAAGAATAGGGGCCCTAGATCATTGTAAGAGGAATTGGCTTCACGGTTACAATGAATCAATCAAGTTTCTCGATGGAAAACTCAAACTAAACAAAACCCGAGTCTAAACGCGCAGTGGCTATTGAGTTTATAACGTGAGGGAGGATGCTAGGGTTGGCGACCAGCATGGCGGCACCCACAACTTGGGCTTAAGGCCTGACTTGATACATGGCCAAGTTGGCCCAAAAACAGGCGATGCAGCACCTTGCGTGGGTCACAAAGAATGATCCACGGGCCATCTAGATCTAGGACCAGATCCAAACGACAGCGTCGCCGTCCCCTTTCTAAAGAGTCCAAGATCGTCCTGTTTCGTTGTCGTATGAAGAAGTTATGGCTGAAACCGCGACGACGTGTCTGCTGAATGCGAGAGTGACATGGCAGCTGAGTTGGAGATGAATTGCAACTTGGGGAAGACCATGGCGTCGGCGTGTCCAGCGTGGCGATGTCCTCATCATATTGTCTGCCATGCTCGGGCCACATGGAAGTGAACGTGGTGGCCATGGTGGACGGCTGCGGCAGCAACCGTCACCAGGGACGATTTCGGCGGCTATAGGCGATGCGAGTAGGACAAGGTGGTGCGCAAGTGCGAGGCGAAGCTGCATACAAGAGGAATCCAGCGTAGGTGATGTTGCAATGACGAATTTCACTGGCGTGTGGAGATTGCGAGCGGTGAAGCAGCATGCCCACCAAAGTGTTTAATAAAATCTATTGTGAGAGCTTGAATGTGAAGCACTTTGAAACATACCAGTTTCCCAAAATCCTGTGAAAAATGGCATGGAGAAAGCATGTGACTTTATCCTATACAAATGCTGACTCTAGAGACTACTAGCGATAATTAGTTTGATATTCTTCTCTTGGATGGCTTCATCTTTGAACGTGCGTGTCTTCACCTCGGTATCTTCTCGTCGCACGCATCTTCATCTCTGAGGCCTTTGCCTTAGTGTCTTCTTGGCGTGCAAGCGTATAAGTGCAATCAAACCCTAATTGTTGGTTTTGGTGATAATGACCACATGAACTAATGAGATTTATCAAGATGGCAAGCAAGTTAATAAAGATGGAGGATAATGTATACAAACATAGATCATATTATAACAACAACTATGGAGTTTGACTCAAAATGAGTTTTAATGATTTTTGTTTGTTGAAATTGAGTTTAGAAAAAGCAGTACTATAGAGGGGATACAATGCATAAGATTAGATGTGAAACCAAATGCTCACAACTCTAAATACATACATCTTCAACCGGCCTAGCTTTGCTAGCTAATCCTAGTTCTTATCTTTTCCTAAGTTGGTTGGTGCGACACTGCCATGCAACTCGTGGTGCTACCATGACTTACCAACCTCTTCATGGGTCATCATTGACTAGAACTCACCACCAACTTTCATACGAGCCTCTCACTCCATTGAAGGATCTCAAGCTCCACATTCCATTTCTAGGGATTCCCTTAAGTTCTTTTGTGGTATTAAACCCTAAAACAATATTAGAGAGCTTATCCACATGCGCTTTACTCTAAAGAGAACTTGGATCTCACCCTAGCTGGTGGATCGTGTTTGTTACTATTCTATTGATTTTATTGAGTTCCTCTATGAGATTAAGCCCTAAAATAACATTGAAATGGCACTGTACACTACATACTGCAATATTACATACTCCCGCTATGCTACGCACAGAGCTCCAAGTTTGATCCCCTTCAATTTTGTTAGCATTTGTCACGTTGGAATGTGACATGACTCCAACCATCACAATGTCACTGTCCACTGGTGGTCAGAATGCCTCAAAATTTCACCCATCGAGCTATAGAGATAGGGGCCATATCAATGCATCTTGGTTGTAAGAGAATCTATTTAAAAAATAACAAAATCTGTAATGCCACTTAAAGTTATAAAAAACCCTTCATTACTATAAAAAATGTGTTGCTATCTATCTAAATTTCCCTCTTGGTACCGCACATATTAGAGTCACCGTCATGACCACACGATGTATTGCATCGGCAATGAGCGAACTAGGGCTCATGGCACTGCGTGATGCGGATATGCGCAAGTCGCCCTGTCTTGTTCGGTGTCGTGTGGAGGCTTGTGACAACGACCCTAGGCACGTTGTGGATGGTCGACCCCTCGCTCCATAGCAAGACCAATGGCAATGAGGATGGCATGCTGTCACTGTGCTTCAAACTCACATTCGCCTTCACGTATCGTTTTCATTGAATAGAAATGATCTTACTTGGAGGTTCTTACCTCCTCGAGTCAGCCATCGTCGAAAGGACTTCTCCAATCAACCTTCATCAAGAAACCCCGACATGAGACCTTCATTAGGGACCCTTCATGATAGAGACTCTAGCCTTCACCAAGGGTCCTCTACATAGAGCCTTCAGCGGGGCTTTGCGTGGAGCTTTCACCAGCCTCACGTGGGTGTTAGTTTGAGAAGCCACTGTATAGGCTGTCAAGTTTGATTAGCTTGACACGACACATGGTGGACGACTGTCTTCATAAACTTCCTTTTGATATGTGCCCTTGTTACCTCGTTAAATTTTAAGGTCATGACATTGAGAGATGGAGGCACACAAGAAATAACCTTGGTAAATTATTGTTGAAATTTCGATGCGATATGAGAGCAATAAAATTGAGGAGTCGAAAGTGGACAATGAGCAATTAAGTTCCCACTTATTTTTTGTGTTTGAGTGAAATTTAGAATCTTTTGATGAAAGGTAAAAAATGATACTTTGGACATAATATGAATTACACACGTATATATATCCATGTTTATTAAGGCGGTATGATGAGGCGTGACGAGCCACCTTTTTAAATCAACTAGGTGATACCTAAATGTGAAGCAAGTAGAAAAAAATAAAAAGAAGAAAAGAACAAGAAAAAAAACTAAGAAAGCCCAAGCCTAGACCACCGAGCAGCCCATGTAGGTTATAAGTTATAACCTTCCCTAACCCTTGCCGCCAGTCGCCCCCTCTCGCTCTCCGACGAGGCAACGACAGGTGGGCCGCCGCCGCCGATGCTGGTGCTGCTGCTTCTATCAGGTGCCGCCTCTCTCTCTCTGCCCCCTCCGTTGACATCTGCAGCCGGCACCTCTCCTTGGGTCCTCCCTGCCGCTTCCCCTCCCCGCTTCCCCTCCCCTTCTCCCATGCGGCCCCTGTTATGGCCTGCTGCTGCCCCTCTCACATCACTAATTCCGCAGTTGGCCGGTGAGGAAGCTGCCATGGCCATGGGAGCCGATGGCGCGGAGATGGGAGTTTGGCCTTCCCCAAACCCTGCTGGCCCTCCTCTGCTCTTCCTCTTTCTTCTCCCTCGCCTCCTCTTTCGGTTTGCTGGATTTTGGTAGTGGCGATGGGGACGCCCAGGATTTGGACGCCTAGGCGACGACTTGAAAACCAATGTCATACATGAGCATCATACATATATCAAACATATACTCATTTTATTCACAAAAAAAATTGGGTATTCCTGGGAATACCCATGCATCCAGCTGGATCCACTGCAGAATACCCATGGCAGTTGGCCGGGAATACCCATGCATTCAGCTGCTTCTGTCCATAGTTATGTCAGTATTCATTGAAGTTCCACTGAAATTTAAGCAGACTCCGTTCCTTTCATTTCCATTCCAATGAAATTCATCTAACTGAATGAACTTCGTCCAAAGCTCATATATTCATATCATCTCTCTAGTTGTCACGGAAATTAACAAATGGAGCTAGCATTAAGTAAGAAGTTGAATTTATGCTGTGACAACTACTTCAATTATTGAATAAATTATAACTATGTCATTTCACCATGAGTTTAAATTATTAAATTAATCTATTACGTTGTAGAGTTGACATGCCAATGTTTCAATTATCGTTGTTCCATAATTTCGTTAAGTTTCACTTTCAGAAATTCAAATTGAATATTTTCTTCTGACCTTTCGGCGATGTTGTTATGATGCAATGATGTTTCGATTACCCTCCACATTCACCTAAATTAATTTTGGTCCATAACCCTGCCCTAGTTAGATACATATTGGATCACTTGGATATTATCTACATTATAGTACCACTTTGTTCATGTAATCTTCAGAACATTGCCTTGTCACCCAAATCATGTCACCATTGATGGTGCTGAGCGTCCGAGACTATGCTCCATCGCTGGCTGATGCTAATCGTCAGAACATTGCCTTGTAATCGTAGGTAGGAGGCCCTCGGCTACGTGAGATCGTAGCCTCGGTCCGTCGTCGCCTCCCGTGAGGTTATTCCCCTCGATCCGTAGGCTTAGGGTTTAAGAGAGAGATAGAGATATGTTGGCTGATACTTGATTGATTAAGATCCAAACCAAGTTTACACAATATATGGCCATTGGCCCGACAATCGAGTAACAAACTCCACAAATCTAGGAACTCAAATAGAAACTAATCTTATCTAAACTTCTAGCCACGCATGTTTGCTTGGCCCAGCGCTTGCTTTGCCGCCGCCGCCGCTGCTTCCACCGCGACGCCGATGTCCCGTGCACGGCGACGACGCACATACGGTTGCTCGTACATGACATCTCTCCCTCCCTTGAGAGCCAGCTCGTCCTCGAGGTGAAAGCCAGGGTACTTGAGGCGGAACTGGTCGACGTCCTCCCAGGTAGCAGAGGCTGGCGATTCACCCTTCCAAAGCACGAGCACTTGACGAATCCCACGCGCCAAATTTGGATTTGACAAAGACGTTCGGCTCGGGAACGATCTAGCGCCGTGGTGGGATCAGGGGCGCGGCGGCGTCGTAGTCGGTGGCGACCCGTGGAACTTCTTCACGAGGCCGACGTGGAACACATCGTGCAGGCGGGCTTGTGGAGGAAGGGCGAGGCGGACCGCGACGTCGTTGATGAGCTCGGTGACGAGGTACGGTCCGTAGTAGCGTGGCTTCAACTTGCCCACCGTGGCCTGCTGCAAGGAGGACACCGACCGATGACGGAGACGAAGAAGCACCCAGTCCCCCACGACATACGTGACTTGCCGATGTCCCTTGTCATAGAATTTCTTCTGGATCGCCTGGGCTTGCTCGAGCCTGGCACGGATGTCCGCCAAGAACTCGTCGTGCTCCTCCATGCTCTTGGCCACCGCAGCCACGCGTGTCTCGCCCGGGTCGTACGACCGGATGCTCGGCGGGTCGCGGCCGTAGACGACACGGAACGGCGTGTCTCGCAGCGACGATTGGTAGGCGGTGTTGAAGATATACTCCGCCCATGGCAGCCACTGCAACCATTGTCGTTTACGATCCCCTGTAAGACAACGAAGATACATGATAATGATGCGGTTTGCCGACTCTGACTGGCCATCGGACTGAGGGTGGAACGCCGTGGTCATGTGCAGCTTGGTGCCGACTAGCCGCATCAGCTCCTGCCAGAAGTTGGAGGTGAAGACCGAGTCACGGTCCGACACCATCGACTGGGGCACGCCATGGAGGCGCACAATCTCGGCGAAGAACGCTTGGGCGACGCTCTTGGCGGAGTAGGGGTGCGCCAAGGGAATGAAGTGGCAGTATTTGCTGAACCTGTCCACCACGGTCAAGATCACCGACTTGCCTTTCACCTTGGGCAGGGCCTCGACGAAATCCAAGGAGACATCCGTCCACACCCCCTGCGGCACAGGAAGGGGCAGCAGTAGGCCGGCTGGATGGAGATGCTCGGACTTGTAGCGCTGGCACGTCGGGCACGATCTCACAAAGTCCTGCACAAGCCTTCTCATATTAGGGAAGTGAAAATCACGCCGGAGCCGATGTAGAGTGCGCTGGACGCCCTCGTGTCCATCATCATGGACAGCCGCCAAGAGTTCCTGAAGGAGCGCCGAGTCCGATGGAACGTATAGCCGCCCGCTGTACTGGAGGGTGTCGTCGATGATCGCCCACGGAAGGCCTTTGGAGCCCGCCGTGACCTCCTGCCGCAGCGCCACCAGTGCCGGGTTGGTGAGTTGCGCTTGCCGGAGGCGTGTGACGAAGTTGAAGCGGGGCGCTGAGAGTGCCAGGACGGAGCCCTCCTCAGGTGTGTCACGGCGGGAGAGAGCGTCAGCCACCGTGTTCGCTGCACCCGGCTTATACTCGACGGCGAAGTCAAAGCCGAGAAGCTTCCCCACCCAATGGTGTTGGGGGATCGTCGCCAACCTTTGGTCCAGCAAGAACTTCAGGCTATAATGGTCTGTCTTGACGACGAAGTGGCGGCCCCCCAGGTACGGACGCCAATGGCGCACCGCGTGGACCAATCCGATCAGCTCCCGTTCGTAGGCGGCGAGAGCACGGTGGCGTGGCGCGATCGGCCGGCTGAAGTACGCCAATGGGTGACCCTCCTGGATCAGGACCGCGCCGAAGCCGTGGGAGGATGCGTCGCACTCGACGTTGAACAGCTTGGTGAAGTCGGGCATGGCGAGAACAGGGGCTGCCGTGACGGCAAACTTGAGAGCGTCGAAAGCCGCAGTAGCCTCGTCCCCCCAGACGAAGCCCTCCTTCTTGAGCAGCGCGGTGAGCGGCGTGGCGATGGCTCCGTAGTTGTGGACGAACTTGCGGTAGTACCCGGCCAGGCCGAGGAACCCCCGCACCGCCCGGCGTGGCGCGCGGCCGCGGCCACTCTTGCACGGTCTGGACCTTGGAAGGGTCCATGGCGACGCCCGCTGCCAAGATGACATGCTCGAGATAGGCAACCGACGGCGCGCCAAAGCCACACTTGGTGCGCTTGACGAAGAGTTGATGGCGGTGCAGCTCGGTGAACACGGCCCGGATGTGTCGAAGGTGATCCGCCCACGTTTTGCTGTATATGAGAATGTCATCGAAAAAACCGAGAACGAACCGTCGAAGGAACGTCCGGAGGACCTCGTTCATGAGGGCCTGGAAGGTCGCCGGAGCATTGCAGAGACCGAACGGCATAACCAGAAATTCGTAGAGGCCGTCGTGGGTGCGGAACGCCGTCTTATGGATGTCGCCCGACCTCATGCGCACCTGGTGATAGCCGGAACGCAAGTCCAGCTTGGTGAAAAATCTCGCGCCATGGAGTTCGTCCAGCAACTCGTCCACCACCGGAATGGGAAACGCGTCCTTGACGGTGAGGGCGTTGAGGGCGCGGTAGTCGACGCAGAACCTCCACGACCCGTCCGGCTTCTTGACGAGGATGACCGGGGACGAGAACGCTGAGTCGCTGCGGCGCACAATGCCTTGGTCGATCATGGCGAGGCGCTCGACGCCGTCCTTGTCGCCGCCGGTATCTATAGGGACGAACGGCGACCGGCGTTGATCCCGTCTTGAGGATCGATGGCGTGATCGCGGCCACGCTTGGGTGGCAAGCCCTTGGGCTCGGCGAAGACAACGGTGAACGCCGCAAGCAGCTCCTCGAGTAGCAGCTCTGGGGTTGCGGTCGCCGATAGGAGGGTGTCCGGACTGCCGCCACATCGGACCCGCCGACCGCTACGCCTGTACCGCGAGAAGGACAAGGTGCGGCCCGACTATGGCTCAGGGGTGACAAGCCACCGAGTCCCCGTGAACCAAGTCATAGCCGGCCAGCGGCATCACGAAGAGGTCGACGCTGAATCGCCCGCCTCGATGTCGATCGCCGCTTGTCGTAGCACGCCGGGGGGCGGGGCGCGTTCACCGTTGGCAACCGTGGCCGTAAGGCGTGGCCGCGGCGCATCGGGGAGCTTTGTGCGCCTTGCTGCCTCCTCGCCGATGAAATTGTGGGTGGATCCGTATCGGGAGGGCCACCAACTTGGTTGCCCCGACGGACACGGCGACTTGCATGGTGCCACCGATGGGCACGCCCGCCCACGGCCCTCAAGGAGAAGACCGGCGCCTCCTCGGCTGTAGCACAAACCCGAGCGACGGCGTTTGGCTTGCTCGTCCGGGGGCGGGCGTTTCACCGCCCGGCCGCTTTGATCACGGGCGGTGGTGGAGGCGCGGGGAGAGCCAGCGGCGAGGAGCGGGCAGCGGTGCGGGGAGCGAGGGCGGCTGCCGCCCGGTGCCACACGGGCGGCCTCCATGAGCTCCACTGCCGAGCCAAACTCATGGCCGCCCGAAGCGTCAAGGGGTTTTGGATCTGCACCGCAGACCGACCCCGTGCGGCGACACTCGGCAAGCTCGAACAACGGAGCCGAGCGGAGGGGCGGCCCGTAGCGCAGGTGGAGCATCTCCTTGAACCGGTTCCACGATGGAATACCCTCGTCCCTCTGGACTTGGATATACCACAGTTGTGCGGCATCTTCGAGGTTGTAGGAGGCCATCGAAACTTTCTCCTCCTCCATGATCCTCTGCTGATGGAAATAGGACTCGCACCGGTTGACGAAGATCAACGGATCGGACTTCCCATCATAGCGGGGGAAATCCAGTTTTTGGAATCGCGCGGCCGGTCAGTGTGGTGCTGACCGTCGGCATCGGGACCGCTGCCCGGCGTGGAGGCACCCGAGGAGGACGACTTGTCTTTCTTCATGGCATCAACGTCGGTTTGCAGGTTGGAGATCTTGGTGGTGAGGGACTCGATCAGCCTGGCGATGTCCGCGTTGGTAGGCTCAGCCATTGGGGAGGTGTGGGAGGTGGCGGATGAAGGGGATGGTGGCTGGCTGGGGTTGTGCGCGGCGGCAGGAAGAGATGGCGGCTGCTGTGAAGAAGACGAGGAACGCCTGGATGCCGATACCAGGTTGTCAAGGGCCTTGTAATCGTAGGTAGGAGGCCCTCGGCTACGTAGATCGTAGCCTCGGTCCGTCGTCGTCTCCGGTGAGGTTATTCCCCTCGATCCGTAGGCTTAGGGTTTAAGAGAGAGATAGAGATATGTTGGCTGATACTTGATTGATTAAGATCCAAACTGTTTACACAATATATGGCCATTGGCCCGACACCGGGAGTAACAAACACCACAAATCTAGGAACTCAAATAGAAACTAATCTTATCTAAACTTCTAGCCACGCATTCTGCTTGGCCCAGGCGCGCTTGCCGCTGCTGCTGTGCGCTCAGCTGCACGCCTGATGTCCCGTGCACGGCGACGACGCACATACGGTTGCCCGTACATGACACTCTGGCACATGTTTAAAGCCGGGAGGCAATAGCAGTGGGGTAAACTTGGGTGGTGTTAGGAAATCTGGGCAAAGAAGAAAGCTCAAACTGTTTAGTATTTTTGGGTTACAGCCGTCCAATTAGTACACCGCTATTATAGAATTGTTAAGCTAATGTCTTTGTGCTAAGTTGGTATCCAAACTTCAATGTAGTTATCTTGAAAAAATATCATATTTTTTTATGCAGGCCTTTGTATATGATATCAGCTACGAATTACTTACTAACTAAATTTTAATTAGTTTCTGAGGAAAACACCAAACTAAATTTTAATTAGCTTCTGAGGAAAACCCTTTTTAGGCCAGTGAAACCAAAAATAGTCCCATCATCTATTTTGTTTTCTATGGCATTTCTGCAGAAGTGAGACATGGAGGACGAAGAAAATGTTGAGGAGGAACTGTTGCTTGTGGAGTCAGAACTTGATGACATTCAAGGTATGATCACAATAATAATAGTAATGAATCATTCACTACATTATCATTTCTTGATCCATAAACATTAAACAGTTGATAGCCATTAATTATTGATACATTCATATTTTTCTGTGACTATTCATCTGCATCAGCTTCTTACTGAATTATTGTTTATATAGATGAATAGATGATAATGGACATGACAGTTCCTTTGTTTTTTTTTTACTTCCCTTTTCTTTGGTCATGGATTAAATTAATGGCCTCTGTGCCCTCCTTACAGAAGGTTTTATTTAACATCAAATGAACAGCAGCCAGGTTTTCTGGTTGTACTTTCTTAATTACACTTTTTGAATGCTACTGATATTTTAGTGGACAAGGAATGCTACTGTGCTAATTTTCGTTGTTGAAATGCATGCTTTCCAGGACAAATTAAAAGATTACTTGATCGCCAAGAGGAGTTGTATGAGCGCCAGTCACAGTTAAAGGCTTTGCTGGAAGTATCACAAGTGTCCAGAAATAAATCGGATCACAAATCTTCAGTTACTCAGGAGGACTGGTCTGGGAACTTCCCATGGGATTCTCAGGCTGATGATACCCGATTCAATATATTTGGCATCACATCATACCGGTCAAATCAACGAGAAGTAAGTTTATTGGAGAAATGGTCTGTTTTATAAATCGTTCATTTTGGGCAATCCTAGGTATAATATAAAAGAAATATGCAAGTTTCTGTTGTATTTTTGAACCAAGTGTAATTCCTGAAATTGTTCCATTACTGAAAAAGAGATGCCTGAGGTGTTTGGGTTATCTATGATCTTTACCCTCTGATTCCTTGAATATACCTATTCTTTTGGTTCTTTACATTGGTCTTTTGACTTCCATTCCTCCAATATCCCTGTTTACTTATATTGTTTCTATTTAGTGTTGATCCTACTTGTGTGTTTGCCTAAGTGCTTAGGAGTCTGGGTGTGTGTGTGTGTTGTAAGGGCTCTTGCCCCTTTTTCTTCTTAATATAAAGATACGCAGCTCTCCTGCGTGTTTGAGAAAAAAAGTGTTGATCCTACTTTACATCCATATATGCTATATAACATTGGATAGTTTCCTTTTATTTGCATTCTCTTAAGTCATATTGTGCTTACAGATAATTAATGCAGTCATGAGTGGAAGAGATGTTCTGGTAATAATGGCTGCTGGTGGAGGGAAGAGCCTGTGTTACCAACTCCCAGCTGTACTTCGTGATGGAATTGCATTGGTTGTCAGCCCTCTACTTTCTCTTATCCAGGACCAGGTTGTTAAGCTGTAAGCATCTTTTTTTTTCTTGCCCTAACATGCTCGTGCTCATTCTCGGAAAGTTATGCCATTCTAGGTCATGGGACTGGCAGCTTTAGGTATACCAGCATACATGCTGACTTCAACTACCAACAAGGAAGTTGAAAAGTTCATCTATAGGGCACTTGATAAAGGTGAAGGAGAGCTGAAGATATTATATGTAACACCAGAAAAGATATCAAAAAGTAAAAGGTTCATGTCCAAGGTTGAGAAATGCCATCATGCGGGGCGTCTTTCTCTTGTTGCAGTAGATGTGAGTGATGATGGAACTTGTCTCTTTTAGTCCATATTGCCTGAAATTGTTCCACTCTGAAAATGCCTTTTTCTGTTTCTTATGTAAGTCCCAAAATTTTGATATCTTCGAGCTATGCAAGATCGAAGTTATTCCTTGCAGTTAATTTTTTAGAAACTTTAATTTGAAATTGTATGAAAATAATAAATTGTTTGCTTCATGACAAATTACCTTTTTGCTATTTGAGTTTGGACTACTTGTTGGTAGCTGTAGTTGCTTACTTTTGTTATCGTTATAAAAATTCCATTGAAACACTAAGTTTCCTACTGATACTAGAACCAATGGTAGCTAAAAAGCAGCAAACTTGCTATCACTATCACAAATTCCTTATCTGATCGCAGCTTTATTAACCCACATAAAAGTAATAATCATCGACAACTATTCTTTTCACTGTCAACATTTTCAAGCCGTTTGTATTCTTTATTATACAGTATGTTTCCCATTGGGAGAAGATGCAAAGAATCTGTCACTGCATGAGCATATCTTGTGTTCTTTTCAAGTGCTATTTAATGTATCTGTATCTGTAGTGTATTCTGGAATCATCGTTATCATTTGCAAGTGACAGTTATCATGCAGGAAGCACATTGCTGTAGTCAATGGGGCCACGATTTCCGTCCAGACTACAAGAATCTTAGTATTTTAAAGATCCAATTTCCCAGTGTTCCCATGATAGCTCTAACTGTGAGTAATGAAGAAATCCTAATAATATTCAAGTTTAGAAACAATAAAGTTGTGAACTAGCCAATACACTGCAGGCAACTGCAACAAGTAAAGTTCAAACAGATTTGATAGAGATGCTTCATATACCAAGATGCGTCAAGTTTGTCAGCACAGTAAACAGGCCCAACCTCTTTTATAAGGTAGTATATGTCTTCCAAGTTTTGATATTTTCTTTTTTGTTCTTTATTTAATTATGAGAAAGAATGCAATGGGGATAAAGAGGAAGTAATTATCTTCCTTATATTTATATAATTTCTTTACCCTGTAGGTGTATCAAAAATCACCAGTTGGAAAGGTTGTCATTGATGAGATCGCAAAATTTTATAATTGAATCATACCCAAATAATGAATCTGGAATTGTGTATTGCTTTTCAAGGAAGGAATGCGAACAGGTAACGAACCATGAATCACGATGTTTCTGTTATTTGCTAAAATAATTGTATAAGTTTTGATATCTATAACTGCTGTCTCCACACTGTGATCAAACTGAGCATAGATCATTGATTCAAGAATATATATTTTGGAACTTTGATCATGAGCAATAAATGTTCATAAATTTCAATACTATATTGTTTTGGAATTTTATGATTAAATAGTTAAAGCAAAAATAGCTGATACAAACTATTCTCGCATCATGTCAATGAGTTTCTGAAAGTATGTTCCATCTCCTTTTATTCACAAACGATGTTCCATCTCTTTTTGTGATAGAATAATATTACTTTTTTTATATTTTAATATTGTAATAATGTTTTTGCAGTATGCAATAGCACATGTCATATCAGTGTATAATTTAAAAAATGATGTTGAGTTTATGACTTTATATTCTACTCTTTCTGATTAGTTTTCCCCCTCTCAAACCAATATTCACCTACCCTTCGTAAATTATGTGTTTTTTGAGAAATAGGTTGCAAAAGAATTGCGTGATAGGGGTGTTTTGGCCGAGCATTATCATGCTGATATGGATATTGTTGCTCGTGAGAAAATTCACATGCGGTATGTACAGAATTCCCCTCGTATGTTTTTTTTTTATTTCTCCAATACAACAGTTGTCCTGTTGCTCTGGGGAATGCCCTCAGTGTACAGTGTTTAAAAACATGGTGACAGCAATTGCTGTACAATGGCTGTATTCGGCTAGATGATCTAACTGCCCAGGCAGTGCTGGGTGGTTTTCATTTTCAATGCTGCTTTGCTATCCTTGGTGGGTGGCAGGGGTGTCAGCTCTGCAGCTGGAGCTGGAGAGGTGCAGCTGCTAGGTAAAGGAAGCAATGAAGCAGTGGTATAAAGGAGGGGGTGGCAGTAGTAAAATGGAAGAGCCTATTGTCACCATTTAAATGGTGTATACTTAGGCTGGGTGAGCCAAAAGGTGAGGCCCTACTTAGTGAAGGAAACATAAGCCGTTTTTTTTTTGGGTAAACATTTCTTCCACTAGTTTATTTATTCGGACACTGCCACATGCTTGTATTTCAGTGCTAGCATTCCTTTTTCTAGTCTCTTCTCTCTTCCCATCCCGCTTTCTTCCCTTAATATGACTGGCATCCTTAATATTGAAAGGATTGAGCACATGCTTGTGGACCTTGTGGTCATTATCTTATGCCAGTTCCAGGGAAGACATGGATTCAAACAAGAACTCTTTGTGACAGTCGTCTAGGATGAATGAGACTTGACCAAAGGACGTAACTGCTGTTATTTCCAATATCTCCAAGAAGAAAAAAAACAAAATGCTTAGGGAGGTGCTAGAAGGCTAATTTACATACTAGTTTCACGGTAGTCACCTCCTGTAGCCAACCACCTTCATTGCAACCTCCAAACTGCTGGATTGCCTTTTTAGAGTCCCTGTTACTTGAAACTCCTTTTGGATTTTTTGTCTTCCATAGTATGATCGACATAACAAGCATCCTTGCTCTCATGTATTTTACAGATTAATAGTATATAGTCTTATGATGAAGATTTTCTGTCAATTGCTCTTTGGTTTAGGCCTTTAGACTTTATAATATATTTATGGTCATATATTAGAAAGTATGATTGCATGGAATCTAACGTGTCATAGAAGCACTTCAGGGAGTCTTTAAAAAATGTCAATGCCATAAAAAAGAATAATTTAGGGAGTATTGAGCTGCTTTATTGCACAAGTTTTTTTTTTTTCGTAATTCAATGCCATGGGTTGGTACTGAGGTAATCCACATTATCTTTTAAACAGTTGGAGCAAAGGACAATCACAGGTCATCGTTGGAACAGTATGTGCTCCCTCTCTCTCTCTCTCTCTCTCTGTTTATCTCTTTTGGTGGGTGGGTGGTGGTGGTTCTGTGCTACTCTGTCTCTAATAAGATTTTTGTGTGTGTGGTGGACTATATAGGTGGCGTTTGGAATGGGAATCAACAAACCAGATGGTGTGTTCAATCTCAGAGTTTGAGCATTATGATTTCTTGTTGTCAGAATTCACTTGAATATGTGTTAATTAAGTTATATAGTATAGTGGAAACAGTACCAGAATTCTTAAACCAGATTAAGAGCCTGGTTGGATACACATAGCGAGTTACTAGTTGGGGCTAAAAATTAGCCCAAATTAGCTATGGTTAGCTAGCTAGTTGGCTAACAACTAGTTGGAGACTTGGATAAAAAATTAGCCCACCTATTAGCTCTCTTATTTGGATGTACTAGAGCTAAGTTTTAGCGCTACTCCCTCCGTTCCAAATTATAAGTCAATTTGACTTTTTTGGTACATTCATTTTGCTATGTATCTAAGATATAACATATGCCCAGATACATAGCAAATTCTATGTAACAAAAAAGTCAAAGCGACTTATATTTGGAACAAAAGAAGTAGTAGTTAGCTCATGTATCCAAATAAGCCCTAATTTTGTCAGTAACATCTAATTTCTGCTATCACATGAGTAATGGTCGTATTTGTCATTGCTTTGTTGTCAATAAAGTAGCTAAGAAATGTTTTTTTCCTTGTAGTTAGATTTGTGATTCATCATAGCCTTAGCAAGTCTATGGAGACATACTACCAGGTTTGTTAATATCACATCTTGCTAGTTATTACATAGCAAAATATCCCTTCTAATAAGCTTGTCTGACTTCAGGAAAGTGGTCGGGCAGGGCGGGATGGATTACCTTCGGAGTGTGTTTTGTATTATCGACCTGGTGATGTTCCACGGCAGGCAAGGCTAAATTTTTCTGCTTTTCTCTCTGTAAGTCTAGTTTTCATCACTATATGTGCTATGTTTTCGATGAACAGAGTTCAATGGTCTTCTATGAAAACTGTGGCCTTCAAAATCTATATGACATTGTGCGATACTGTCAGGTAAGCTCCCATGTTTCTCAGAAATACTATGGCAAATCCTTAGAGTGTCTACTGAATTAGTATAAGGTCATCTTCTATTTGATTTTTTTTTTCAAGTCCTTTGAACATAAAATTTATTTATGTCAGTCTGTTTGCTACAAACAACTGTATATGCTACAAACAAATCAAGCTTTTCTTTCAATCACATACCAATAATACCAGTGAGGCTACCTATCTGGATAGTGATTGTACAACACTACTACAGGTTGCTGTCACTGAAGTGGCAGAAACCGTGCTAAGTTGAACAGCATGAAGTTTTGATGTTATTCGAATTCTGCGAGTTTGCTAGATAGCATAGAAACCATGGTAAACAACAACAGAAGGCTCAGTGGCTCTCAGGAATACAATCTCTCAACATAAGATATAGGACAATAGTTGGTCATGTAGTGGAAAACAAAATTGTGAAGGTCTTCTACAGTATACTCTCTTGATGCTGTAGGATTTTGACAACAGAAATTATATGTCCCATATCCATACTGTTTGTACAGGAAAAAGCATCAAGTAAAAAAGTAATAATGGACGGAATAACCGCTGTTGCAGGCCTTCAGTAGCATCAACAGACCCTCACTACAGTAAAGTTTGTTGGAGGTGAAGGGGCCTGTAGCCTAGTGTCACGATGGGGATGGTTCAACCTTGGACCGAACCGGTGTCGATCCATCGATCCATTTAGCATAAACAGGTGCAGTGGTTAATCCATTTTATGTCACCTTCTCGCCCCGTGGGCCCCTTGGGTCGACCCTAACCCAACAAACCTGTGACTGTCCCGTCCCCGAGGTAAACCACGGCAGCCCAGGCGGCGCCGGTGCCGCTCTCTTGCCTCTTCCGTGGCTGACCCCGACCACGCCCCCAGCCAGGAGAACCCGTCCTGCTCCCCCACAAGGAACGCCACCCGGCCGGCTCCACCGGTCCCAGCAGCCGGCGCCGTCGACCTGCATAGCGGCTAGGCACTCTCCCTAGCCGAAGGCATGCGGATGCTGAATCGCGCGGCTCCGCAGTGTCGCTGCCCCCTGCTTCTCCGCCTCCTCCGCCACGCCGCCCACTCTCCTACAGCGAGGTGAGCCTGTGCTGGTCAAGAATATCGAACGAGATCCGGCGGATTAGCAGCACCTCGCGTCCTTCCGTGCCTACTTTGCGGTGCTGCAAACTAAGATCCAGTTCGTCACGGAGTTCGTCACGGCAGCAGCTGCTTCTCCTTTTCCCTCCCCATACCATGGACGTCGTGGAGTCAAGGGAGCTCCAGGACAGACTGCGGCGCACCATGCGATGCCGGCGATGCCGCTGCCCCGTCCTCGACGAAGAGGGGTGGATCGAACCTCTCGAACCTTTGGTTCTTAGGTATCCGCTCCAGTGACCCAATGTCATTATTTGGACTAGTTAAGGGGCCCATTTGGATTGTATTCATGGTCCGGTTCGATGAACCGAACCGCTGACCCGAACCATGCCCAAGCCTAGTGGTTGCAGTGACCATAGTAGCACCCCAGCCCCTGGGTTCAGGCTCAGGAAAAAAAGGTCCCTCTGGTTCCCCTGGTCAGCATGGGTGAACCGACCTGTGGTAGGCGGGCCCTCATGTAAGGGGCGGATAGTGGGTTGGGCCTCAGAGCACGAGTTAAGGCCTAAACCATAGGGGATGACATTCCCTTGTATGAGGGGGCCTATCTTTCGTGACCTTTCTTAGCTGGGCAATTGAGCTCTTCCCCCACCGGCCAAGTATTTTTTAGAGCTTGTTGGAGCTGGTATTCTACTAATTTGGATGTGTATCTTAGAAAATGGCCTAAATAATGTCAAATAGCGGAAGTACTTCTAGCGCAATTTGCATTTAAGAAAAAATGATTTGAGTTGTTTCTGTAGTAATGTTTTCTGTATAATCTGATCGCAAGGTATTTGTTTTCCCAGTCTAAGAGCTGTCGACGTGGTGCTTTCTTTCAGCATTTTGGAGGGCTCTGCAGGACTGCAATGGTATTTTCATGATACTTTATATTTCTCAGGAGTTAAACATTTAACTATCAATATTTACAGAATTTCCTTTTGCAGGAATGTGTGATAATTGTGCTTCTAGTATTGAGATCAAGGATATAGATGCCACATGTAAGATAATTTTGCCTTGTGTTGAAAATGACAATTAATGGACTACAATTTGAATGTTTTTCTTCTATTCTTTCTAATCATATTCCCACATTAATTTATGTCACTGTTGTTCAGGCCATACCAAAATTCTAGTTTCACTTCTACACGATTTGCAACTTAATGACCAAAGAGCTACACTGTTACAGCTGGTGGATAAGTTCAAGGTGAAGTGGAAAGCATTAGGTATATCTCGTCTAGAGAATCTTTCAGGAGTATGTTGTGCTTAATGCCTATTAGGTGTTATACTGTTATGTCATCAGTTACCATCCAGAGGTCTGTTCGGTGTCCTAATGTAAACTGCATATGTTAAAACAGGTCGCTCTCTAATCAAGCTGTTGATCTTAAAAAGAAGAAACTGAGCAGTTGATAATACAGCTTATAATTGACCGTGTTTTGGTATGTGCGTGCTGCAAATAGTGCCAAGTGAATTTTTTAGTGTATCTTGTTGCTCGATCACCTTATACAATATGACTAGGTAAGATTGTTTCTTGCAATTCCAGAAAGAAGAATTTCAACATACAGCATATTCTACCAATGCGTATGTTACATTAGGACCATTGTGGAAGCCAGCACTAGAAGGTAAAGTACTGGATCTTACTTGTAAAATACTATTGCCAACTGCTGATGGACTCCTTGGTCTTTGGCCTTTGCAATGCAGGGAAGAGACCAGTGAAGCTTGAGATTGCTGTTTTGGGTTCTCAAGCTAGAGCTGGAGGTGGTGATACCCCCAAAGGCACGAAACGTAGCCGAATGAGCTATCTGGAGGCTAAACTTGATGAACTGCGCAGGGAGTTGTCGTCCTCTAGTACCGGGGGCATAAGCATATTGCCCCATGCAGTTCTCTCCACTCAGCAGATTTCTCTCCTGAGCTCCCAGAAACCAACCACTGAGGCTGAGGTGAGGTGTTTGTCATCTCCTTACATTGCAAGCGAACAGTCTTTTAGACCTAACATAACATGATTTGGGTTCCATCTAAATCCTAACCAGCTAGAGAAGGTCATTGGGAAGGTGAAGACCGAGAAGTATGGCAGCAGGATAATTGAGCTGATGCGGTCCCATATCACCGATCCAGGAGCTGGCAATGGATCTGACGCTAAGCGGAGGCCCAAAAAAGATAAGGACGTTGTCTGTGTCGACAGTAGCGACGAGGAATAGCATTATAGTATGCTTCTACAGCCATTAGGATGCATCGTTGTTTTATTTTTCACATGTATTGGGCAGTTTTCCTGTGCTTCCTGCCGTTGCATACAATACAGACGGTGGGATAATTGAATGGCTTGCCAGTAACAGGTGGGTGCAAGTGGCCATGTCAGTGTATTGCCAGGACATGTAGGCAAAATGCTGTGATTGAGCATTTGCTTTTCGTATTGTGGAGGATATCAACTAGCGTAGCAGTTGCGGTATACTGCCTTTTTCACTTTGCTTCCTTCTCTTAATTCATTAGTGCTCTTGCTTCGTTGAAAAAAAAAAAAAGAAAGAAAAAAAAGTTATAAATAGTCTTGTGCTGAAATGAAAAGAAACCCTGCCAACGGCAATCGAAGTGTTGGCGGCCTTGTCGGCCACGGCTGATCTGACGAAGACGTTGGGTAAATGTTGTACACATCTGCTGCTGAAATGAAATGTAGCATGGAACTGTCTAGGCTGCAGATCACACATCGATGGTGCACGGCGCAAGTTTACACATCTGATGGTACACGACGCAAGTGTGCAGGTTTCCGTCTAGTGCTGAGTTTATAGGTACCATGAATGATTATACCATTTTATGTTTACTTGCATGAAGGAGTAAATTATAATAATTAAATTTAAGTGGATGATGTGGCATATTAATGAGTACAAATAAATTTATGTTAGTGGATGATGTACACTTTGGATGATGTGGCATATAATGAGTACATATAAATGTATGTTAGTGGATGATGCAACGTATTGATATACTCCTTCCGTCCCTAATTGATCGTCGGCGTCGGTTTTTGTGCTATAAGTTTGACTCGATTTGTATAAAATACATCAACATTTATATCTCTAAATAAATTTATTAAAAAACTAGACGAAAAGATCTTTCCGATGATACTAATTACTTAGCATAAATATTTATATATTTTAATATATAATTGCCGGTATTAGTTTCTCGGGAAGCGAACGACAAACATTTAGAGACGGAGGGAGCGTATAACTCGCACCGGTAAAGAAAGTCATTTTGGACAAGGTTTGGATCAAACATTGGGAATATAAATCATCAATAACTTTTAAGTTGTTGAGTTTGTAAATGTGAAAATTATATGAATATATTTGTTTTTTGAAAAATACTTTCATAAAAGTATACATATATCACATTTCGATAAATATTTTTATGATAACAAGAGGTCAAAGTTGTGTTTTGGAGACCGTGTCGCTCCAAGATGGCAACGGGAATTTCCTTGTCGGGGGTCACTTCCCCATCCACGCCTCCACGGGGAAGAAATTCCCCGTCCTTGTCCCATCCCCGTCAAGCGCCACGGAGGACGTCTTCGCTCCATCCCCGTCCCCGCGGGGGATTTCCCCCATCGGAGTCCCCGTCCCCATCTTCTCCCCATCCTCCGCCGATGCCACCGCCGCCATGGGATCCATGTGTGGATGCGCTGCCCGTTGGAGTCGGTCGCCGCACCGTGTGTGTGGATGCGTTGCGCCGCCCTGTTGGAGTCGTAGTCGCCACGCGCGGTTGCCCTGACCTGGGGCCTGGGGGTGGAGCGTGGAGGTCTGGACTTTGTGGGACGACGGCGGAATCCCCTCCCCTGGGCGGCCGACGGTGGGAGCCCCTCCCCTGGGCGGTTGGCAGCTGGTTTCTCACCCTAGAGTGAAGCGGTGACTGAAGGCTGGACTGGAGGAGGGAATTAGGGTTAGATGGTTCCTTATATACTCCCTAGTTATCGGGCCTTTACATGGGGCTTTGGAGTGCGGCTCTGGGAGGCCTGCTTTCACGGGGCGGCAAAGATGGGGATCGGGGTTGGGGACAATAGAACTATCCTCGTCCCCACCATCTCCGATGGGGACAAGTTTCCTACCAATTCGATCCCCGTGGGGATAAAATTCTTCACCATCCCCGTCCCCTAATGGGAGAATTCCCCACGGAGAATCGGGGATTGGGTCCCGTGCTTCGAGGCGGAGTGGACGACCGTGACACCGTTGTACGGCTCGTCTCCTCGAGGCGACCGTACGCTCGGATCCTACGTGGCAGCTGGCGATGGCGCGCGTAGGAGTTTTCCTCGCCAAATCCATCTCCACCCGCCATATATCTCCAGGTTCGTCACTTCCCCAATCTGCCTCATACATCTCCACCTCGCCTCTGATTTGGTCTCCAAGATGTCGACGTCGGCCGCAGGTAGGTAGAAGGTGGGATCCACACCGGCAGCGGCGGACACCCCAGCCCGTACCCTAGATCACGGTGGCTTGGTGACGGTGGCGGCCACCCTAGCCCATACTCTAGGTGGATCCAACGGGAGTGCATTTCCCTGCTCTTCATCATTTTTTTTCTAAAAGGATGGCAAGAGCTTTGCTGCATATTTTATTAGATGATATAAAAGGAAAAAAGAGACAAAAATTTACAACTGTGAACATACAACACCCGAACAACAACTCCTACTACTAAACAGCTACTGCTACAAAACTAGCGCCCTAGTGTAGAAGACGATACGATATAAACACCTCCCTATGGACATCAGGAAACACAACACGAGCCACTCAGGGCCAGGAGAGAAAAACGAATGTATGTAAAAAAAAAAAAAAAAAACCTGAAGGACCACTAGGAAGCAACTGCCGCTCCACTTGGATTCATGGCCATCCTGAACTGCCGCTCTTCGTCATCCATGGATGGATTTCCGTTCTGTATTTCACCGTCCGGCGGTGATCTCTCTTCTCGTGGATCATGATAATTACTATACTCGTACATATGCAAAGCAGCCTGATTTCTGTACGTAGCTGTCCAAAATGTTCTGTAGCTGTCCAACACTCATACATACTCAAATTTTGAAATAGGATTGTTCATATCTGTTGTTATCTCTGCAAATCATATCTGTTGCTTCATATCTGTGCAAATCATATCAAGCTAGAGACTGTAAAGTCTGTGCAAATCATATCTGTTGCTATCTGTGCAAATACGTACCTTTTCCAAAATGTACGTAGCTGATTGTTCATATTTGTGCAAATCATATATGTTACTTCCATTAGCATATGATTTTTTCCCTGAAAATAGAATTGGTCATGTGTGTTTGCTTATGGTGTATAGGACTGTTGTCTCTTCTAATGCCTACCAAACTGAATGATCTACCTTGCTGGATGGCATTCTACCATTTATTAGTTTGAATACTGTTTAGTGTCAGTTAAGTTTCCTAGTGTACTATAAACTATGAATTGGATGGATGGTGGTGATCAGTGAACTCCTACCAGTTAAACTTTATCTGAATGTGAACATGTATTTGGTAGCTGTTATCTGAATTTTGAATTATGGACTGGTTTTGTTTTGGTACATGCCCTTGTGAAATTTTCTTGCGCTATTAAATGGTTGTGGCTACTAGATGGCTGTGCCCATGCCAAATAGCCACACAGTGGTATACATAAATTTATTTATATAGGTGATCTTAATTATATGTGAAGCATTAAATAGTTAAAGACTGGACCCTGGGTTGTATAGTTTGTCTTTATACCGGTTTGTATGATAAATTCGAGGTGTTTAGAGACGGACACTCGTGTGTGGGTTGTACTTGCTCTTAGCCGTGTCCAATTGGTAAGGGGACCTGAACAGGCTAACCTGAGACAAGAGGTCTTCTTCTAAGTAAATTTAATTGGGATGCATGTGTTCAAGATGAAAAAAGAAGAACCACACACGTCCCTGTCGCTGTGTGTGGCCGTTTCCGGGAAACAATTTCTATGATCAATGGAGCTCATCTAACAAACGTGATTCAGCTATAACCATTAAATGGCGGCTTGACCAATGGAGCTCACACATCACATTTGCGTGGCTCCTCTCACACAGTTACACGGAATTGTACGCTAGCTTAGCTATGGCGTCATCGTCTTGTGTTTCGAATGAGAGGAGAGGCGTGCCCGTGGTTGCTCTGAGTTCGGGCAAGCCGATGCCGCGCATCGGCTTCGGCACGGCGTCGGCAACTCTGGGCCAGGCCGAGGGCCGCGCCGGCGTGACGGAGGCCGTCCTCAGCGCTCTCAACGCTGGGTACCGCCACTTCGACACGGCGTCGGCGTACAACACGGAGGCCTCGCTCGGGGACGCCGTCGTCCGCGCCGTCCGTGACGGGATTGTCACCTCCCGCGACGACCTCTACATCACGTCGAAGCTAGCCATCACCGACGCGCACCCCGGCCGTGTTCTGCCGGCGCTCCACAAGTCACTCCGGTTGGTTCTAATAACTTGCAACACATACGTACAGCTCATCATGAGTCACTCTAGCTATTTGGTTGGTTTTGGTTCTTTTCGGTGAAATGATCTCTTTATTTGCGCATGCATATGGTTCAACTCGTCAGGAATCTGCAGATGGAGTACGTGGATCTTTATCTCATTCACTTTCCGGTGAGCATGCGGCCCCCGGTGGTGGAAGGAGGCCTGGCCGTGGTGAAGGAGGACCTGGTGGCCATGGACATGAAGGGGGTGTGGGAGGAGATGGAGGAGTGCCACAGGCGAGGGCTTGCGAGGGCAATTGGTGTCAGCAACTTCAGCTGCAAGAAGCTAGAATACTTGTCCTTTGTCCTTTGCAAACATTCCCCTAGGCTGCCAACCAGGTGATTCCTTTAGGCCTCGTTCATTTTGACTGGGAATGGCCTGGAATGTGGCCCGTTCCAGGTGGATCAGCCGGACTCGGAATCAATCCTGACCCAATCGGAAATGGTTGTTCGGTTAATTTGGGCTGAATTGAAGTCGGCCTTTTCTACCGTTTTTCTTGTCTAATTTTCCTGGATTGAAGCCCGGCCTCCTACCCACTGGAACAAAACCAGACCCGTTTTCTATATGTTGAGCATGTTTTAGTGAACCAATGAGAATCACTCAATCCAGCCCATGAATAAAAACAGGCCCGTTTTGAATCAAGAGAAAACGATCGAGGCCTGGAGCACACTCCATTTCTGAAAACAAGCGATTGTTGAAGACGATCAACTGCATGTATTCCGACAGTAACTTATACATATTAAGGTCGCCCATATATATAAAGTTCCACCAAAAAATTGTGTATAGAATTCCTAACCATTTACCACAATTCCTGTGTTTAAGGATGAATAGCCAATTAATAGGTCTCATTTATTCCCTTTTTTCTAAATTATAGTTCATTTTGACTTTTCTAAATACATTAATTTTGCTATGCATAGTTATACACTATGTCTAGCTACATAGTAAAAGAAATAAATTTAGAAAAAGCCAAAGTAAACTACAGAAATAGAGGGAGTAGAAAATACTTAAACACTAATAAATAGTTTTATTGCTTTAACAGAGGGAGTAGAAAACACTTAAACACTAATAAACAGTTTTATTGCTTTCTAATGATGGTTTCTTCCATCTTATGTACATGTGTTCTCACTTGGGGAGCAGGTGGAGGTGCATCCACACTGCCGTCAGAACAAGCTAAGGGCATTTTGCACGGAGAAAAGAATACAACTCTGCGCATTCTCACCGCTTGGTGGAAAAGGCACGGTATGGGCTAACAACTCCGTCATGGAGTGCCCTGTCCTCAAGCAGATAGCGCATGAAAAAGGCAAAACTATAGCCCAGGTAAATATTGCTAAGACGTAAAATATAATATCTATTATCCCTCTACTTTTTACATACATGACAATTTAGGAAAGACGTCTGAGAAACGTCATATATAAAAATGTATAGAGTAGTACACTCGGCAATACTCACGATACAATTACATTACCTTTTCATTTGTTTTTGTGATCGGGAATGTAGCCTTCACTGAGAGGCGAGAGAATTACACGACTCAGCTATGAGAGAGGCCTCATAGCAGTAGCACAATTACAAGCCTCCAATCAAGTGGTGTGTGACCTATAATACGACTAATAAAAAAGAAGAAGAAAAAGAAAGAGCCATTGCCCTAAACACTTAGATCAACGAACTAACGAATAAGACACAACTTAGTATTGTTGTTTTTGGGGGTAAAATGTTGCTTCCCGCTGAAGCAATGTTAAACCTGAGAAAGGCCGTACTTTTAAAAGTGCATTTTGTTATAGATAAACAAATCTTAGGTGCATGTTAGTACAAGCTAAGTGAATGCAAAGATTAGACTTTCGGAACCAGTTATTTACAAACTAATTTTCTCCTATCGATCGAGTTGCAGGTGTGCATTAGGTGGGTGTTTGAGCAGGGGATTGCGTCATCGTAAAAAGCTTCAACGACAAGAGGATGCGAGAGAACCTCGACATATTCGGCTGGGAGCTCACGGAAGAGGACCATCGCAAAATTAGCCGCCTCCCAGAATCGAGAGGAACCTTCGATTTCTTCGTCCATGAGTCGGGGCCTTTCAAAACTGCCGAAGAGTTTTGGGATGGCGAGATTGTCGCTGGCCAATCCACTAACCAAATCGGTGTCCGTTTGGATCCGACCAACTTACAGTGACTGGTCTTGATTTAAATGGATTTCCAATTACACGTTCTTGATCGGTGCCGATCTTCTTCTAATATAATGCTAGCAAGGGTAACATGGACATAAATAATTGCAAGAATGGATCTCTCGCCGATTCCATCTAGATTGGGCCAGAATTGACACGTGTTCGGCCGACCTTCGAAGCTTCAGAGGACATAGGGGCGGCAATCTCTCGCCGGGCGGCGATGAGCAGCAGCACGGGTGACTGAGGAGAGGGGAGGAGCCGTGGCGTGGAGGGGACGGCGACCGGGCGCGCGCCAAAAAGGCGGCGCGGGCGGCGCTGGTCGGGGTCGCGCGCGCGGCGCTGGGCGCTGGAGCGGGGGAGGTGGAGGCCAAGAGCTGAAAAGCGATAGATATGTTTTATTTTCTTGCTTGTCCCCTAGAGATTACATGCCTCTTGCTTATATAGCCCGACTAGTGGGACTTGTAATCTAAGCAATCTCTATAAGGTTTCCTTATACGACCGGAATACCTTTTACAAGCAATTTCTATTTTATTATTTCCTAATAAGGGTCACCCTTATAGATGAGATAGCCCCTTGCACACCAAAAATTACATAAGATAATCCTAACTTGAAAGCGAAGCAAACTCGGAGTCGTGACGGGAGAGGAGAGGGGGCGGCGGCGCGGCCGGCCCCCTCGCGCAAGACGCCCCCGCCCCCCCGACCGGGCGGCCGCGCGTTTGGCCCAATTAGCCACTCGGGCTGGCCCACTTCGTTCATGACATCTCCCCACCGTTCGACGAGACGGCGCGTCCCACGTGCCGCCCAACCCACCACGTAGTGGCGAAGGGCGCACCGATCGGGAGGTGACCACTCCAGGCCCGGTAGAAAGTTAGAGGACCGCACTTGTTGTTGTCGCCGTTGCAGGCACTAGCGTCCTTGTCGGCGAAGGAGAAATCGAGAGGTGGAGGTCGCCGGGTAGATGCTGAACTTGAAGCTCAGCGGAGGCTGCACGAAGGACGTTTCGCCCATGCACGACGCATGACGGAGGCGCCGAGGGTCCCGACAGCTCGATCATCCGCGGGTCGGCGGAGGAGACGTGTAGGTGTAGGTCGCCGGCACCGTTACCTTAGCATGGAGCTGCCTACAGTAAACATGATGGAGCGACGTGGGCGGCGAGGTGGTGAAGTCGAGGAGGCAGCCGTAGAGGAGGTCGCTGGGCGTGCTCACGGGCGGCCCCAGCTGGATCTCCTGCGTCCATGCCGCACCGACGGTGACGCTCCCAATGCGGAAGAAGATGTCGCCGTTGTTGTCGAAGAGGAGGACGGTGGCACCCTCGATCCGCTCGTCGGGCGTGGGCGAAGAAGAAGGGCGCTTGCCGGGAACGCCTGCTCCTCCCGAGGACAATTGGGGAGGTGGAAGCCCACTGCTACGCCATGCAGCGGAACGTTCTCCCCCAGCAGAAAATCCTGAAGAAGCTCTAAAGCAGCGGGGATGTAGTAGCGGTGGAAGTACCTCACGATGCCATAGTGGAGGCTCCACTATGGCATTGTAGCCTGCAGCACGATGGCATTGGAGATGATCCCGAGCTCCTTGTTGGTCGCCGTGGCGGTGAAGCTCCGTGATCATGTCGTTCGACGTCGGGCCGTCGATGTCGTCCATAGCAACAGCGAGACGGCACACGGTATCGCGGTCAACCGGGCAGCCATGATGTCGTCGTCGATGTTGCGGTGTAGCCGTGGTGGCCGGCCTTGCCGGCGCCGTTGTTGGGCGCCCTGCTGCGATGTCGTCCGGCTCGTCGTCGTTGTAGCGGCGGGCGAGGTCGATGGCCTCCTCCATCGAATGGGGCTCGAACCACTCGAGTGCCGTCCGCAGCGAGGTGCGTAAACCTTCGACGAAGAGGCTGACGCGGTGGCGCTGTCCCTCAAAATCCATGCGTGAAGCATAGACCTCGAAGGCGTTGATGTAGTCGTCCGGCCTTGCCCCCTCGGAGGGGCGGCGCGTATGCCCCTATGACGCCGAGGTGTCGTGGCGGGTCAAGTGATGTCGCAGGGCGCCGGTGAACTCATCCCACTCGAGCGGGTCTTCTTCTTGGGCGGTCGATGTACCGGGGCTGCAAAGAAGACCGGTGAGATGGAAGGCAGCGTAACTCTCATAGTAGTCCGGGTCGATGTCCAAGTTGAGCTCGAAGAAGAGCTCCAGCTTGCGAATCCAGAGGTCTGGGTCGTCGGTTCCGTCGAACTCCTGGACTTGCAGGCGCGTGACGAGCGGGGAGGGTGTCTTTGCCGCGGATGGCAAAGACGGTCTTTGGGGTGCCGCGGTGGCGCACGCGGGCAGGGAGCGCCGCGAGTGGCACTGAGGGAAGGGCGGGGCGCCGCGGGTGACGCCATCTCTGCCGGGAGAGTCCCCGCACGGTCGCAGTGCTCGATGGGGGGAGGAGAGGGCAGCCGGTGCTTTGCGGTGTCGCCGAGGATGACGCCGATGACGACCGGTGCGCCATGTACAAATGCGTCATCTTTCTCCTCGAGCCGGAGGATGGCGGGGTCGGAGCCGACGCCGAGATCCATGGCGGGGAGGGGGCGGCGGGAGGTTGCGCGCTGGGGCCGCCCGGTGCCCGGGCGGCGCCGCCGCTGGCTGTCCTCCGGCTTGGTCGTCATGCTCGCGGGGGTCCTCGAGGTGATGCGGGCGTACTCCATGCGACGAAGACGAGCCTCCATGTCGCCGGCGCGTCACCTGATCCGGCGCGAGTTGAAGTCGAGGAGCGCCTTTAGCGCCGGTGAACTCCTTCATCTCGGAAGCCATGGGTGGTGGGAATCGCCCCGGTCTCCGGATATCACCGCCGATTCCGGCTAGATTGGGCCAGAATTGACACGTGTTCGTCGAGCCGAAGGTTCGAGAGGACGTGGGGGCGGCAATCTCGGCCGGCGGCGACAGCAACGCGGCGGGTGACCGAGGAGAGGGGAGGAGTCGTGGTGTGGAGGGGGACGGGCGGCCGGCGGCGGCCGGCCAAAGGGCGCGCGGCCGGGGCGGGCCGCGGCGCGGGCGCGGGAGCGGGGAGGTGGAGGCCAAGTCTTTGGCGATAGATATGTTTTATTTTTCTTGCTTGTCCCCTAGAGATTACATGCCTCTTGCTTATATAGCCCGACTAGTGGGACTTGTAATCTAAGCAATCTCTATAAGGTTTCCTTATACGACCGAATACCTTTTACAAGCAATTCCTATTTTATTATTTTCTAATAAGGGTCTCCCTTATAGATGAGATAGCCCCTTGCACATCAAAAATTACCTAAGATAATCCTAACTTGAAAGCGAAGCAAACTTCGAGTCATATGGGAGAGGGAGAGCGGCGGCGGCAGGGCCAGCCCCCCCCCAAGTAAGCCTTGCGCCCCCCCTCCCCGGCCGGCGGCCGTCGCGTTTGGCCCAATTACCCACTCTCGGGCTAGCCTAATTACGGTTCATGACAATCTCCATGTATTAACGCCGTACCGTCCCCGAGAAATTGGAGACTCTATATGAAAAAAGGCCTACTAGCTTAGGAAAATTAGGACGAATGTACGGTATGATGTAGCATGTAGTATATTGGAAAAAGATATATCAATAATACCTATGTTGCATAATCTTTACTTGAATAGCATCATTCTTTTAGTGTTTTTTTTGAAATAAAGTCTTCTTCAATGATGTGCTCATAATCAATCTTCTCCAACAATTACGCCTTCAAGTGCAATTATAGCTAAATCATTAATGTGACAGAGCCGACCAATTTATAAGAAATCAAGTATAATTCGCAATTACCGCAATCGCAGCTACACTTGATCCATATAAACCCGGTATTCCGAAATCTCGTGAGTGATTTCAAACTCATCAACAATACAACCAAGATCGTTGAGCTCGGTAGTCCCAATCCGCGGTATCTCAAACCAAATTTGATATATATTAATCAGAGTGCGATATACACATTTATTTCAAAGTAATTCAGAGTGCGGAAGCAATAGCTTTCGAAAGCAAAATAGTTGTACAGCGAAAATAAAATAAGATAGTGCCAACATGATGTCACCCCTGTAATAGCAAGAGACAGGGAAAAATGGAGTCTGCCATGCCCTAGGCATTATTCTTCAACCACAAAGACATCACAACCGGATCAAACCATGCTAGACGGAGTCACCCGCAACATCGGAATTAACCCGTGAGTACTCAATTGTACTCCACAAGACTTACCCGCCTTAAACCGTAAAAATAAGGAAAAGACTCCAAGGAGTATGCTTGGCTTTATCCGAGTTTGCCGACTCACATTTAATTTCATAAAATAAAGTTGATTAGTGCGCCTACACATGCTACTCGTGTTCTTCCAAGTTAAAAAGGTTGTTATTATATACATAACCATAAGTCCTATATAGTCAAGATTAAAAACATATGCTCAACGATATATAAATAACAATATAAGTAACTTGATCAATATTTTAATATCAACAAAGATGAATATGAATAACCATTATTGTGATATTAAGACTACGATGTCGCGGAAGCATCCCGGGTTCTCACCGCCCGGGAGAGATGGCGATTCGAATCGACATCGACCATCCGGCGAATACCCCTCAGAATACACCAGGTCTACTTAATTACGCGCACCCAATCACTTCCAAGATGTTAGGGGACGTATGTCTCGGACTGTCGGAACCCCCTCCTCTCAAGCCACCAAGTGAGCGAGTGCAACGAAAACGACGTTTCGTGCGCCTGCGCTTGTGCCCGATCAAACCCAACCGACCACGCCTAGGAGGGACGTTAAAAGCGCAAAAGCACCGCCCCTAACATTCCCACAAGCTTCGTGGCTCTCACGACCCAAATGGAGCCTACTATATGAACAGTACGCTTCAACTTCCGACCGCCTTCCGACAAAGGGTAAAGTCCTTAGCGATCCGGATGGAAGACCACAATATCCATCCGATCTAGACATGTTTTATCATTCAAGTTCTCGCTGGCGGCTTGTTAACCACCAACGTGATTAACCCAACAACAATCCTCACAAGTGACCGGAAATCACCGCTCTCACCGCAATCATCATAATCGAGCATTTATTTAACCTAGACTCCTAATTAGGATAGGGCAACAACTTCAAAGAAGGATATCTGTGCATCAACGGTTTCAACCATTTCCTATACTTAATGCAAAGATTCATAAAAGGACTCAACAAATTAATTCGTAAAGCATAGGAAAGTTCAAAGATGCACCGGGCTTGCCTTCAGAAAAGTAGTAGGAAGAAGAAGTCAGGGCACTCTGGAAGCTTGAGTCATGGTACTCCTTCTCCTATGGGGTCTTTTGGCTGCACTTCGAGATGATGAAGGTTGACCTCCTGCTACTTGATCTCCTCCCGAACTAACTCCTCCGATCCCGATATGATGCATGCATATGCAGGACTGATTAAAATCAATGCACGTAAAACATGCTTGCATATAAATAAGGTAGAATGGTGGATGAATGCATTATGAGGAATGATGCTAGTAAGTGGATATCTCTTCCGTAGAAGAAAAATTAGAAATACATAAAGCAACCATACTAACCCACATCACCCATTTATACTAGCACTAATCTAAAAACAGGGCAGCAAGACATGCTGTTACTAAAACAGTCATACAAGAAGTTCTATAAGTCCAAATGCAGCAAACAAATACTCGTTGGAAAGCTAACGAAATTATCTACAAAACATTCAATACAACCCCGACCAGATTCTAACATCTACAGCCTCGAAAACAGGAAAAACAGAGGCTCTGTTTTAGGGCAACTTGCAATATGCAACTCCTATAACTCTCTAACCAAGCATGCAACTCTTACCAAACTTAACCAGCAAGCAAACAAGGTCATAATCTACCCAACAAACCTACTGGCTAAGCCAAAAGATAAACTAAAGCATATGAAATGACATTCCCTAACTAAACACTACATATGCACACTTAAAATATATAAGAGCTAGGATTAATAAATCGACCAAACACACAAGACCAGCAAACTAACCACACTAACAGGTCCTTATTAGCATAAGAACAAACAATATATCACCCAAACATTATCACCATACTATTTACATGCATTACCAAGGTATTTTCATAGCAACATAAATATGATAAATGCATAAACAGCTTAGAAAAATCTACAAAAATTACCAGAGTATCCTACTGGTCTAACATGCCTATAAAAAATTTCATGGCAAACTCATGCATATACTTGTCCTACACAAAAATGGCAAGCTAGCATAAAAACAGGGGCATGAAAATACTTTGTACTATGAAATGTATGAAACTGTCTAACCATGAACATGAAAAGCTACATAACAGTAACAAATGCATGTACAAAAATTATCATGGCAAAAACCTAGTAATTATTTTTCTATGAATTTCCTAAGAAAGCATGGTAAATAGCACATAAATCAAAATCACATTTCATCAATAGAACATAGCATGTCTAATATTTTTCCTGCACTATACATCCAAAATCATGAACATTTTGTACAGGCACCACTATTTTATCATGCACCAAGAATTAGATATGCATTTATCTATTTACTTGGAATTTAAAGCCACAAATCTAGATAAATATAAAAACATCCAGAAAATGCAAACTCATATTTTTATCCTGTAGATCTACTCACAAGGATCATAGCAAAATTTGTCCCATGCAAATCTAAGCTAAAACGAGGGAGATATGAATTTTACAAGCATTCAAATCTACTCGAGAAAAAGAATAAAGAAAAGGAAAAAACAGAGTGACAAGCGGGCCCGCTCGTCAGCGAGACAAAAAGGGGAGCGGGGCGGGCACGACGGATCTCACCGGGCGTGAGGTTTCCCGGCGAACCCAAAGACATGCATGGCTTCGCCTCGTCGTGACCTATCGTTTGATGCCCAAAACTCGACCTAAACCTAACCCTAGCGGCGACGGCGACATGCGGCGGCGAAGCGGCGGGCGCTGGCGGGTCGGCGGAATCCGGCCAAGGTGAGGCGAGCATGGGCTTTACGACGCCGAGCGATGCAGATTCATTACCTAGTCGACTGAAACGGCGGCGGAAAGGGGCTCGGCGACGGGCGCGCCACCGGGCGGCGGTGGACGCGGTGGTCTTGCGCGGCCGCGTTCCGAGGCGGCAGAGCTCGGCGGATCGATCCAGGGGTGTATGAGCACCGGGGCGTCGAGGCGGTGCGGATGTGCACGGAAAATGGCGCGGAGGCGGTCGGGGTGAGGTCGGCCACGGAGGCACCGGAAGCGCCGGCGCCCGGGCGGACGACGGTGATGGTGCGGTTCTCGGCGCAATGGCGGCGTCTCGGCGCGATTCATCCCGGGAAAAGGGAGAGCACGTCGGGGCGGGTCGAATGCGAGTCGGGCAAGAAAAACGGCAAGGAAGGCCACGGGGCGCGGTTCGACGCGGGCGGCGGCCATGGACGCCGATTTTTTCCCGGGCCCGAAGAAACGCCCGATTGGGCTTTACCTTGGGTCCCGGGCTGCTTCCAAAGTGGGCTAGGGAGGTAGGGTAGAGGACGGAGGGACGCGGCGGGCGAGCTTGGACGGCCGCGGACGCGATGGTGGGAGAAATCGGCGCGGCGGACGCCGGCAATGGCGCTGGCGGCGCTCGGGAGCCGCTGTTGCTGCTCTTGGCGTGGGCGAAGGGAGGGCGAGGGGAGTGGAGTGGGAGGCACGTGGATGTGACAGAGCCGACTAATTTATAAGAAATCAAGTATAATTCGCAATTACCGAAGCAATCACGCCTCTACACTTGAGTCCATATAAACCCGGTATTCGAAAATCTCCGAAAGTGATTTCAAACTCATCAACAATACAACAGGATCGTTGAGCTCAAGAGTTAAAATCCGCAGTATCTTAAACCAAATTCAATATATTATAATCGAGAGTGCGATGTACACATTGATTTCAAAATAGTTCAGAGTGCGGAAGTAATAGCTTTCGAAAGCAAAATAGTTGTACAGCGGAAATCAAAATAAGATAGTATAGTGCCAACATAATGTCATCCCTGTAATAGCAAGAGACAGGGAAATATGGAGACTGCCATGCCCTAGGCATTACTCTTCAATCACAGCACATCACAACAGGCTAGAAGCATGCTAGACGGAGTCACCTGCAACAGTGAGAATTAACCCGTGAGTACTCAATTGCCTCCGCAAGACTTACCCGTCTTAAACCGAGAAAATAAGGAAAAGACTCCAAGGAGTATGCTTGGCTTTATCTAGAGTCTGGTGACTCACATTTATTTTCGAAATAAAGTTGATTAATGCGCCTACACATACTACTCAGGTTCTTCCAAGTTAAAAGGTTATTATTATATACATAACCATAAGTCCTGTATAGTCAAGATTAAAACATATGCTCGGTGATATATAAATAACAAAGATAAGTAATCGGATCAACATTTTAACATCGCCAAAGATGAATAAGATTAACCATTATTGTGATATTAGACTACAATGCCGCGAGAGACATGTAACACCGCCCTCCAAAGCCGCACCGCACGGCCCTTCCGAGGGCGCGCACGCCGCGTACACATAGCACCTTGCTTACACTTTTCGCCCTCGCTTCGTGTAAAAAGGGTTAACCCGAAGGTGATATGGCTGGATGGCAAAGGCTTATAAGTTGGCTCCACCCTTGCTCAACTAGCAAGGTGGTACTAAACATGTGCGCGTAGCACTCATAGGCCCCTACTGGGCCACATCCTTATTGGGCCGGGTGTTACATACACCCCCCCTCAAAGGACTCGACGTCCTCGTCGAGCGCCAACTTAACCAGGACCTCCCCTCTTGACACACGCGACCGTGCGCCAAGGGCCGGCACATGTGCCATGCCGTGCACTCCAGCAGCCTACACGCCGCAATGAACCTCCATGTCCGCGCCTCTAGCCCGCACACGCCCGCGTGGCCGCGAAGGTCGGCTTTGATACCATTTGTAACACCCCGCCTCCAAAGCCGCACCGCACGCCCCCTTCCGAGGGCGCGCACGCCGCATACACATAGCACCTTGCTTACACTTTCGCCCCCGCCGTGTAAAAGGGTTAACCCGAAGGTGATATGGCCGGATGGCAAAGGCTTATAAGTTGGCTCCACCCTTGCTCAACTAGCAAGGTGGTACTAAACATGTGCGCCAAGAAGACTCATAGGCCCCTCTTGGGCCACATCCTTATTGGGCCGGGTGTTACAAGACAGACGGGTTCTCACTGTCCAGGAGAGATGGTGATTCGAATCGATTGCAAACTAGCTGGCGAATACCCTGTCATACACTAGGTCTACTTAGCTAGAGTAGCCCTAATCACTTCCAAGATGTTAGGGGACGTATGTCTCGGACTGTCGGGCAACCCCTCCTCTCGAGCCACCAAGTGAGCGAGCAGCAACGAAGACGACGCCGTGCGCCTCCATTTGCTGATCAAACCCAACCGACCACGCCAAGGAGGGACGTTAAAGCGTACAAACCTGCGGCCCCTAACCTTCCCACAAGCTTCGTGGCTCCACGACCCGGCGGAGCCTACTATATGAACAGTACGTTCAACTTCCGACCAAGCTTCCGACAAAGAGATTAGTCCTTAATCGATCGGATGGAAGACCACAATATCCATCCAATCTAAACATATTTTATTAACCGGTTCTCGGCAAAGAACTTGTTAACCACCAACGTGATTAACCCAACAACAATCCTCACAAGTGACCGGAAATCACCGTCTCACCGCAATCATCATAACGAGCATTTATTTAACCTAGACCCCTACATAGGAATAGGGCAACAACTTCAGCAAGGATATCTATGCATCAACGGTTTCAACCACTTCCTATACTTAATGCAAAGATTCATAAAAGGACTCAACAAGTTAATTTAGAAAGCATAGGAAAGTTCAAATGCACCGGGGCTTGCCTTGAAAAAAAGTAGTAGGAAGAAGTTAGAGTCTTCTCGAAGCCGGAGTCACGGTCCTCCTTCTCCCGTGGGGTCTTTTGGCTGCACTCCGAGATGATGAAGGTTGACCTCCCCGCTCCTTGATCTCCTCCCGAGCTAACTCCTCCGATCCCGATATGATGCATGCATATGCGAGAGTAAGCAATACGAATGCATAGAGATATACTTGCATAAAATAAACTAGAATGATGGATGGATGCATTATGATGAATGATACTAGTAAGTGGATATCTCTTCCGAGAAGCAAAATTAAAACTACATAAAGCAACCATACTAACCTACATCACACATTCATATTAGCACTAATCTAAAAACAGGGCAGCAAGACATGTCTGCATTAAAACAGTCACACAGGGAGTTCTATAACTCCAAATACAGCAAACGAATACTCGTTGGAAAGCTAACAAAATTATCTACAAAACATTCCACATCACCCTGACCTAATTCTGACATTAACAACCTCGAAAACAGAGAAAACAGAGGCTCTGTTTTCCCACAACTCATCACTTAGGGCATTCCAAATAACTCATTCAAGCATGCACTTTATCTAGAACTTTTCCAGCAAGCATGGCAAGCTATAAACTACCAACTACACCTACTGGACATTTCAAAAGATAATCTAAAGCACATAAAATGATATGCCCTATCGAACACTACACATGCACACTATAATTATATAAATGCTAGGAATAATAAATTGACAAAACTGCCAAGCTTACCAAACTAAGCTTACCAACAGATCCTATTCAGGCTAGGAACACACAATAAAAATACTAATACACATTACCTTCAGAAAAAACATGTCTTTCTAGGCTAATTTCCATGCAACATAAATATGATAAATATGCAAACACCTTAGAAAAATCTACAGAAATTACCAGAGCATCCTACTGGTCTAACATGCTTACCATAAAAATGTTATGGCAAACTCATGCACATACCGTCCTACACAAAAATGGCAAGCTAGCATGAAAACAAGGCATGAAAATACTTTGTACTATGAAATGCATGAAACCGCCTAACCATGAACATGAAAAGCTATATGACAACAAACAAATGCATGTACAAAAATTATCATGGCAAAAACCCTAGTAATTATTTCTATGAATTTCCTAAGAAAGCATGGTAAATAGCACATAAATCAAAAATCACATTTCATCAACGAGAACATGGCATGTATGATATTTTTCCTCGGCACAGGCATTCGGTTACCCGAAACCGACGGTTCGGTTCTTCGGTTTTTACTAAAAATTCGGTTATTTGAGAAACGAGGGGACCGATCGGTTCTTCTAAAAACACGAACCGAGCTAATTCGGTTTCGGTTTTTTCGTTCGGTTCCTAAGTATAACCGAACGTAACCGAGTACATGTGCAAATAAAAAACAAAAGAAAAATGGAGTGCCGGCGGCCATGGCCGCGCTAATAGCGCTTGCCGGACTGGACCATGGAAGGTCGGGCCACCATCGTCGGCCCGTCGTCGGATCTTACCGCCGCCGCCCGGACCTTGGAAGGACTCCCCACCGCCGGACCTTGGAAGGATGCGCCACCGCCGAAGCTTGGATGGATGCGCCCCCCGCGGATCTTGGAAGGCCGGTGGAGGGAGGGGCGGAGGGCCGCTGCGCGTCTTGGCCGGTCTTCTTGCCGGGCGTTAGCGGGTGGCGGGGATTGCCCGACTTCGCCGTGTCGGGAGTGGAGGGGTCGGGGCGGACCGCGGGCTTCGAGGCGCGGGACGTCACGTCGGAAGGGCGGCCGGGGTGTGGGCGGAGGCTAGCGTGAGACAGTGAATGCTTAGGGTTTTTACTCTATTGGGCCGGGCCGCCTATACCCGATAATATGGGCCTTTAGATAGTTCGGTTAGTTTGGGTTATTTCGGTTAACCGATTTGCTAGAACCAAATTAACCGAACTAAATTCGGTTCCCAGAGATCTGAACCGAACCGGAACCGAAATATTCGGTTTTTGTTAATTCGGTTCCTGCCCGGTTAGTTCGTTTCGGTTTTTGGTTCTCGGTTTTTGTGCCCAGGCTGAATTTTTTCTGTACTCTACATGCAAAACCATGAACATTTCATATGGGAACCACTATTTTATCATGCACCAAAAATTAGATATGCATTTACCTAGAAACATGGCATTTATTGCAATAAATCTAGATAAATATAAAAACTACCAGAAAACTTAATCTCATATTTTTTTTGCTGTAGATCTAATGATAAGAAACACAACAAAATTGGTTTCACAATTTTCTCACATTCCTAGCTCGAGATATGGAATTTCTAAGCATGCAAGCACTTTCTGGAAAATAAAAACAGAAAAGAAAATGCGGTGACGACAGCGGGGCCGCGTCGTCGATGAGAGAAAAACAGGGGAGGGCGGCGCGCAACTGCTTGCTGGGCGGATCTCCGCCGTCGGTGGTCCTCCCGGCGAATCGAGGGCACCTACGGACTCACGGCGGCGAGATCTATCGATCTAGACCAAATACCCGAGCTATGGTGGGTTGTGGCGGTGTCGACGGCGAACGGCGGCGGGATGTGTAACAGAACCTCCTAAATTACAGGGGCCCACATGCACTTATCATTGTCATTAAGACCTCTGATCACTATGCAAGAGTTCCCAATAATCTAGAAAGTGCTATTAATCTTCCGAACCGGATCTCATTAACAAGTCATTGCAGTATTACAACATTTTATTCAAAATAAATCAGAGTAAATAGCGGAAGGATTACATAACCATAATTTTACAAAACATTTGTTCAAATAAACAAACGTAAGTAACATTATTACAAGCCTGGAATTATTGGAGTAACATTATATATATAATACATTGACAACCCTGCCCGAGGGTTCAACTCTACTCGTCATCTTCCTCCTGGTACACCGTCATGCAGCAGGGACCAAAACAAGCCTGCTCATGACCTGCTCCTGCAACAAGGGTCAAAGAACCCTGAGTACGGGAGTACTCAACAAGACTTACCCGACAAAGAAAAGGGAAGACGACTCGGGAATGCTGGTCTTAGGAGTCAAGGTAAGGCTTAGCAAGAATCAAGAACTCTTTTGCCGAAAAGCTTACTATAAGTAAATCCTTACTTTCAATATTTTTAATTCAGATTAGTAGCTCATATACTCTAGGTTATCCTATTCTAGAGCAAACATATTTTTCTTATTCCCACTCTCTTTCCTCGAAAACATATTCCATCATTTACTACGATGAAGGTCAGGGAATCGGGTCTCCTTCTCCAAGAAGCAACGGCGATTCATGAATCGATTATAATCCCAGCTGGGGAGTTCTAACCACACGAAATATGTAGCACCTAAGCTTGCATATATCAACCTTTTCTCAGATTTGTCCAAAACGGGAACAAGGCTGCGCCACCCGAGAGTACGATACCCCACCGCCCGGTACCAAATTTCAAGCGGGGCGGGTACACGCTACTCCGCCATCTCTCCACTCCCGGTGCGTGGTTGCCGTTCCCGATTTGGCTCCACCGAGATCCGGCTTACGGTATGTGGTAGTACTAGTTTCGCGACACAGGGGTGATCGCGGCGACGTGCCATTGACCAAAAGGTCTCGGGCGCAATATGCGTTCAAAAGTCCCGATTTCACTCAGGCCAAACAACGGACGGTCCTTAAACGACCAACACGGGACAAGCACAACTAGGAATCCCGCCGGCTTTCAACCTACGTCCCGTCCGATCTCAAATTCATCACTACAACTCTTTCTTTTCCGAAAACGGTACCATCTCCTTAAATAAAACATTTTGATGAAAAACCTAACTAATTAAGCGGGGCTAAGCATCACTAAGCATTTTGAAATAAAACAAAGTTATCAAGGATGGTATTGAAATAAACAAGGATGGTAATGCGGCAATTAGGTTATCACTCAACTCCTAATTACTTAATGCAACATAGCATAGACATAAGTGATATAAAACTTTTAAAACATCAAGGAAGGGTTTAATGTAACCGGGGCTTGCCTTCGTTGACGGAATAAACTATTTCTTCAGAAAACCCAGAGAAATCCGAACCCGCTTCCACTGGATAAAGAACCTCCTTAGGGACTGGCTTAGACTTGACACTCTCGATCTCGTTCACTACACGAAATAATGTATGCCTCAACATGATGCCATATATTTAAATATGATGCTTGCAGGTGCATGAAATGATAAACAAAGGAATATAACTGTACTTCACGATAAAGTTGCAACCCAACAAAACCAACTTGTTGAACTACCTAAAAGATATCATCACCATTGCCTAAGGAGTTCTCAAGGACCATTTGATTGTGGTATGATCCAAGATTCACAAAACAACCCAAAAATCACACAAAAACCTAAGTTACTTGACACTAAACAATTTATAAACCACATGAAATAATAGAGCTTAAGATAGAAAATAATTTAAACATTTCAAAATGACTCCAAACTTTTTATACAAGTAGGACACATCATAAAAAAAAAGTACCAAATAAATTTTTATGATTATTGAATAAATATTTTATTTTCTAAAAAAATCATAGAAGATGCATTTTTCAATTAAAATTTGTATTTTTAAAACATGCAAGAACTACTCAAAAATCAAAGTTTCAAAATTTTCATGGGTAGATATACTCCTAGGAAGGTTCTACAAAAATTTTCAGAATTTTTTGAACAAGTATATGAATTTATACAAAATTCACAAAGTTTAGCACTATTCATAACTCGGGGAAAATAAATAAACACTCTTTAAAACAAAACCCGGCCTTTGGGCCCCAAAGTGGCCCGGCTCGGCCCACACCGTGCAGGCCGGCCCGGCGGCCAAACGGGCCGGCCCACGGCCGAGGAGCGGGGACTCCGCCCGTTGGCCGGGGCGGCCGCCGTCTTGGCCAAAGCGATTTCTTGCCGGCGGTGAGGTCTTTGGCGGCCGCGGTCTTCACCACTCGACTCCTCTCTCTCTCGAGCACGGCGGTGCCAAAAACCCGCACCCAAGAGTCACGGCGGCACACTTGCCGGCGGCCATGGCGACAACGGCGGCGCGGCGCCGCGGCGGCAAGGCTCGTCGGAGCCTTCTCCGGCTAAGCGAGGACCGGCGAAGTCCGGCACCATCGAGGCGAACCAAATCCTCGATTAATCGAACTTAAGCGAGTCCCCGCGGTGGCGGTGGCGCGGCTGCGGCGGCGGGCGGCGGAACTTCGTCGGCGGCGGCGTTCCGGCGGCTGCGGCCTGAACGGAAAAGCGAATGGCACGGCGCGGGAAGGAGCTCACCGAAACGATGGTCTCGTTGGTTGAGACGGAGACGGGCGGGGCGGATCAACGGCGGTGGCGGCCGGCGGCGGCGCTCCCCCGGTGGCAAGGTCGGCGTTCCGGCGAGTCCTGCGGGGCAAAGACAAAGCGGTCGAGCCGACCATGACTACATCGTCGGGCGATCCCAAAGCACTAGCCGGTTGTTCAAGAAGTTCACGGAGCGAGGCGACCACGGCGAGATGACTTCGCGGCGGCGCGGCGACCGTCCGCGAAGAAGACGGCGGCGTACGGACGTCTCCGCTCTGGCGAGCGAACGCGGGCTAGCTCAAACTACGCGCAACAAAGTTGCGATTCGAGATGGCGGGGTTGATCGGGTGGATTGGGGCTCGACGACGGCGTCGGCGGCGGCGGATGGAGGTCGGCGGCGGCGGTTGAAAGAGGAAGAAAAGGCGGCGTCGGCTTTGCTTTTATAGGACAAAGGAGGGATGGACGGGTGGAGGGAGACGTCGCGGGCGGGCAGGTGGCCAGCAACGCGGCGGGCTCGCTCCAACGCGAGGCGTCCACGGCGGCGCTCGGCGACATGCCGGTATGGAGGGGAGCAATGAACCCCCGCTCACTTTGTAGCACTCAAAACCCTAACTTTTCTGAATTTGATCAAATTCTCCCTATATTTGAACTGAACTCGAAAAACTCCAAAAAGCAACTTGGCCTAATTTTTCAAGATCTACAATTTTCACAATTGGAAGATTTTCAAATTCGGCCTCTAAATATGACTTTTTGAAATGGGGTCAAAAGGGACAAATTTGAATTCAAAATTACTTTAAAATTTATTTAAAAACTTCAAAAAATTTGTACACCTCTTTTGTACATCAAAACAAGATCTACAACTTGGCTTTTGGAAGTTTTGGCAAATTTTGCTTAGATTTTGAATTATTGAAAAAAGGGGTAAAAGAGGGGATAGGAATTAGGGTTTTCGACGTTCAATTCAAACTTGAATTTGATTCAAATTTCAGATTCCCAACCTATAACTACCAAACCCTCATCCAACAACACCCTTAGGATCAAAAACATAAATTTAAAATTTAATCACTCTAAAATTCTTAAGCACAAACAATTCTCTAAAATATAAACTTATTTTAATTTGATGCATTTCAAATTTTCTAATCATGCATGCTTTGCAATGATCATGATGACATGGCAAAATTTTAGTTGATTAACACCAGGGGTGTTACAGGATGCGGCGCGGTCGACGGCGGCTCGGCATTTTCCGGCGAGGGCGGGGTCCGGCGAGGCGCGCGCACCAACACCGGGGTACCTAGGCGGCGAGGAAACCCCAAATACTGGCGGATTTGCCGACGAGATGACACTTTCGGCGGCGTGCGGCCGGCGGCGACCCGACAGACGGGGCGGCGGCGGCGAGTCGGTCCGCCAAACGGCGGCGACTTGGCTGGATTCGTCCACGGAAAGGTAGAGCACATCAAGGAGACCTTAGAACACGAGTAAGCGCAAGGAAAAAAGCGATAGGGGAGCGCGACGGTGAGCTCGCCCTTGGCGGCGGGCATGGCGGCGGGGCGTGCCGCGCCGCGGCGAGTGCCGTTCCGGCGAGCCAAGACCGCGAGGGGCCTCGGCGGGCTGGGTTCCTACCTTCGGGATGGTAAGGCGAACACGAAACACGTGGTGGATAGGCGGGAGACGGTCGGGGGGCGCGGCCCGCCCGCGGAGGACCGTGAGGTCACCGGCGTTCCGGCGGCGGGCGGGCGAGGAAGGTGGCGCGGTGGGCTCTTTCTCTTGCTCGGTTCGAGCGCTAGTGGTGTCGGGGGGCCGCGGGAGGTCAAGGCGGCGATGGGGGCGAGCTGGGATGGACGGGGACGTGGTGGGGAGGGTGCTCGGCCCGGCGGCGGCGATGGCGGCCGCGGCGGCGCTGGCCGGCCGCTGCCGCTGGCTTAGGGAGAAGGGAAGTGGCTTGGACGAGGGGCAAGCGGTGCCGTGCTCCCCTTTGAGGGCCCTTTGGGCGTGCGGCGAGAGAGGGCAGGGCGACGGGAGGTGCACGACACGCGGCATGCGCGGTCGGCGTGGGCGTGGTGGTCGGCCAAGTTTTCTTTTTGCTTTTTTTGAATTAAACCCCTACTCAAACTGTTTTGCCCTCTACCTCGAGATCTGTGCGAAATTAGCAAAAACTCTAATTGAACGAAATGATCCTCAAGAAATTCTGAGCGTTTCACCTATAGAAACTTCCATCTAGTTTGGCTTGGATTTGAAACTACGGTTGGTCGACGATAAACAACTCCGGGGTCAACGTAAACCCTAATTCAAACAAACCTCGAATTTTCGAACATGCTCCACTCAAAATCACGCAACCGGCCTATGACATCTTTTGTTCTACATAAAATTAGCTACGCAATTCATGAAGGGTGCACACACATGCTAGATCTCTAGCTAGGACTTTTGAACGAAAGAAGATAAATTACTTTCAAAACCAAACAAGGTCAAACGAATTCAAACTATCATTATAAAATCAAATTAGTAAACATGACCAACATCAAATATGCTCTAACACCTTCTCTGAACAGCACTAAGAATAAATAAACATTAAACTACTAAATATGCAAACATTTCATACATGAAATGACAAGGCAAAAACAAAACAAGCAAAATTTGAAACAATTAAACATACAAATGGTATGTATCATTTCATGTGCATAATGCATATAACTAAATGATGATTATGCTCATGAAATGTAGATGCTAATGACATGCTTAAAACCGGGGTGTTACAAATCTACCCCCCTTAAGAAAATCTCGTCCCGAGATTTGTCGGTACTAACCATTCGTTAGAAAATACGGGATAGACCTCTCGTAGATACTCCTCTGTTTCCCATGTAGCATCCTTCTCTCCATGATTACTCCATAGAATTTTGTATAGCTTCACTGTCTTGTTACGAGTTGTTCTTTCTTTAGTATCCAATATTTGAATTGGCCTTTCAAAATAGGTCAAGTCGGTATCCACTTCAGCATTTCTGACTGGAATCCGTTCTTCAGGCACTCTTAAACATTTCTTCAATTGGGATACATGGAAGACATTGAAGACTGATCTCAACTCATCAGGTAGCTGTAACTGGTAGGCCACTTTTCCTTTTTTGGCAACAATACGATAAGGACCTACGAATCTAGGTGCTAACTTCCTTTTAATTCCAAAGCGTTGCACTCTCTTCATTAGGGACACCTTAAGATACACAAAATCACCAACTCTGAATGTCAAAGGTTTACTACGCTTATCATCATAGCTTTTCTGACGGGCTTGAGCTGTGGCTAGATGTTGTTGCATTGTCCTAACCTTCTGTTCTTCTTCATCAATGCAGTCGATACCGAAGTAGGTTCTATCTCCTATTTCTACCCAATTCAAAGGTGTTCTACACTTTCTACCATACAAAGCTTCAAATGGTGCCATCTTGATACTTGCTTGATAGCTGTTATTGTAGGAGAACTCTACAAATGGTAACCATTTATCCCATGGGCCTTTAGCAGATAAAACACAAGCTCTCAACATGTCTTCTAGGATCTGATTCACCCATTCTGTTTGTCCAGTTGGTTGCGGGTGGTATGCTGAGCTACGAAGTAGTTTGGTGTCTAAGGCTTTTTGTAAACACTCCCAAAATCTATCGGTCCATTTAGATCCCTGGTCAGACACTATGTTTTTGGGTACTCCATGTAGACGAACCAACTGAGAAACGTAGATCTCTGCATACTGATGTGGTTCATACCTAATGTTCATAGGAATGAAATGTGCTACTTTGGTTAGTCTATCCACAATTACCCAAATTGCATCAAATCCTTGCGGGGTACGTGGAAGTCCAACAATGAGATCCATAGTGATGTTATCCCATTTCCAATCAGAGATTGGCAAAGGTTGTAGCAGTCCGGCAGGTTTCATGTGTATGGCCTTGACTCTACAACAATTATCGCACTTGGCTACATGAGCAGCAATTTCTTTCCTCATCTTAGTCCACCAGAAATGTGGCCTCAAATCTCTGTACATCTTGTTGCTGCCTGGATGGTTAGATAAGGTAGAAGAATGCGCTTCTGTCAAGACCTGATCTCTGAGTTCCTTATCCTTGGGTACAACAAGACGATTATCATACCATAAAACACCATTTTCATCAATCCAAAAATGTCCACTTGGTTCTTTCTCAAGTTTCTTCTTGATGATGGAGATACCTTTATCTGATTTTTGCCCTATGATTACCCTCTCTTCTAGAGAATTCTGCACTTGTATGTTATGTAAGACTGCAGGGTGCATTAAGTTAAACTTCTGTTCTGGCAATGGTTGTTCAATAGTACAATGTGCCTTCCGGCTCAAGGCGTTTGCAACGACATTCGCCTTGCCCGGATGGTTATGTACCTCCAAATTGTAATCCTTGATTAACTCCAACCATCTTCTTTGTCTCATGTTCAACTGATCTTGAGTAAAGATATAATTCAGACTCTTGTGATCTGTGTAAATATGGCACACATTTCCCAGCAGATAATGGCGCCAAATCTTCAGAGCATGAACTACGGCTGCTAACTCCAAATCATGGGTTGGGTAATTTACTTCGTGTTTGTGTAATTGTCGTGATGCATAGGCAATCACTCTTCCATCTTGCATGAGCACACACCCAAGACCTGTACCACATGCATCGCAAAACACATCAAAAGGTTTCTCTATATCTGGTTGTGCAAGCACTGGAGTGGTTGTTAACAACTCTCATAGTGTACGAAAAGTTGTCTCACACCCCTGTGTCCACACAAACTTCTCATCTTTCTGCAATTACCTTGTCATAGGTTTGGCGATCTTAGAAAAGTCGGGTATGAATCGACGATAATACCCGGCTAAACCAAGAAAACTCCGAATCTCTGTAATAGAGGTCGGTGCCTTCCAATCCATGACTTCTTGAACTTTACTGGGATCCACTGAGATTCCATCTTCTGATAGTACATGTCCAAGAAATTGCACCTTCTTTAACCAAAACTCACATTTGCTAAACTTAGCATACAGTTTGTGCTCTCTGAGCCTGGCTAACACTATTCTGAGATGCGCTGCATGGTCTTCTTCATTCTCTGAATATATCAAAATGTCATCGATAAACACAACCACGAATTTGTCTAATTCGGGCATGAATACCGAATTCATTAAGCACATAAAATGAGCTGGAGCATTTGTCAAGCCGAAGGACATGACAAGATACTCATATAACCCATATTTGGTTGAGAAAGCAGTCTTCGGGATATCTTGTGGTCTGATCTTGATCTGATGATAGCCCGAACGAAGATCGATCTTGGAGAAAACCTTAGCCTTGGACAACTGATCAAAGAGAATGTCAATGCATGGCAAAGGATACTTGTTTTTAACTATCACTGCATTGAGTGGTCGGTAATCCACACACATCCTCAAAGATTGGTCCTTCTTCTTCACAAAAAGAGCAGGGCATCCCCATGGTGAAGAGCTTGGTCTAATTAAACTTTTTTCTAGCAACTCTTGGATCTGAACCTTTAACTCGGCCAACTCATGGGGCGGCATCCTATATGGTCTTCTAGAGATTGGTGCTGTTCCTGGCAAAAGCTCAATTGCAAACTCTACATCTCTGTCTGGTGGTAATCCTGGTAAGTCTTCCGGAAAAACATCAGGAAACTCACATACCACTGGTATATCTGAAATTCTGGTGACTTGTAGAGCAGCGGAGACGCGATTCAGATTAGGTGTTTGGGGAAGAATTATTTGATGTTCCTTTTCATCACGGGGATCTCTCAAAAGGATGACCCTATTTAGGGTGTCTATAACTACTCCCCAAGTCTTCATCCAATTCATTCCCAGAATGACATCTAAACTCAGCCCGGGTAACATTATTAGGGAGGTGACAATCTCTAAATCCCCAACTTTAATCTGTACATTCCTGACGACTTCCACGGTGAGTTGATCGGCTCTGGCGAGCTAATACGATAACCATAACCCAAATCGATATCTGCTCATTATGTTCTTGGGCAAAAGCTTGGCTCATGAAAGAGTGAGATGATCCAGAGTCAAACAATACCACAGCATTGAGATTGTTGACTAGGCAAGTACCAGCCATTACAGTCTCTCCTTCTGGACTCTCTTCAATATTGGTGGAATGAATTTGTCCAATCTTCTGCCTGTAAGGTTGGTTACTCTTGGGTTGTGGGCAAAACCTAGAAAAATGTCCTAACGTCCCACAATTGTAGCACTTGCTACGGGTAGAAGCACTATCAATATCATCTGTCTGTGCTCTCGGAGCAGGTCTAACATGAGCCTTCCTGTAACAAGAACTCTCAAACTGCGGCTCTTCTTGCAGTGGGGCATCTAGTTGTTGGTAGCTTGGATGAGCAATGAGTAGAACCTTGTTCTGACTCGAACTAGTTTCCATCGGTCTCTTCTTGCTCTTGGCAGCAACATATGCGTTGTTGCTCTCCTCCTGCAACAAGCAGTCACTGACGAACTCATTGAAGCTTTTTTTGAACGGGGCTCCAATAGTCTTCTGCATCTTGGGATTAAGCCCTCTTCTAAAGCTTGCTATTTTCTTCTCTTCAGTATCCACCATATGTGGTGCATATCTGGACAAATGATTGAAATCTTCAAGGTACTCTGTTATGGTCTTGTCATCCTGATTAAGTTTGATAAATTCACCCAACTTCATAGCAATCACACTTGGATGAATATAAGCGTCATGGAAAGCTGCCATGAAAATATCCCAAGTAATAGAAGTATTAGCCGGGTAGGTGGCACGATGATTTCTCCACCAAATTCCCGCGGGTCCTTCAAGCAAATGAGCGGCATACTCAGCCTTCTGCACCTCAGTCAAATCCAACAATCTGAACTTCTCCTCAACTGAACTCATCCATTCTTCCACTTCGGTTGGTTCACGTGACTGTGTGAACTTAGATGGATCGGTTCCTTTGAATTCCTTGTATGATTGGAGCCTATCTTCTGCATTATTGTTACGACTTCCTCCACCCTGTGCAGTGTTGCGCGAGATGTTGTGCAACTCACCCGGACACTCGTCAAAGAACGGTTCGGGTTGACGGGGAGGTGGTGGTGGCGGTTGGTTGCTCCCTCCGGCACTGGCGTGTTTTAACCATCCGCATAATCCAACCAATAAAAATTCTCGATGATGTTGACATAGTGTAAATGCATCGAATTTAAAGTTACGCAGAATTTATTGCGATAATAAATTCATTCAACAAATACAGGTAACCATAAATCCAATGGCATCACACCCGCAATAATCATGGTTGATACGGATTATGTAGCAAATCAACTTCTCCATCCAATGTACGCGTAATCTAAGGTTCGATATAGTCACCATGACCATAATGTCAAAAATTGCGCACATTGCTTCACCAAAATGGAACTTCTTCCATCAAATTCTTCAAAAGCTGAATTAACATCCGTAGGGTTTGGTTACTTCAAGATCTTCGGTGTTGATAGTCTCTTGCCAGAATAGGAACACTAAGGGTAGGAATAGGTATCTGGCGGTGATAAGCTCATATCTCCTACGATAGGGCATACTAGCTAATATCTAGCATAATCAAAAGAGATGGACGGCAAAGAACGAAACTCGGTGGGACAATGGGGCATTTCTAACGTCCTTGTTGTTGTCATCTCCAAACTGTGCTACATCTGTAACTTCTGCAAATTGGGGTTATATGCCTTCATCATCTTCTTCTTTTTCGTTGGCGTGGGCGAACAACGGTCCATTCGATGCAACGAAGTAGTCGTCTCAAAAAAGCCTCGATTGTTCCAACATCCAAACTTATTTAGGGTATGGCCTGTAGCATTGTTGGCAACACTTCTTTAGGTGGTCGCTCGTATTTGGTGATATTCTAACTTCTCCAACCGAGCTATAAGGTAGGGCAGGGATTGAAAGGTGAATTCTAGTGATGCTCCGGTTTGCCTAGGGTGCGGTCATCTATGGTTTGGGGTCTCTACATTGTCTATCTGCTTAACCTCCTGCAAAGACACTGGGGTGCGAAGCAACTTGTCTCTAATGGTACTATTGCTAATCTGGGGATGAAAGAGCCAATTGTAACAGATTTGGAAGATTGTGTGAGATTGAGAACGAGATGGGTCAGTTTCAACAAAAAGGGACAAGTACTCACTAAGGGGGAAAGACGGGAAAAAGGGTAGGAAAAGAAATACTTTTATTTCATTTTATTGATGCGGATGCATGAATGACATGATGCATGAGCGTATCTTACATCCTCACGAGAATAGGAAAGATAAGATACTACTCGTTATAAATGGTGGCACATCTAACGTTCTCTCAAAAGAAAATAAACCGCAACTAGTCGGCCTACACGATTTGCGTAGTTAGTGTACCTGTAGTTTCATTTCAGCCCACAGTATAATTATGCCATGCATGAATTTAAATTGCATATACCTGCTTCATCAGGTCCACCCGACGGCATCGCATACCTTGCGGAAAAGCACATTTTACACCTAGCACACCTATGTACCCATACACAAGTCTACGGGGGCACTACCCGGACCCACGAGCTCTCAAAACATTTTATTTTTACCCCTAGACCGGCGGTTGTCCGATCATGCTCGACGGCTCACATCTTACCTTGGGCGTAGAGGCATTGAACATCATTTACCCAGGGCGTAGAGGTATTTCGATCCATTCATGACTACTTAAGTGAGTAGCCCGTTACTCTTGGCGCCGCACGGCAACCAAGCACAAACAACAAAATATGATGCATAAACCCATCCCAAGTTAGTAAAGCCACCGATCGCCTTAATTGGGCATAAGGATGTGACCATGGCACTATTAATTTTGCAAACCTTTTACTCACACCACTGAAAAAGATTTTGTTTCGCAAAATTTTCACAAAAGATTAGTGGTTCATTTTAATTTTAATACCGGATCGGATTATTAAGTGCGAACCTGGCTCTGATACCAGCTGTGACAGATGTTGGTGTAGCCCTGAAGTGGAGATGTTGTGACCCCAAACCGCGACGGTCATTTCAGCTAGCCATTTCCCTTTGCTCGCATCCCACAAGGACTTGGAGGCGGTGAGAAGATTAAGCCATTGGCCTTTTCAACAGCCCCGTTGCTTTGTGGGTGGTATCTTCGATCGCGAAAGTCACTTTGATCGAAAGCTCTTCGCGAAGTTCCCGAATCGGTTGAGTCAAACGCTTGCCATTGTCCAATTGTTATGTAGGATGGGACCCCGCGGCGGACTATCTGTTGCCATCTGGCCCGATCAAAGTTCTTTGAGGTGATTACGGCTAGAGGCCTTGCTTCTATCCACTTGGTGAAATACTCAAGTGCCACCGATCACGAATCTCACGTTGCGGGCTGTTGGTAATGGTCCCTACTATGTCTACCCCCCAGCGCTGAAGTGGCCAAGTGGGCACTATCGACCTGGTCGGGTTGGAGGGCACGTTTTGCTTCTTGGCGAACATTTGGCAGCTTTCGCATGTCTTTACCAGTTGCTTGGCGTCTTCGGCTGCTGATGGCCAGTAGAAACCTTGTCTCATTGCTCTATGGGCAATCTCGTGAGGTCCCCTGTGTGCTCCGCACATTCCTCCATGAATTTCGTCCAAGAGCTTTCGTCCTTCTTCGGTACTAATGCATTTGAGCTTTGGAGCTACAATGCCGTCCTTGTACAGCTCACCCCTTATGATGGAGTAGTGCTTGGTTCGCGACTCCATTCGTTGTTGTTCATGCTTGGACTCAGGCTCATATGTTCCTGTTAAGAATGCGAATATCGGGCTCCTCCAATCATGACTTGCGATGACATGAACAGCTCTTGGTGCTTCTTCTTCTTCTCTGATTGCTTTGGCCGAAAGTTGCTGGAAGAATACATCCCGGAGGTGTCGAATTCAAAGCGGCTGCTTTTGCCAACTCATCGGCTTCCCCATTTTTTTTTGCGTGGTATGTACTTTATCGAGAACCCCGAGAAATGCTTCTCCATTGCTCTTACTGCCTGTAGGTATCTAATTAGGACAGGCTCCCTGGCCGTGTACTCCTTTTCGCAATGTCCGCTCACTACTTGTGAATCTGTACGAATGATACATCTCTTGACGCCCATTGCCCTTAGCTTTCGGAGTGCGAGCAGTACCGCTTCATATTCGGCCGCATTATTGGTGCTTGTGAATTGCAGCCTAGCTGCGTATCTGATGGACGGCCCTTGCGAGGTGTAAGTATAGCCGAAACCCCAGCGCCCTTGTCGCACCAAGCTCCGTCACAAAATGCAATCCAAGTTGGTTCGTCAAAAACCACTGGGTTGCCTTCGGCTGCTGGAGTCCAGTCTGCTATGAAATCTGCTATTGCCTGAGATTTTATGGCTGATCTGTGTTCGTAATCAATTACGAATTCGTTCAGCTCGGCTGCCCATTTGCCTACCCTGCCGACAGCTTCACTGTTCCTGAATAATGCTTCTAGTGGCTAAGAAGAAATGACCCGAATCCTGTGTGCTTGGAAGTAGTGCCTCAACTTTCGGCTTGCCATCAGGACCGTGTATGCTATCTTTTCCAGCTCTGAGTAGTTAAGCTTTGCTACCGAAAGGACTTCGGATACGTAGTAGATAGGAAATTGCTTGAGCTTGTTGCCATGCTCTTTCTCTTCGACCAGGACGGCGCTTACTGCCACCGGTGACGCTGCTAAGTATAGTAACAGTACTGCCTTTGGGGATGGTTTCAACATGGTTGTCAGATTGGTAAGGTAATCTTTCAGGTCTTGAAAAGCTTTTTGTTGCTCCGGTCCCCATTCGAAATCTGTGCTGTCCTTTAGCACTTTGAAGAAAGGTAAGCCTTTTTCGGCTGACCTTGAGATGAACCTGCTAAGAGCTGCTGAGTAAGCCACGTGAGTCATTTGGACCTTCTTTCGGCTATCTGGAGGCTTCATGTCTATGATCGCAGCGATCTTGTCTGGGTTTGCTTCTATGCCTCTGGCTGACACTAGACATCCCAACATCTTGCCCTTTGTGATCTTTGAAAATGCATTTCTCGGGTTTAGCTTGAGCCCGCTTAGCCTTAGATTCGCGAAAGTTTCTTTTAGGTCGATATGTGACTCTTTTCGAACTAATAGCGATTACTACTATATCATCCACGTATGTCACCAAATTCTTCTTCTTCTTCTGTTCTCTAAACACCTCATCCGACATTCTGGAGAAGGTGGATCCGGCATTCCGCAATCCTTCGGGCATTCGCTTGAAACAATAAGTCCCCCCTAGAGTGATAAAGCTTGTCTTCTCCTCGTCTTCCCGTTCGGATGTATCGATGATATCCGGAAAAAAGCGGTCGGCGAACTCATTCTCTCACGACACGAGGCTAAGTCGATCGGTGTCTATTAAGGGGGGAGAGGATACGGGTCTTTCGAACATGCCTTGTTTAGATCGGTGAAGTCTACGCACATTCGCCATTTTTGATGTTAGGGTCGGATGTCTTCTTACGGACCATGACCACATTTGCTAACCATTCGGGGTATTGGGTGGCCTTTGATTACCCACCTGTCCAGAAAGTCTACGGACTTCATTTCTTTTGCGCCGTGCTTCTTTCCTCGGATAGCTTCCTCAACCTCGCTTTTTGGGCTTTACGATCGTTGCCACGCTCAAATTGTCTTTGAGCCAAGTTTCGGCTTACCCCTTTTAGATCCTTGGCTGACCAGGAAAACACATCTGAGTTGGAGTCAAGGAACGCGGATAAATTGAGCTGCCTCGTCTGGCTGAAGTTCGGAGCCAATTATAATCTCTCTTTCGGGCCCTGTGGAGGATATCGGGACCCTTTTTGTGGATTCAGCCGACTCGACTTTCGATTCTCTGGCCTTTTCAGTTCTGGGTTCCGGATCTTCTTCCTCATCGTCTTCTCTTTCGGTCAAAGTTACCTCGTTGATCATGCTATAACCGGGTATTGGCTTTGCGTCTATCTTTCGAGCTGCTTCCTGATCTCCCCATACGGTCACAATGCCGAAAGGGGAAGGTATTTTCATGCACAAGAAACTTTGCTTGATTACTGCATCAAACTTGCTTATGATTCCCCTGCCAAATATCGCTGTGTAGGGATAGTCTATGTTGACTATATCGAATGTGATGATTTCGGTTCGACACAAGCCTACCTCGCCGAAAGTTACCGTGATGTCCTTCTTTCCGATGGCATCTATCCTTTTCCCTTCGAAACCGAATAGAGCTAGCATTACCCGCTGGTTCAAAGTCCTCCGTTCCATATCCATGCTTTGGAAGGCCTTGATGAGCGAGAATATCTGGCGAGCTTCCATTGTCTACCGGGATGTTGTGAAGTGTGAACTTATCCACAGTTACAGTTGCCACGAATGCGTCTGTATGCGGGTAGTCTCTTAGCCGGAAGTCACTTTCGTCGAATGTGATTGGGACCATTGACCATGCTGGCCTGTTCAAAGGTAGTCTCGGTGTTACCGTGTGTACTCTCCTTACATAGTCCCTTCGGCTCTTTTGTTTTTCGTGCTCAAGGTTAGATCCGCCGGTGATTGCGTATATGTGTCCACTCGAGTCGGCGGTGCCGTTCACAACCCCTTTTTCTGACGCTTTCGGGCTTCATGTGCACGTTACATTGCGGTTGTTCCGGGTTTCCGGAGAAGATGCCGCCATCGGCGGAGGCTGAGATTGTGGGATATAACCGGGTAGTTCTAGAATCTTGGTGGTGATGAGCCGGAAGCATGGAAGTCTGCTTTGTACCAATGGAGGCGGGGGGTGGCAACGGAGTGTTCGATAGCGAAATATGCATTCGGTATGCGCTTCTTTGTTTCCCTCATGTTGAACACATGCTTTGGTGCTTGACTACCACCGTGAATTTTCATCTTTTGATTTTGTTCCTTGGCCCCATACTTCACGAAACAATACATGTTTTCGCCTCGCTTGGTCCAATCCGGTACTCTTGGTCCGTCCCCTTCCGCGCCCTCCGCCCCATGAGCCGGCCACCTCGGTTGGACTGATTCTCTTTTGAGTTTGAGGCGTCCCAGAGCTGGCTCTTGACCCGGATTTGGCCGTTTGAGCGAATCATCTTGTACATTGTTGGCCGGGCGAGGAGTTTTGCCACCCCTTTGGCTATTGTTTGCGTTTGGATCGCGGCGATTGTTGTTTTTTGTCCTTTCTCGGCTGCCTTTCTTCTTTTTCGGACCTTCTTCGGACTTGGCGAACTTTTTTGATCTGGTCATATAACTTCGGTCAAGGTTTTGGGTTCCTCCACTGTCTTGGAGCGCGGCCCCTTGTGACCAATAGCCATGCCCTCGATTCTTGCCGCTTGCTATCACTACTTCATCCGAGACATTCGGCGTTTGGCCTTGAACTGCACTATCTTTTCGAATCTTGTGTCAATGACTCTCCATCCTCTTGCTTGAGCTTTAGGAAATCCCTAGTTCCCTTTTTCAAGGCTCGGGAAACCCTCAAAGGTGATGATCAAGCGCTCTCTCAGTTTGCTTCCAATTTCTTATTGAAAGCGGACGAAGGGGCAATGTACCATTCATGCGCGATGTCTTCTACCGCCATGATGAGAGATTTCGCCCGAGTAACCGAATTCCCTCCTGCCGAATCTACTGCGGCTTCATAGCTCGCGATGAACTTCCTTGGATCCGATTTCCCATTGAATGATGGCGATGCGGGTTTGTACCCTATCGGCCATAGGCTTAGCTGTAATTCGCGCGAGTGGCGAGACCGGATCAACTTCTCCATCCGTGATGAAACTGGTTCTTACCCCCTCCACCCGGGATGGTCTTTGTGTTTTTCTCCATCGAGCTATTTCACGGACAAATTCTCTTTCTCAATTTCGTGAGCTTCAAGCGCTCCCGAGCCGAATCCTCTCTTCGCTTGGCTGCCTCTCCTTTCATCATTGCCTCCTTACGAGCTCTCAACTCTCGAGTTTAGCTTGCACGAGGCTCAATTCTTGGATTAACTTTTGCACGCTCCTCCCCGCATTCTACCGGTGCCTCATGCTCACACAGGCGATCTTCATCTGAATCTTCTCCATCTTACGGTAACTTCGGGCCTCACCGCTCCGGAAGTGCTGGGCGATTCTGACCCCAAGGCGGTAGATGCGTCTACCGCTTTTGCCTTGGCCCCGACTGCCGGAGTGATGACATCGGCCGGAGGATCGATGGGGGATCCACCGGAAGAGATCCGGCCGGTGCCGCCGGGCGCCGCCATGGGTCTTCCTCGCCACGGAGCCATGGGTTGCCCGCGCCAACCACGGTGGGCACCAATGTTGGTGTAGCCACGAAGTGGGCTACCCCACGGGCTGGATGAATCACACAACTAGACTAAAGTGGACACGCGAAGGTGTATCTGAAAATGCGAAACACTCTTTCCATTAATTCTCTGGTCTCCCTTTACAACGACCTTTGGGGGTCTATTTATAGTCCGTAGACTCTTACAAACCCTATTTTACCCTTCTACCAACTCCGGCCTCTCGCACTCCTTGGCGCCCGGGGCAGAATTGTACTTTCTCGCCTTGCGATCCCACCAACCCCCGGCCGGGACTTTTGGCATCGGATCACAAACACCGCAAAAGCACATCGGTGACATCCAACAAGGGACTCTTACGGTCAAACGGCGAAAGTGATTTGCATTCGACCCCACCCCGGGAAGCGAGGATCCCAAGGATGGATCCATGCGCCCTGGGCGAAAGTACGAGCCTTCGCCATCTTTGACTGAATGCAGATGCCTTCGCCCTTTGCTCGGCCCTACCGAGCGGCGCTTGGGGCGAAAGCCCCAACATTCGTCTCCTCATGCGAATGCTTTGCGGCTTTCTTCCACCCATTGGCGTTTCTCACGGGCGTGGCTCGGCGGGTAGGCGCATCTTTGGCCCGTCATGACCGAACGTCTATGCCTTAGTCCATGGTTCCCGAAACTCGGCGCCCAGGGCCCCATCTCGGACCGGCGTAATCTTAGACCGAATCTTAAAGCTTTCCCCGGGTCGAATCCCAGCTCCCCTTTAGGCCTCCTCCCGTCCGACTTCTTTTGCTTATCCTTGGCCCGGCGGGGTGGGCGGGTTTAACCTCCACCCAACGGTAGCCCCTCGAGGCCGGGGGCAAGATCTTTTCGTCTTGTCCTTGGGGCGCGGTTTTGTTAAGAAAACCCCTCGCTCGTAGAAAGCTACGGACTTATTATTTATCTTTTTTTTTGCTGCTACGATTTTTATTTTTGTTATTGACTGAAATAAATGATGAAAACGCTAACGGGGGCTGTCTCTTTGTTCGCGACTCACGGAGGCGGCCGGTGGGGCGGCTTTTTCGATTCCCGTGCCATTTTCCCTATATAAGAGGGTAATGGCCGCGGCGATGCCACCCCGGTTCATTCTTCCTTCTGGCGCCCTTGCCTTCTAGCCCCGAGCTCTCGACTTTTAAGCTTCTTGAGTTTGGTTGCACGGAGGGTTTGTGACTCCTTTTGACCTTAAGGTTAGCGTTCTTTCCAGCCTTGTTTTTCTTTGTGTATTGTGTTGGGCGCCCGTTTTTTTATTTCGGTTCTTTTTTTAAGCTTTTTGCTTTTGTACTTTTAGGTTTTAGTTGATTTGGTAGATATGTCGGTCCGATTGTTTCGGGATCCGCTCTTCATCAAAAGCTGCGGAGTCGATCTAGCGCTCGTCGAGTTCAGATTCGTCTGCTGTTAATGTGATTGAGGCATGCCCCATTCGGAGTATTGATCCGCATGTCGTACTCCTAGCGGCAGGAAGGAGTGCTTGAATCCCCATGACCTGTGAGCCCTCATGTTGCCGAGATGAGGCCGAAATGGATGTTGACATAGAAGGGTCCCCCTTTCGGTGGAGGCAACTTCGCACAGGGCGAGCCGGATCTTTAGAGCATGTTGACCCCCGGCGTCTTTCGGGGCCCCGGAGGGTTCGGAGGATGGCGGTTACTCGTTTCGCCGGGGGTTCCGGGAGAATCCGGGGCCTCCCGGCTCGGCCGTGAGGTTTATTGGGCCGAACCTCACGCGTGTCGAGGAGGAAGACTTGAATGAGTATGTGCTTAAAGGTTTCATGGACCGCAAACAAGGTTGCCGTGCCGAGCCCCTACTAGCGGAGAAATATCCGAATCCCAAGCCAGCGAAGCGCTTGTTTTCAAGGACTATTTTAAGGCTGGGTTTCGTTTGCCTGCGAGGATGTTTTCATTGGCGGTGTCCTTGAGCGTTTTGGTTTGCAATTACACCACCTAACGCCCGAATCGTTTATTCGCTGGGGGCATTAGGTTGTGGGCCATGAAGATGATGGGAGCCCCATGTGTTGATACCTTACGTTCGCTTTTATGCTTTGCACAAGAAGCCGAAGAAGATTCGGGACGAAAGGACTAACGAGCATTGCGTCGTACAATTCGGGGCTTACACCTTTATTCGAAAGGAAACATTCGGCTTGCTCCTACTTTTTGCAACAAGTGGTCGAGATGGACATAATATATTTTGGTTTTATGCGGGGTGAGCGCCCGGGAACGGCGATGGCCAGCGTCAAGGTCCGGCCTTCCTATGAACGTGCTCTTGAAAGTTGGATCTTTGCCCTACGGGCAAAGTGCCATGCATCAAAAACGTAGAGGGGGATGCCGAAGCTACTATGGCGTTCCTGGCTATGCTGTCGCGGTAGAGTACCCGCGATCTGGTTGAAGAATGGATCGCTATGGGGACTCATCCCTTGAGTGGTAGGGTTCGATTCATCATCGACCCTCCCAACTACGACTACGAGACTCTTGATTGAAGCCTGCAGCTCCTGCCGTTTTCATTCGCACAAAGCGTTTCGGATTTTGTGGACTCCAGGAGTGCTATTCTTGGAGCGGTGGCACTGCGTGAGTATTGCTTGGCTCAAGAAATCATTGGTGAGAATGCCCGGATTAATAGAGCCTTGATGCTATGGGTGTACCCTACCATGCCGGGCCGACTCAGAAGCCAAGGCCAAGAAGGCTGCATGAAGGAACCGCTTATCGGCGGGAAGAGCGTTGCAGGATTCGGCCCCCACTCGAGCAGTGAAAAGACGAAGACATCTCAGGCTGGGGAAGCCGAAGAAACCCCGAGGGGATATTGAGGGTAGGTGGGTGTCACGGCTGGGTTTGGTCGGCGTGGCCCGAAAGGTTACATTCGGCTACTCGCCTTTGGCGTTGTTGATTCTACCTTGGTACTTTGCCTTGTCTTCCCTTGGAACTCATGCGTGATTTTGGCAACTCTTTTATTTTTAGTCTTTTGGTGGTGCCGTATCTTTGCTTTTCGCTAATGTTCATTCGTTATTTCATTTGGGGCGGGGTAATTTCAAGTGATTGGAGGAAATGGCGGCAAAGTCTATCAAAGCCCTCTTGACACTTTGAGGGATCTTTGATGATTGGCCTCTCGGGGGGCCAAGGTTTTGCCGCCCGTTAGCGACCACGGGAGCCATCAGCGGCTACGAATCTTTAGCGGCTTCCCTATTCTTTGCGGAAGAAACAAAAATCGAACAAGGATGCTCGGTTTTGACGTACTTGCGCCCTGCGTCGTCGGCGCCAAAGGCTGCCCGGGTAAGTCTCCGGTTCTCACAGGGGTTAGTCAAGACTTCGGTATTTTCGGGGATTGCCTTTTTCGGCCCGCGGTACACTCTCCCTTGAAGTCATTCTAGTGACTTTGGGGAGGCCGTGGTGTACTCGGGATTAGTTCTCCCGAGGAGATGAGCCCTCATCGAGAGAAGACTTACAAGCTTGCTGTTGTCTAGAGGAGCACATTTGGGCCTTCGAAAGTGGTGGCGAGTTGATCCGCGCTTCGCCCACTTCTTTCTTCGGAAGGGGGGTCGGTTCGGCGTAAGCTGCTCCACCTCCTTCACTTTGCTCCTCGGACTAAGAAGGAGTCAAAGCCAAGCCCCGGCCCAAACTCTTCGACCCCTTAACTTCTACGCCACGGGGTGAGTTGCGGTTTAAGTCTTTTTTATTCACGAATGTTAGTTTCATTATTACTTATTGTTTCGATGCTTATTTGATTTTCTTTCATAGTCGATGCTTGTCGCTTAGAACCTTGGAGAAAAAGTTCGAGGGGCAAGGGGCAGCAAGACCCTTGATCTTGAAGGCCAAGTCCGAGAAGCTGGCCAAGACTTGAAGCACGCCTAATTCGCAAAGGGTGAAGGCCGAATCTCGTGGGGCCGAATCTTGTTTAAAAGAAGCTCGGAAGACTTGGAGCAGAAAGTCAAGGACTTGGAGGACGAGCTGGATGCTGAGAGGAAGCGTGAATCGGGCGGTGTTACGCTTACTACTGGAAGGGGCCAAGGCAGGGGTCTCGGCCTTCGCGGCCGGCCGGCCTCCTTTCGGCCCCGTGAAGCCATCCCTCAAGGGCTCGGCTATGGGGGAACTCTCCCTTGGGCGTACGGGGAGATTGGGGACTTGTATGCCGGGTGGAGGCAGGAAGGGGCTTCACGCCTCTCTCGAGACCCTTTAGGCGTTTGGTTCGCCCATGAGTTTGGGTGTCCTCATATTGAGGCCGTGGAGGCGAAGGAGGATCGGGGCCGAATCTTGGCGGACCTGCTTTCGATTTTCGCGGTGGGTACGGCAAATTTCACGAAGGCTTACGGTTGAAGGGTGGCAAAGGATCTTGCCTTACATTTTTTACCAAGAATCCGGGCTTCGGTTAGTTCATCTCTTCCTTTCCTTGACATTTTTTGTCTTTACTTGAATTCAATCTTTACGGATTTTTACTAGCGAATTGCTTGATTTGCTCGTCTGAGAATACTTAGGAAAAGGAGGAGATTAGTGCCAAGGTGTAGGCTTTAGTGGCGAGCGGGGCGGCCAAGCCTCTGAGACAAAACTAGCGGCCCCTCCGGGGCCGGAAGCCCTCTGCTTTCGGCCAATGCAGCCGCGGCAATAGGGTAGAAAATGTTTAAGGAATTCTTGATTGGCCGTGTTGGCCTAAGAATTTGTAATGATACATGGTTAAGTTATTGTTAAATCTTTTGGCGGGTTCGAGGAGGGACCTTTGGTTTTATGGAAGATGTCCCCTTGAACATTGGCGCGATGGATTAGGCATAAGTGGGGCCTCTTGGCTTAAGTTTGGGAGAAATTTCCCGATCGAATGAGCAGTTTTTTATGTCCGCGTCGACAAAAGATGGTTAAGCCATGGTCATCGAATGCTCGATTTACGGAGCACTTTAAGTTTCCTTCCGCTAGGCAGAGGAACTTAGTTCGCGGCATTTTACTTGAGCCGAAAGTTGAAGTAGAAGACGAAACGATCGTGCTTTCGGCCCCTAGGTATCGGTATTGTAGCGTTAAGGACCTCTGGCTGAACTAGTAATGTACAGCGTTGCTTTCGTATATTTCTTTCCTTATAAACGGTTGTTGTCGCATTCGGTTCATGGTGTTTCGTTATCTCACAAAAATTATTCTTACGTTGAAACCCCCTCCCCTTTTGCGAGGAACGAAAGTCATGTATCGTCGAAAGTGATTTTTGTCTTATTCAATTTTGATCTTTTTACGGTTTAGCATTGCTCATGCTCTTTTCATGTGGTGAGGACCCTAAGCGTACCTTTGTGTCCGAAAAGCTTGCCTTTGTTACGCATTCGGCCATCTTGAGGCCGCGGCTTTTCCGGGTTCCCCGCTGGGCGGTAGATGAAAGGCCGGTGGTAGGCGCTTGAATTCCGAGTGATTGTAGCCGGATCGAAGGCTTGACATTGTTACGTGGCGGGGGTTTAGCCGATTATGTCATGCCGACCTCGTGCTTTCAACCTTCTTATACACTCGGCGGCTTTAGAGTTGCACCCATCATGCCGATGGAGATGAACTCGTGCAATGGAGGACGTTGTTCCAAGTTTTACCAGAGCATTCGGTGCTTCTCCTTTCCGATGCTCTGGCGGGTTGGAGTGATCGGTCATTTGAAACCGCGATATTGTCGGTCACCTTGAAATCATTGATGCACGAGTTGGTTGATGTGCTTCCTCACGCTCTCTCTTAGGGCTTGATTAAGGGCTCTCTACTTGGTAGAATAGTCCTTCGACAAGCTCTTTCCTAGCTCTAGCTTGTGGGCAAGCTGTTGGAGCTGCTCGAAACTCGCCTCTCTCTCTGTGGGTGGCCGAATGCCACTCTGGCCTTCCTGACCCCTCTCATTCCTAATGAGCCGAAGCTACTAGGCGATTGTGGCTCTTCTCGCATGGCTATTGAGAGGCTTTCCTCCTACGACTTATGGTGTTTATTGGGAAAGGGGCGACCCTTGGGTCTTTGTTTTATAGTGAGTTTGGTTGTCCTTACGGATCTCGGACCTTTATTGTCTCGATTGCCCGAGTACATAGCCTTGCTGCGTCTTGCGCATTGATACACCCTTCATTGATTGAGTGTACCTACTTTTAGTCCTTGGACTTTAATGGCCATTTGCCTTAGTACATTCTTTTAATGCTTTGGCGGTGTTTTAATGGCCAAGTTACATTTTCTTGCGGGGTTGTCCGCTCATGCCCCGTTTTGACTCTTTGGTCAATTTCGGATGAGTGCAGGCTTGTTTGCCTCAGCTAAGAGTTTTGGAGGTTGTGTTGGCATTTCTTAGCGCGGATCAAAGGAAACAGGTATAAAACCCATCCCAATAAAAGCGCCCGAAATGCTTGGCCGTGACATTCCCAAGTAAACCACCATGTCGGTGATCGAAAATGGGATTGTCAACGGATAGATCTTGCCATCTTAGATATTTCATCATAAGCGCACGGATCTATCATTGTAGCATTTCACCCGAAGTATTCGGTATCGTTATTTATATTTTCCCCAAAGGAAGGCATGTGTTTAATAAACCAGCATGGCATCCGAATAGAGGAACATGTGTTTGCTTAGATCAAATTGTTCATAACAGGGGTAAGCAATAATAGTTCATAGATAGTGTGACACACACTTAAGAATCCACCGAAGAAAAGGATAAAGAAAAATAGATAAAAGAATGAATGAATAACCTAATGGAGTAATTCTAATGTATCTAGTCATGGCCATACAAATGAATAGTTAGGATCATATGCAAAAAGCGATTTAATCGTAGTTAGGTCTAGGATAACGAGGGGAGACTCCCGGGTGCCATACGGCCCAATGGAAGCATTTACTGAACTCCCTCGGCACACACGAGCGTGGGGGGATTTCAAGGGACGGTCAAGGCTTGTCACGACCAAGCCGCCTACCCCCTCAACCGTGGCGTGCACTCATATCACTTGGTGTCGTAATACCGGGCACCATGCCCGCATATTAGAGCACTACTCGCCCCCCCGGGATCCCCACTCGTCGAATGGACCGGACTAGAACAAGAGCAAACCCGAAGGAACAACGAACGTTATCCACCTCTAATCAAGTTAGGCATGTGATGATCGATGATGAACTGAGATGAACATGTCAAGATTATGATATGTAAACTATATGCTAGTTCATATACCAACACAAGAACATGAACAAGACTATGCTCTAGTTCATAAGTTAGGCCAAGAACATAGATGTAAGACTTGCAAATAGAAGAATGCTCCATAGAGAAGATGTATTACCAAAGCACTTTCTTCTAGGAGACAAGCCCTCCTTATAGCTCTTCTACTCCAAGTGCTAACCAAGAACTAAGAAGAAGAAAAGTAGAAGAAGAAAGAAAGAAGTAGAAGAAGAGAGAGAGAGAGGTAGAGGTGGTAGAGAGAAAGATTGCTGGTTTGCTTTGGACTCCAAGTGGTGTGTGTTGAGAGGGGAGGAGAGGGGGCCTACTTATACACTTGGAGGAGGGGCCTAAGTGCTAATTTACATTAAAACCGACCTGGTAAACCTTTCTAATCTGAGCAAACCGACCAACCAAGGGCGGGAATCCCCATTTGGCGGGTGCACCCAACCGCCTCCTCGGGCCGGGCCAAACCGCCTCGGGGAGGGTGCGGCCGCACCTCGTGGTGGTGCCCCAGCGCACCCCCCCGGCTTCGGCCTTGGCAGGGTCTTGGTGGGGGTGTCGTCTTCGTCTCCGAAAAGTTGTGGGCCGGGCTTGGCTCGGCCCGGTTTTTGATGTTTTGGGTCGATTTGCTCCTGGGCTTGAGTTTTGCAATAATGCGCTTTCCCGGATGGCGTACTTTGGTCGATTTTCACTTGCTTTTATTATAAATCTGCAAAAATAAAATTCTAGGCACTACAAGTGGAATTTATTAGTGATAAATGCATATGAGTATAAAAGGTATAGCTTTACTCCCTTTTATGGTAGTAAGTTGTGAAAAAAATATGTCGTTGGTGGCCGGGTCAACAAACTCCCCAAGCTTACCCTTTCTGGCGTCCTCGAGCAAAAGAGATAAGTACTTGGTTGTTGATCGGGAGTTGCTACTATGCCGATTACATTTTACAAGTGCGGGGGTTATAATAAGATTTTACGCTAGAGTTTGAATAAAATGGCACATCTTTTTCCCACTCTTGATTACCTTTCATCGTAAGGGGCTTTCTAGCTTTTCTCAAAGCCTTGGACGGTTGCGAGATAGAACGGTTATAAAGAGGTGCTTATCATTCATCCTTTTTGATCAATTTTTTTTGTCCGGGATTTTATTTATTTAGATAATATTTATTTTTCGAGAAAACATGGGCTTTATTGCTATATCTCTTTTTTTTTTTTTGGAGAGGTGGGCTCTACTCGCCCTAGACTTTTGTCTTTTATTTTCTCTCTTTTCTCTTTTTTTTTTTTTTGATGTGGGCTCTACTCTTTTGTCCATTTTTCATCTCATTTTGTTTTTAGCATAGCCCATATTTTTTTTTTTTGAAGTAGGTTCCCGGATGTCAAGTTTCTCTTTTTGGGCGAAAGTCATAGCAAATCCATTTGTACCATATCATACTTGGCAACAACTTAGACTAGATAGAGCCTATGCAACCCACATGAATCGGGTTTTTCAGATGAGTTTTTAGACTTAGCCACTAAACCCAAACTTTAGAGAAATTAATTATAAACTAGGCACGAGGCAAAGCATAAGACAGAGCAACTATTCATCATTTCAACAAGGGACTAAGACTAAACATTTTTATAGCTCATATATATAAAACATTAAGGCACATAGAAGAGCTACTTATTCTATTTTTGGATTTTTTTTTTTAGATGGAATTTAAACATGCTAAAATAAAATAAAAATTTGATGGAAGTAAATATGCAATGCAATGATACATGGGGTCCTCCCCAAGCTATCTGGAGGCCTCTTGATCGGGGATCGAAGCCTTGGTACCTCGAGAATGCTTCCTCGGCGTGCGTTGCGAGTAGCCATGTTGGTCTCAATTGGGTCCATCTCTGCGACTCTCTTTGCTCCAGTTCTGCTGCCACTATACGGTACTTTGCACATGGGTATTGGCGTGTGCTCAATGTTCCTAGTCTTGGACGTCGAGTCTTTACTTCATTTGGATACCGATAGCCTCCATCCCTTGTGGTGGTGCCTGTTTGGGCTGGTGGGGGCATATCGTCGAGCTGTCGTCAAAAGTCAAATCTGTTGGCCCTCCATCTTCTTTGTATCTCCTTCGGGGCCACTCACGATGGTGCCGGTGTTTGAGGCGGCTCCCACCCTAGGATCATACCGGGTATTACCCACAGGGTCCCCATAGGATGAGGCCATCTTTGCACGAAACATCGGTCGGTGTGGTGTGGGTGTGGGCGTGGGCGTGAAGTAGGGCTCATGGGAGGCCGGATCCGACCTCCGTCTCGACAACTGGCGTGAAGAACCGATGGGGGTGTCTTTCTGCGCCAAAGCTATCGGCGATCCACGAGCTCAAATGTTAGTGCACGGCTTTTATACAGCCTTAAGTCGGGTTAGGTAACCGAACTATAGTTGCATAGCCGGGGAAAAGATGACCAAGCTTCGCCCAGGATGGTAAAATCTTAACTAAGTGCCCCTGCACAAAAGGCTGCGCAACCGTTCAAAAAAATCACAGGTGTGGAAATGTACTCTATCTGGCGATTATCCATAGCTCCAATCGGCGAAGGCGTGTGATAAGAGATGTGCGGGTGGCGAGGAGCGGCAACTTTTGTGATAATATGTAAAAAGTTCACGCACATCTCTACCATCGGAGCTACTTTCTCCTTGTGGACAATAGCATAGAGTAATTTTAATTCAACCTCATTCACCCATCTAACCCGTGTCTAGAAACAAAGTCAACGAGATCCAAATGATGGATATATCTAAGTGATGGGTGCTTGGATACGTGAGTGGCGAGGTTTGAAAGTACAGGCCTCATGAGCACCGGATATTTCCCCCAAAAGTGATTTCGACAAAGCGGGGAAGAGCAAAGATCTATGTTTAGTGCACATCTATAGCTGAAACCCCAAAGACGAGCTGGTCCGCCCGCGTGACATGATAAAGTGTACCAAAAGGCGAAAAGAAATTCCTAGCTGGTCCTCTACTAGTGTGCACAAGAATTGAATTGTCGGAGCGAGAACCTTCCTCCTCGAGAGGGAATATCCACGCCACCCGACGCTCTCCAAAGGATAGGAAATTCATCGTCCATACATTTTGTTCGAGGAGCTCGGGTCGATTCGGCGTGTCTTTGGAACACACGGTCCTTGGAGTAGGAGATATGCTTGCATCTCCAGGCCTCCACGGATGTCGAGGTACGGCGGCGTCGGCTTGGTTTAGCGATTGTCGGGAGCTTGAGGCTTCTTCCTTCCCCGACGGGTGCGGCGTCTTCTTGCATGGGGAGTCTTCAAGATCGTCGGTTGAGGGGCGGAGCTTGTGCTTGTTTGTCGTGGAGTGTGTCTTGGCGACCGCCTCAACCCGGCGAAGATCTTCCCGGCTTTCTTCATGGCTTACTTAAAAAACGCGATCGAGCAAGACCTCGGGTGTGCAAGGGTTAGATGAAAGTATAAACTTTCACACCCGTGTTCTTGCTTGGCACAATGTTTTTGGTGGAGAAAATGGAGTGTAGAACAAGTGGGAGAGAGTGTGAGAGTGAGAGAGTGAAAATGAGGGGGGTGGGTGCACCGGTGCTCGGGCTATTTATAGCCGAGCCAGCGGCCGAGGACGCTCCACAACGCGGCTGGGAGCCGTTGGCGGCCGAGGCCGAGCGGCACCCGAAGAGTCTTGAGGGCGCACCTTGGTCTTGTGGCGCACCCCGCCCGGCGGCGGCCGCACAAGGCTTTGGCGTGGTGCGCACAACGGTCCGAAAAGAAGGTGCGCACCCGCCCGAAGCGGTTTGCTTTGGCGCTTTGGCGTGGTGTGCTGCTTGATCCGAAAAAGTTAAAATGGCCGTTGTTTGCTCCCCTTGCCCAGTTCGACCGGATTTTCTCCCCTGTTTGAATTTCTCCAAAAAATTTTCAAATATAAATTTATTTTTTAATAGAAAAATTTTTTTTAAAATATTTTGTTTATACTTTTTATGTAGAAAACATTTTTCTTTATTTTTCATGAAAGAATTTATTTTATGTATGAAAACTTTTTTATTTTAGTTTTCAAAAATATTTTCTTATGTAATAAATATTTTTGTTAATAAAATATTTTATAAAACAATTTTTTTTTTCAAATATACCCCATTTTTTTTCTTTTTTGGATATACCCCATTTTTTTTTTTTTCTTTTGGATATACCCCATTTTTTTTTTTTTTGGCGGGGTTATTTATAGTCGGCTGTGCGACTCTCCCTCAAGCATTGGCGGGAAGCTTTTTCTCGAGGGGGTCTCCGAGTCGGATCCTTCAACACTCCACACCGGTTTTGATGGCGATGAATTCGGTGTGTTGTTGTTTGTACCCGATGAATGGGCACTTTACCGCCTTACTCTGCGGCGTGGAAGACTATGAAGCCTTTCCCCATGCGGATATCGGCTTTGGCCGTATAGAGAAAGCGGCCTCCCGGGGAGGAGAGACGGTATCCTCTCGATGGGCCCATATCGAGATCACAAAATCTAGCGGGGATGTACTCCGTCTGTATTTTTGACTAGCACGTCTTCGAGTATTCCCCCGCCGCCTTGTTGATTGATCTCGCCATTTGGAGGGGCGAAGTTGGGGAGTAAGCGTTCCTCCATGGATTTTTTGTTGAAGGTGGCCTTGGACATCACATTGATCTTGGCCCCGTGTCCGCGAATGCGTTGGCGAAGGTGTGGGGGCCAATAGCCTTATTGATGAGTGGGCGTCGAGGTCATCCTTCTTGGCAATGAATGGCGCGAGCTCCACGGGGACCTTCTTTAGCTTACTTTGGGTTGGCCGAGCCTCGAGATATCATGTTAAGCCCGACTCGTCGCGGAACCTCGGGTTGCCACAGGATCCTTCCCGAAGTCGTTAAGCGGCACTTGGGCAAAGAATCGGGCGGTTGTGTCTCTATCATTTTATTGAAGCTCGGTGATTCTTCACGGTGATGTCAACCCTTCGAGCTTGTTATTCACACCTTCAAGGATTTTTGTCTTGATGGCTCATCTTTTTGGTGAGGTTTTCGTTAATTTTGGCTGGCCCGATGCGAGGTCCTTCAATGGCGGTGACGGGGGTTATAGTTGGAGTTGTACCGGTTGCCTTGGAATGGTGGCACTGGGCGGGTTATTCCAGGCCCTGGCGAGGTTGGCGATACCGTTCTTTGTTGTTGATGAAGGCGACTTCTTCACGGGGTCTCAGGGCGGTTATTGTTGACATTTCTTAGCGCAATTACTAGAAACAGGGTTTTAGAACCCATCCCCCGGCAACGCGCCAGAAATGCTTGTTGGCGTTTCTTAACGTTATTACTACGAATAGATTTTAAACCTATCCCGGCAATGGCGCCAGAAAATGCTTGTTGGCATTTCTTAGCACAATCACTAAGAATAGATATTATGATTAATGATAACGTCAAGAGAACGTCGGTGATAGATGAATTGAATATTGCAAGGGTCAACCCGCAAGCGCACGGATCTATCATCGTAGCATTTCACCCGGTGAGTAATCGGGTATCGTTCATTTATATTTTCCCATGGGAAGGCAGGTTTAGATTTAATATGATGATGATATAGCCCACAATGTATGTATGGATAGCCACTAATCATATACGAGGGGGTAAGTGATAATAATATTGGAGATAGTGGTGACACACACACTTCTTGAGCACTAGAAGGAATAAATAGAAAATAACATAAAAAAGGAAAATCTATGTTGAGTTGGCTATTCTAATATCGCCAATGCGTTAGACTATAGTCTACATACGTCATTCATGGTTCCGCGGTAGAGATGGGCTAAAGTGATGAGGAGATGCCGCGGCTGGTATCCATGACAAATGGTTGCACTGATAAGACTCCAACCCAACACCCGGACGTGGAGGAGTGCAAAGGACGGACAGAGTTGTCACACCTCTGCCGCCTACCTCACTACCGTGGGATGCCGGCATTTCCCAGATGATTCCCTATAGACCTAAGCACCATGCTTACATTTATAGAGAACTACCTAAACCCCCCCGCAGTACCCGACCCTACGGATCGACAGGAAAGAGTAAAGGTAAACCCGAAGGTACACGGACCATCACTTTCGAACTTAGTTCTACTACGTTCCAAGAATAAAATATGATTCAATTAGCCTAAAGTTAGTCATGTTAATTATCACATTATACTAACTATACTCTAGTTGGCACAATATGAATATAACATGAGGGTAACTATACTCTAGTTCATATGCATTGCGATATAAATAATGAGACTTGAATAAAGGGAAAGAACTTCATAGTAAATTACCAAAAGATCCTTCCAAGGAGACAAGCCCTCCTTGAAGCTCCGCCTAACTCAAATACTAACACTAAACTAATGAAGAGGAGAGTGGTGCTCAAGGTGAGGATGTAACAATGTGTAGTGTGTTGTGTTGTGTGTGTGTGTGAGGAGTGCCTCTCTTTATATAGTGGAGAGGAGGAGGGGAATGGAGGGCTCTCCTTGCTTCGAGCTCTTCTTGGCGGAAGCGAAAAGTTTGCACAACATGCAACCGCCGAAAGTTAAGCACCAAACCGCCAGGAGAAAAGGGCGGGAGCATTAGCCAAAACTTGGCGCCGACGCCGCCAGATGGGCAGCGGCCTGAAATTTTGAGGCCTCTCGCCCCGACCTTCTCTGTCAGCGTTTTGTCACTTGTATGTTGGGCCTATGGTGGTGCATGGGCGGTTATTATGTGAGGGGTTTGGTCTCCTTGCTCAATCCACTCCTTGGCGTCTTTTATTCAAATCGCTTTCTAATTTATTTGGCAACTTTGTACATGTTCTACTTTTATACACGCAAGACATAATTTCTAGAATACAAGTGGAACTAGGTTAGAAGTAAAGGTATATGCTTCATAAGTTTGCCTCTTTCTCATGAATTGGATATAAGTTGGCGGTATAATATACTCAATAATGACCGCCAAAAGCTTATCCCCCTGAGTGGCCAACTTCACCACACGTCTCACAGGTCATGTGGCGTCTGGCGTCAAAAATCTAGCGTGTAGTAGAGTAAGTCGCTGCGCTCCTCCGGTTTCTTCAGCGTAAAATCCATTTTTCGCGGCAAGCATATCCGCCTCCTTCACGATATGCATGCCTTTTTTTGTGTTTTGGCTAGGGCTATATCTTAAGCCCGGCTACGGTTTTGCCACCATTTTATCAATCGGGGCTGTTGCACGATCGTTGGTGAGCGATAGGAATGCGCCACCAGCCCGGCGGCGTCGAGGTGCCCCTTCGATATGGCCGTGAGACCATTGTAGAAGTTACGGAGCACCGGCCCGACTCTCCATCCTGGTGCGGGCATGCTAGAATGTACTCTGCGGCCTTTTCCCACGCCTCCGGGAATGGGTTCCATTGAATTCTACTGGAAATTGGCGATTCTCCCCTCGGGGCATTAGTTTTGCCCATGGGGAAGAACTTAGCGAGGAACGCCCGGATTACTTTTGCCCCACGTCTTGACGACTTCCTTGTCCTTGTAGAACCATCGTTTCGCCTTCCCCACGAGGGAGGAGAAGGGAAATAGGCGAGCTGATGACGTGCAGTGCGGCGTCCTTGATGACGATGGTGTCGCATAGCTCCGGGAAGTGTTGGAGATGGCGTTTGCGTCCTCGCTAAGCGATCCACGAGAATGGACTGGCCTCGCACCATGGTGTCGGCCAGTCTGCGCTGCTCAAAGTTTTTTTTTCGCCCACGTTCACCACCGGCCCGATGGGCACGTTGGTGGCAGCGGCGGGAAATAGAGAAATCGCCGGCCCTTTCCCGGGGCCATCGCTTGTTTTGCGGTTGGTGCGGGGATGTCGGTCTCGGCCAGGGTTCTTCCTTAGGAGTGCCTGCGGATCGGAGGTGAAGTTTTTCGGCGAAGGAAACGACATACACTATCTGTTTTTCATCCACAACGGAGAAAACATAAAAGATTCGCCAGTATGAGCAAGCGGTAGCCACGCTACCGCAGTTCATATTCATAGCCGCCTAGTATTATTATATTTTTTTTTCTCACAATGCCTTCCCAGACCGGCGCGCGAGAAATGCTTGTTGGCATTTCTTAGCGCGATCAAAGGAAAGCAGTATAAAACCCATCCCCAATAAAAGCGCCAGAAATGCGCCCGTGACATTCCCAAGTAGACCACCATGTCGGTGATCCAGAAATGGGATTGTCAACGGGATAGATCTTGCCATCTTAGATATTTCATCCGCCAGCGCCGCGGATCTATCATTGTAGCATTTCACCCGAAAGTATTCGGGTATCGTTATTTATATTTTCCCAAAGGAAGGCATGTGTTTAATAAACCCGGCATGGCATCCGAATAGAGGAACATGTGTTTGCTTAGACCAAATTGTTCATACTTGGGGTAAGCAATAATAGTTCATAGATAGTGTGACACACACTTAAGAATCCACCGACAAAAGGATAAAGAAAAATAGATAAAGAATGAATGAATAACCTAATGGAGTAATTCTAATGTATCTAGTCATGGCCATACAAATGAATAGTTAGGATCATATGCAAACCGATTTAATCGTAGTTAGGTCTAGGATAACGGGGAGACTCGGGTGCCATAATGCCCAATGGAAGCATTTACGAACTCCTACGGACACACGAACGTGGGGGATTTCAAGGGGCCGGTCAAGGCTTGTCACGACCAAGCCGCCTACCCCCCTCAACCGTGGCGTGCACTCATATCCGAGGTAATCGTAATACCCGGGCACCATGCCGCATATTAGAAACACTACTCGTCCCCGGGATCCCCACTCGTCGAATGGGCCGGACTAGAACAAGAGCAAACCCGAAGGAACAACTAACCGTTATCCCACCTCTAATCAAGTTAGGCATGTGATGATCGATGATGGCCCGAGATGAACATGTCAAGATTATGATATGTAAACTATATGCTAGTTCATATACCAACACAAGAACATGAACAAGACTATGCTCTAGTTCATAAGTTAGGCCAAGAACATAGATGTAAGACTTGCAAAATAGAAGAATGCTCCATAGAAGATGTATTACCAAAAGCACTTTCTTCTAGGAGACAAGCCCTCCTTATAGCTCTTCTACTCCAAGTGCTAACCAAGAACTAAGAAGAAGAAAGTAGAAGAAGAAAGAAGAAGTAGAAGAAGAGAGAGAGAGAGGTAGAGGTGGTAGAGAGAAAGATTGGTTTTTTTGGACTCAAGTGGTGTGTGTTGAGAGGGGAGGAGAGGGGCCTACTTATACACTTGGAGGAGGGGCCTAAGTGCTAATTTACATTAAAACCGACACGGTAAACCTTTCTAATCTGAGCAAACCGACCAACCAAGGGCGGAATCCCCATTTGGCGGGTGCACGAACCGCCTCTCCCGGGCCGGGCCAAAACCATACTCGGGGAGGGTCTTGGCCGCACTGTGGTGTCTTGCTGCGCACCCCCCCTGCTTCGGCCCGGCCCGGTCTTGGTGGGGTGTCGTCTTAAAATCCCGAAAAGTTGTGGGCGGGGCTTGGCCGACCCATTTTGATGTTTTTGGGTGATTTGCTCACAGGCTTGAGTTTTGCAATAATGCGCTTTTTCTAGGATGGCGTACTTTTGGTCGATTTTTCACTTGCTTTTATTATAAATCTGCAAAAATAAAATTCTAGGCACTACAAGTGGAATTTATTAGTGATAAATGCATATGAGTATAAAAAGGTATAGCTTTACTCCCTTTTATGGTAGTAAGTTGACAAAAAATATGGATTGGTGACCGGTCAACAAGGTTGTCACTCTTTGACTTCCTCGACTTTTCGGTCCTTTCTCGACTTTGGTCTTTTAGCTTTTATGCCTCGGTTTGCTGATCTCTTCAAAGCATGTACCCTTTTTCGGGCATGATGTCGCCGAATATATCAAGTGTGACTTAGTCACTTCTTGTTTTCGGCCTTCTCTTTCGTTTTTACACTATGTTTGGGGAAAAGGAACCTTTTAGGGGGTTCACAACCGAATGTTTCAGGTTGCCTCACTAAAAAACCTCACACCCTCGAAAAGGGCTTCCCGTGTGAGGAAAAAGAGCGCAACCCAATCGTAGTTTCGTACCTTACTTATTACAAACCTTGATAAAGGAAAAGGAAATTACAACTCGACCCGGGGCATTCGATCACGCCAGTAGAACCTTTGGAGATTGTCTGCGTTTCACGTGTGGGTGGTTTAAATCGCCTTCTTACGTCTTGGCTGAAACACCCCGAAGCTTGACCATGCTTTTGCGACTTTACCTAAGGCCCGCACCATTGGGATTGTAGCTTGCCCTCGCTTGTCCGCATGCCGAATCAAGACGAGGTCGCTGGGTAGATGTTCTTGCGGCGACCTTCTTGTCCCACCAGACTTTGCGTCTCCTTGTGGTAGTTGTCGAGGTTTTTCGCCGCCTGCAACTTTCGGAATTCAGATGTGTCAGCATCTGCGAACCTTTGTATTTCGGTTACATCAGCTATTTGTGTACAAAATGAGCCGAGCTTGAGCTCTTCCTGCGTTATGGCTTCTTCCCCATAGAGTAAGCGAAATGGAGTGAATCCGGTTGCGAGGTTTGGAGATATTGTGACCCCCAAACCGCGACGTCATTTCACCGCCATTTCCGTTTGCTCGCATCCCACAAGGACTTGGAGACGGTGAGAAGATTAAGCCATTGGCCTTTTCAACAGCCCCGTTGCTTTGTGGGTGGTATCTTGATCGCGAAAGTCACTTTGATCGAAAGCTCTTCGCAGAAGTTCCCGAATTCGGTTGAGTCAAACCGCTTTGCCATTGTCCATTGTTATGTAGGATGGGACCCCGAACCGGCACTATCTCATTGCCATACGGCCGATCAAAGTTTCTTTGAGGTGATTACGGCTAGAGGCCTTGCTTCTATCCACTTGGTGAAATACTCAAGTGCCACCGATCACGAATCTCACGTTGCACGGGGCTGTTGGTAATGGCCCTACTATGTCTACCCCCCAGCGCTGAAGTGGCCATGTGGGCACTATCGACCTGGTCGGGTTGGAGGGCACGTTTTGCTTCTTGGCGAACATTTGGCAGCTTTCGCATGTCTTTACCAGTTGCTTGGCGTCTTCGGTGGCGATGGCGATAGAAACCTTGTCTCATTGCTCTATGGGCAATCTCGTGAGGTCCCCCGTGTGCTCCGCACATTCCTCCATGAATTTAGGCCCAAGAGCTTTCGTCCTTCTTGGGTACTAATGCATTTGAGCTTTGGAGCTACAATGCCGTCCTTGTACGACTCACCCCTTATGATGGAGTAGTGCTTGGTTCGCGACTCCATTCGTTGTTGTTCATGCTTGGACTCGGGCTCATATGTTCTGTTAAGAATCACGAATATCGGGCTCCTCCAATCATGACTTGCGATGACATGAACAGCTCTTGGTGCTTCTTCTTCTTCTTCTCGATTGCTTTGGCCAAAAGTTGCTGGAAGAATACATCCGGAGGTGTCGGAATTCCAAGCGCGGCTGCTTTTGCCAACTCATCGGCTTCCCTGTTTTCGCTGCGTGGTATGTACTTTATCGAGAACCCCGAGAAATGCTTCTCCATTGCTCTTACTGCCTGTAGGTATCTAATTAGGACAGGCTCCCTGGCCGTGTACTCCTTTTTCGCAATGTCCGCTCACTACTTGTGAATGCAATGCGAATGATACATCTCTTGACGCCCATTGCCCTTAGCTTTCTGAGTCTGCGGCGATCAGTACCGCTTCATATTCGGCCGCATTATTGGTGCTTGTGAATTGCAGCCTAGCTGCGTATCTGATGGACGGCCCTTGCGAGGTGTAAGTATAGCCGAAACCCCAGCGCCCTTGTCGCACCAAGCTCCGTCACAAAATGCAATCCAAGTTGGTTCGTCAAAAACCCTTTGGGTTGCCTTCATTTCTTTGAGTCGATCTGCTATGAAATCTGCTTATTGCCTGAGATTTTATGGCTGATGCGTGTTCGTAATCAATTACGAATTGCGTTCAGCTCGGCGCCCATTTGCCTACCCCCGGCGACTTCACTTTGTTCTTCTGAATAATGCTTCTAGTGGCTAAGAAGAAATGACCCGAATCTGTGTGTGCTTGGAAGTAGTGCCTCAACTTTCGGCTTGCCATCGGGGACCGTGTATGCTATCTTTTTCGGCTACAGTAGTTAAGCTTTGCTACCGAAAGGACTTCGGATCACGTAGTAGATAGGAAATTGCTTGAGCTTGTTGTCATGCTCTTTCTCTTCGACCAGGGCGGCGCTTCGCCACCACCGGTGACGCCGCTAAGTATAGTAACAATCTCGCCTTTGGGGATGGTTTCAACATGGTTGTCGGTTGGTAAGGTAATCTTTCGGGTCTTGAAAAGCTTTTTGTTGCTCCGGTCCCCATTCGAAATCTGTGCTTGTCCTTTAGCACTTTGAAGAAAGGTAAGCCTTTTTCTACCGACCTTGAGATGAACCCTAAGAAGAGCTGCTAGTAAGCCTGTGAGCATTTGGACCTTCTTTCGGCTATCTGGAGGCTTCATGTCTATGATCGCATCTTGTGCGGGTTTGCTTCTATGCCTCAGGCGACACTAGACATCCCAACATCTTGCCCTTTGTGATCTTTGAAAATGCATTTCTCCGGGTTTAACGAGCCCGCTTAGCCTTAGATTCATCCCAGTTTCTTTTAGGTCGGCCGATATGTGACTCTTTGAGCACTACTATATCATCCACGATGTCACCAAATTCTTCTTCTTCTTCTGTTCTCTAAACACCTCATCCAGGCGATCGGAGAAGGTGGATCCGGCATTCCAAATCCTTCGGGCATTCGCAAACAATAAGTCCCCCTATGATAAAGCTTGTCTTCTCCTCGTCTTCCGGGTTCGGATGTATCATGATATCCAAAAAGCGGTTCATTCTCTCTTCGTCGAGGTGTCTATTAAGGGGAGAGGATCACGGGTCTTTCGAACATGCCTTGTTTAGATCGGTGAAGTCTCCTTTTTTTTGATGTTAGGGTCGGATGTCTTCTTACGGACCATGACCACATTTGCTAACCATTCTATTGGGCTGGCGATTACCCACTGTGTCCGAAAGTCTCTACTTCTCTTCTTTGCTGTGTTACCATAGCTTCCTCAACCCACATTTTTTTGGGCTTTATCTTCTTTGTCTTTGAGCCAAGTTTCGCTTACCCCTTTTAGATCCTTCTCTTTCAAGGAACGCGGACAGGTGAGCTCAATTATAATCTCTTTTCGGGGCCTGTGGAGGATATCGGGACCCTTTTTGTGGATTCGTTCTCGACTTTCGATTCTCTCGGCCTTTTTCGATTCTGCGGGTTCCGGATCTTCTTCCTGGTCGTCTCCTCTTTTGGGTCAAAGTTACCTCGTTGATCATGCTATAACCGGGTATTGGCTTTGCGTCTATCTTTCGAGCTGCTTCGATCTCCCCATACGGTCACAATGCCGAAAGGGGAAGGTATTTTCATGCACAAGAAACTTTGCTTGATTCTTGCATCAAACTTGCTTAAGACTCCCCGCCAAATATCATTTGTGTAGGGATAGTCTATGTTGACTATATCGAATGTGATGATTTCGGTTCGACACAAGCCTACCTCGCCAAAAGTTACCGTGATGTCCTTCTTTCCGATGGCATCTATCCTTTTCCCTCCGAAACCGAATAGAGCTAGCATTACCCGCTGGTTGCAGCGTCCTCCGTTCCATATCCATGCTTTGGAAGGCCTTGATGAACAGAATATCTGCTGAGCTTCCATTGTCTACCAGGATGTTGTGAAGTGTGAACTTATCCACATTTGCAGTTGCCACGAATGCGTCTGTATGCGGGTAGTCTCTTAGCCGGAAGTCACTTTCGTCGAATGTGATTGGGACCATTGACCATGCTGGCCTGTTCAAAGGTAGTCTCGGTGTTACCGTGTGTACTCTCCTTACATAGTCCCTTCTGGCTCTTTTGTTTTCGTGCTCAAGGTTAGATCCGCCGGTGATTGCGTATATGTGTCCCTGAGTCGGCAGTACCGAATTCACAACCTTGTTTTCCTGACTGCTTTCGGGCTTCATGTGCACGTTCTGTTGCGGTTGTTCCAGGTTTCCCGGAGAAGATGCCGCCATCGACGGAGGCTGAGATTGCGGGATATAACCCGGGTAGTTCCAGGAGTACTGGTGGTGATGAGCCGGAAGCATGGAAGTCTGCTGTACCAATGGAGGCGGGGGTGGCAACTGAGTGTTCTGATAGCCGAAATATGCATTCGGCTGTACGCCTGCTGTTTCCCTCATGTTGAACACATGCTTTGGTGCTTGACTACCACCGTGAGTTTTCATCTTTTGATTTACGTTCCTTGGCCCATACTTACGGTCTCGAAACAATACGGTACTCTTGGTCCGTCCCGGCCTCTTCCGCGCCCTCTGCCCCATGAGCTTCGGCCACCTCGGTTGGACTGATTCTCTTTTGAGTTTGAGGCATCCCCAGAGCCTGGCTCTTGACTGGATTTGGCCGTTTGAGCCGAATCATCTTGTACATTGTTGGCCGGGCGAGGAGTTTTGCCACCCCTTTGGCTATTGTTTGCGTTTGGATCGCGGCGATTGTTGTTTTTGTCCTTTCTCGCCTGCCTTTCTTCTTTTGGACCTTCTTCGGACTTGGCAAACTTTTTGATCTGGTCATATAACTTCGGTCAAGGTTTTGGGTTCCTCCTGTCTTGGAGCGCTTGCGCCTTGACCAATGGCCATGCCCTCGATTGCCGCTGCTATCACTACTTCATCCGAGACATTCGGCGTTTGGCCTTAAGGCTGCACTATCTTTTCGAGATACTGTGTCAATGACTCTCCATCCTCTTGCTTGAGCTTTAGGAAATCCACGGTTCCCTTTTTCAAGGCCCTAAACCCTCAAAGGTGATGATCAAGCGCTCTCTCAGTTGCTTCCAATTTCTTATTGAAAGCGGACGAAGGGCAATGTACCATTCATGCGCGATGTCTTCTACCGCCATGATGAGAGATTTCGCCAGAGTAACCGAATTCCCTCCTGCCGAATCTACTGCGGCTTCATAGCTCGCGATGAACTTCCTTGGATCCGATTTCCCATTGAATGATGGCAGTCTGGGTTTGTACCCTATCGGCCATGGGCTTAGCTGTAATTCCGGCGCGAGTGGCGAGACCGGATCAACTTCTCCATCCGTGATGAAACTGGTTCTTACCCCTCCCTGGGATGGTCTTTGTGTTTTTCTCCATCCGAGCTATTTCACGCGAGCAAATTCTCTTTCTCAATTTCGGCGACTTCAAGCGCTCCCGAGCGAATCCTCTCTTCGCTTGGCTGCCTCTCCTTTCATCATTGCCTCGCCTCGAGCTCTCAACTCTCGAGTTCAGCTTGCACGAGGCTCAATTCTTGGATTAACACAGCACGCTCCTCCCCGGGCATTCTGGGTGCCTCATGCTCACCTGGGCGATCTTCATCTGAATCTTCTCCATCTTCTGGTAACTCGGAGCCTCCTGCTCCGGAAGTGCCTAGGCCAGTTACGGCCCCAAGACTGGTAGATGCGTCTACCGCTTCGCCTTGGCCCTGACCTGCCGGAGTGATGACATCGACCGGAGGATCTGATGGGGGATCCACCGGAAGAGATCCGGCCGGTGCCGCCGGCGCCGCCTTGGGTCTTCCTCGCCCTGGAGCCATGGGTTGCCCGCACAACCACGGTGGGCACCAATGTTGGTGTAGCCCTGAAGTGGGCTACCCCCTGGCTGGATGAATCACACAACTAGACTAAAGTGGACACGCGAAGGTGTATACGAAACAGAAACACTCTTTCCATTAATTCTCTGGTCTCCCTTTACAACGACCTTTGGGGGTCTATTTATAGTCCGTAGACTCTTACAATCCCTATTTTACCCTTCTACCAACTCCAGGCCTCTCGCACTCCTTGGCGCCCAGGGGCAGAATTGTACTTTCTCGCCTTGCGATCCCACCAACCCCTGACGGGACTTTCGGCATCGGATCACAAACACCTGCAAAAGCACATCGAGTGACATCCAACAAGGGACTCTTCTGGTCAAACGAGCGAAAGTGACTGCATTCGACCTCACCAGCCGGAAGCTGAGGATCCCAAGCTGGATCCATGCGCCTGGGCCGAAAGTACGAGCCTTCGCCATCTTTGACTGAATGCAGATGCCTTCGCCCTTTGCTCGGCCCTACCGAGCGGCGCTTGGGGACGAAAGCCCCAACATTCGTCTCCTCATGCGAATCTTTGCGGCTTTTCGTCCACCCATTGACGTTTCTCACGGACGTGGCTCGGCGGGTAGGCGCATGCTGGCCCGTCATGACCGAACGTCTATGCCTTCGTCCATGGTTCCCGAAACTCCTGGCCGCCGGGCCCCCCACATCTCGGACCCGGCGTAATCTTAGACCCGAATCTTAAAGCTTTCGGCCCTCGGGGCCGAATCCTAGCCCTTTAGGCCTCCTCACGTCCCGACTTCTTTGCTTATCCTTCGGCCGACAGCAGGGGGTGGGCAGGTTTCGGCCTCCACCCAACAACAGAGCCGACCAATTTATAAGAAATTAAGTATAATTCGCAATTACCGAAGCAATCGCAGTCTACACTTGAGTCCATATAAACCCGGTATTCCGGAAATCTCAGAGTGATTTCAAACTCATCAACAATACAACCAAGATCGTAGAGCTCAGTAGTCCCAATCCGCAGGTATCTCAAACCAAATTCGATATATATTAATCAGAGTGCGATATACACATTTATTTCAAAGTAATTAAGAGTGCGGAAGCAATAGCTTTCGAAAGCAAAATAGTTGTACAGCGGAAATAAAATAAGATAGTGCCAACATGATGTCACCCCTGTAATAGCAAGAGACAAGGAAAAATGGAGACTGCCATGCCCTAGGCATTATTCTTCAACCACAGCATATCACAATTGGATCAAACCATGCTAGACGGAGTCACCTGCAACATCGGGAATTAACCCGTGAGTACTCAATTGTACTCCGCAAGACTTACCCGTCTTAAACCAGAAAATAAGGAAAAGACTCCAAGGAGTATGCTTGGCTTTATCTGGAGCTGGCTGACTCACATTTAATTTCATAAAATAAAGTTGATTAGTGAGCCTACACATGCTACTCAGGTTCTTTCAAGTTAAAAGGTTGTTATTATATACATAACCATAAGTCCTGTATAGTCAAGATTAAAAACATATGATCAGCGATATATAAATAACAGTATAAGTAACTTGATCAATATTTTAATATCAGCAGCATGAATATGAATAACCATTATTGTGATATTAAGACTACGATGTCGCGGAAGCATCCGGGTTCTCACTTGTCCGGGAGAGATGGCGATTCGAATCGACATCTTGACCACCGTGGCGAATACCATCATACACCGGGTCTACTTAATTACGGCAGACCCAATCACTTCCAAGATATTAGGGGACGTATGTCTCGGACCTGTCGGCAACCCCCTCCTCTCGAGCCACCAAGTGAGCAGGCAACGAAAATGACGTTTAGATGCGCCTCGCTTCGCGCCCGATCAAACCCAACCGACCACGCCTAGGAGGGACGTTAAGCGTACAAGTACCGGCCCCTAACATTCCCACAAGCTTCGTGGCTCACGACCCGGCGGAGCCTACTATATGAACAGGTACGTTCAACTTCCGACCGCCTTCCGACAAAGGGTAAAGTCCTTAGCTGATCAGATGGAAGACCACAATATCCATCCGATCTAGACATGTTTTATCATTCAAGTTCTCAGCAGCAGCTTGTTAACCACCAACATGATTAACCCAACAACAATCCTCACAAGTGACCGGAAATCACTGTCTACTGCAATCATCATAACTGAGCATTTATTTAACCTAGACTCCTAATTAGGATAGGGCAACAACTTCAGCAAGGATATCTGTGCATCAACGGTTTCAACCATTTCCTATACTTAATGCAGCATTCATAAAAGGACTCAACAAATTAATTCAGAAAGCATAGGAAAGTTCAGCATGCACCGGGGCTTGTCTTCAGAAAAGTAGTAGGAAGAAGAAGTCAGGGCACCCTGGAAGCTTGAGTCACGGTCCTCCTTCTCCTGTGGGGTCTTTTGGCTGCACTCCGAGATGATGAAGGTTGACCTCCTGCTACTTGATCTCCTCCCGAACTAACTCCTCCGATCCTGATATGATGCATGCATATGCAGGACTGATTAAAATCAATGCACAGAAACATGCTTGCATATAAATAAGGTAGAATGGTGGATGAATGCATTATGAAGAATGATGCTAGTAAGTGGATATCTCTTCCGTAGAAGCAAAATTAGAAATACATAAAGCAACCATACTAACCCACATCACCCATTTATACTAGCACTAATCTAAAAACAGGGCAGCAAGACATGCTGTTACTAAAACAGTCACACAGGGGAGTTCTATAACTCTAAATACAGCAAACAAATACTCGTTGGAAAGCTAACGAAATTATCTACAAAACATTTAATGCAACCCCGACCAGATTCAAACATCTACAGCCTCGAAAACAGGAAAAACAGAGGCTCTGTTTTTAGGGCAACTTGCAATATGCAACTCCTATAACTCTCTAACCAAGCATGCAACTCTTACCAAACTTAACCAGCAAGCAAACAAGGTCATAATCTACCCAACAAACCTACTGGCTAAGCCAAAAGATAAACTAAAGCATATGAAATGACATTCCCTAACTAAACACTACATATGCACACTTAAAATATATAAGAGCTAGGATTAATAAATCGACCAAACACACAAGACCAGCAAACTAACCACACTAACAGGTCCTTATTAGCATAAGAACAAACAATATATCACCCAAACATTATCACCATACTATTTACATGCATTACCAAGGTATTTTCATAGCAACATAAATATGATAAATGCATAAACAGCTTAGAAAAATCTACAAAAATTACCAGAGTATCCTACTGGTCTAACATGCCTACCATAGAAATTTCATGGCAAACTCATGCATATACTGTCCTACACAAAAATGGCAAGCTAGCATAAAAACAGGGCATGAAAATACTTTGTACTATGAAATGTATGAAACTGTCTAACCATGAACATGAAAAGCTACATAACAGTAACAAATGCATGTACAAAAATTATCATGGCAAAAACCCTAGTAATTATTTTTCTATGAATTTCCTAAGAAAGCATGGTAAATAGCACATAAATCAAAATCACATTTCATCAACAAAACATAGCATGTCTAATATTTTTCCTGCACTATACATCCAAAATCATGAACATTTTGTACAGGCACCACTATTTTATCATGCACCAAGAATTAGATATGCATTTATCTATTTACTTGGAATTTAAAGCCATAAATCTAGATAAATATAAAAACATCCAGAAAATGCAAACTCATATTTTTATCCTGTAGATCTACTCACAAGGATCACAGAAAAATTTGTCCCATGCAAATCTAAGCTAAAAACGAGGGAGATATGAATTTTACAAGCATTCAAATCTACTTTGAAAAGAATAAAAAGAAAAGGAAAAACAGAGAGGCTGACAGCGGGCCCGCTCGTCAGCGAGACAAAACAGGGGAGCGGCGCGGGCGCGACGGATCTCACCGGCGGTGAGGTTTCCCCGCGAACCCGGTACATGCATGGCTTCGTCTCGTCGTGACCTATCGTTTGGTGCCCAAAACTTCGACCTAAACCTAACCCTAGCGGTGGCGGCGACATGCGGCGGCGGCGCGCGGCCCGCCGCCGGACCCGGGCCGTCTCCGGCGGGAATCCGGCCAAGGCGGCGAGCATGGGCTTTACGACGTCGAGGTGATGCGGATCTATTACCTGGTCGGCTAAAACGGCGGCCGGGGCTCGACGGCGGCGCGCTCACCGGACGGTGGACCGCGGTGATGCGTGGCGCGTTCCGGCGGCGAGGCTCGGCGGCCGATACGTGGGTGTATGAGCACCACGGGCGTCGGCGGTGCGGATGCGATGGAAAACGGGCGGGGCGGTCGGGTGGCCCGCCAGCAGCGGAGGCGCTGGCGCGTCCGGCGGACGGCGGTGATGGTGCGGTTCGGCGCGCGGCGGCGTCTCGGCGTGGTCGTCTTGGGAAAAGGAAGAGCACGTCAGTAAGGGGCAAGGTCGAACGCGAATCGGGGCAAGAAAAACGGCAAGGAAGGCCGCGGGGCGAGGTTCGGGCGCGGCCATGGACGCCGATTTTTCCGGCGAAACGAAGAAATGCCCGATTGGGCTTTACCTTGGGTCTGGCCGCCTAGTGGGCTAGGGAGGTAGGGTAGAGGACGGAGGGCCTTTGCGAGCTTGGATAGCCGATGATGCGATGGTGGGCGAGATCGGCGTGGCGGACCCCGGCAATGGTCTTTGGGGCGCTCGGGGAGGCTGTTTCCGCCTTTTTGCTCTTGGCGTGGGGCGAAGGGAGGGCGAGAGGGAGTGGAGTGGGAGGCACGGGACGTGTTTCCCCTCCTCTACAAGGCACCCGGCGAGGACGAAGGGGGTAGGGCGCGCGACACGCATTACCCGCGGCGTCGGCGCGTGACAAAGGTGGCCGGCCGGTCAACGAGAGACGAGGAAGAAACAAGCGTCACTAAAGATCGGTTCAAACCCTAATTCGATCGTGTTTGGCTCAGGCATTGAGATTCGTGCCGAATCAGCAAAAACTCAATTGAACGGAATGTTCCTCATGAAATTCTGAGCGTTTCATGTATAGAAAGTTTTGTCTAGTTTGTCTTGGATTTGAAACTACGATCCGTCAAAGGACAACGACTCCGACGGCCGGCGAAACCCTAATTCAAGCGCAAGTCAAACAAACTTCGAATTTTTCGACGTGATCCACTCATTATCATGCAACCGGCCTATGACATCTTTTGTTCTACACAACATTGGCTACACATCTCATGAAGGGTGCACACACATGCATAAAACCCTAGCTATGACTTTTGATCAGAACAAGCTAAATCGTACTCAAAGTCAAACTAAGTCAAATCAAGTCAAACTACCATTATAAAATCAAATTAGGGAACATGAACAACATCAACCTTGCTCCAAAACATCCTATAAACATTTCTAAGAAAAAGTAAAAAGATTAAACAACTAATTATGAAAGCACTTCATACATGAAATGACGAGGCAAAGCAAAACAAGCAAATTAAACACATTTAAACATGCAATTGACCTCTATCATTTCATGTGCATGATTGCATATGACTAAATGGTGATTATGCTCATGAAATGCAGATGCTAATGACATGCTTAAAAACAGGGTGTTACAATTAAGTTTTTCTTGTGTCATTGTAAAATGCAAATAAGTTTTCAATAGCTTCAATTTTTCAAAAAAAAAAGCTTCAATACTGTACCTCATACCATATAGTACCTCATCACCTCGCTCATTGTTGTCGTCCATTCGTACTTCATCACGCTCGCGATACGTGGCCGGCGGCCGATCTAGGCGAGGCGTCGAGTGCGGGACTACTGGCAGCAGTAGCGAGGGCCAGGACATGTGAGACCTAACTCGTAACCGCTGCCAGGGAATTGGGTCTAGGATTGGCACAAACATTGATCGACAATTGAATTGAGTTGAGATCGAACTAGCGGCCGACAACAAATATTTTTCTATTGGGCTTTGTACATTGGCTGCTATAATTAACTTGCTAATGGGCCAAAGCTGCTGCATTAGTGTTGTACTAATGTATCTATTATGTATAGATTTGGAGGCCCACAGGATTTGGAGGCCCTGCGTGGTCGCTCCTCCTGCACATGACCAGGGACAACACGGATCAACGACATCTTCTTTTACTCAAAAATGACTTCATGTGTCTTTTCATTAAGAAGAAGAAAGCCGAAACCGGCGGTAAAACACTACACAACTACAAAGAGAGTGGATGCAAACATCAACAACGACAGTTACCGGTACTAGTGCTACAGAATCACAAGAATAGAGAGGTGCTCCCCACCAAAGCCACACAACGCAACCTCGTGAGGCGAGTTACAACATCACAAAGGCCGAAACTCAGGTTAGAATAAAAAAATCATGGTTATACTCCCTCTGTTCTAAATTGTTCTCACTTTTCAAGATGAGTTTGTATCCCTTTCTCTAAACTTTAGAGCTATAAATTTTGTAGTACCTTAGCTCAGTTTCTAGATCTAAAGATCTATAATACGAGGTGAGCTAAAGCTCAAAGGTAATTTTATACCAATTTTTTTGAGTCTTTACCTCTAAAGTTTTTTTAGGGCTCTAAAGTCCAAACAGACCCTTATTAAGGATGAACAACTGCGATACTAGTATTCATTCATAGACCAACCATATGAAACGGACACATATATCCGTGCGTGTACAAAAGAAATCACCAAAATATTTTTTGTGAAAACTTGGAAAGAAAATTTGAAGAAAACAAAGAAAAGAAGAGAAATACAAGAGGCTGCAGCCGCCTGTGTGTGGTCACCCGCCAGAGCTCGACCTGACACCTCGGGCGTGCTCGGAAAGCCCGGCACACCACGCATTTTTCTACAAAAAGCCAGACCCGGGACGGCACGGCATGGCACGTACGCATCAATGATCAAATCGGATTTTGCAAACTTTGGGGGATCACCTGTTTGTCTTGACGTGGAAAAACGCAGAAATGTTAGGGGCCTTGCCTTTTTAAGCAGCACGACGAAAGGCAGTCAAGGATTTGATGGAACTCCTTGACTTTCAGTGACTTCATTGCATAAGAATTGGTCTGCTAATGTTTTACGTTGGACTGGACATGTATATGGGGTTTTATATGTCAAGGATTCGGATGGGTGTCCTCCAAACTGCCAGCGTCTCATCCATTCGACTCTAAGCTGGTCCTCTCAGGCTCTCACACCACGTACAGTCGTCGCTTGCTATGGCTGCCGCCGGTGATGATCAAGCAGGGTCTGCCGTGCCGGCTGTGGCACTGAGCTCCGGCAAGCCGATGCCACGGATCGGCCTTGGCACGGCATCCTTCCCGCTCGGGGACGCCGGGGACCGCCCAGTGGTACGGGAGGCCGTCCTCCGCGCCCTGGACGCTGGCTACCGCCACTTCGACACGGCGGCGGTGTACGGCACGGAGCGCGCGATCGGCGACGCCGTGGCGGAGGCCGTGCGTGCAGGGACGCTCGCCTCCCGGGACCAGGTCTACATCACCTCCAAGCTCTGGATCGCGGACGCCCACCCTGGCCACGTCCTGCCGGCGCTCAGGAAGACTCTCCAGTGAGTAATTAACCAACGCATGAATGGTCATGTTATTGAATACTGATTGATGGCCGCCGGCGCCGGCCGTTCAGGAACCTGCAGATGGAGTACGTGGACCTGTACCTCATCCACTTCCCGGTGAGCATGCGGCTGCCGGAGGCGGAAGGAGGCCAGGCACCGGTGCTGGCAAAGGAAAACCTGGTGGAGATGGACATGAAGGGGGTTTGGGAGGAGATGGAGGAGTGCCACAGGAGAGGGATGGCCAGGGCCATCGGCGTCAGCAACTTTAGCTGCAAGAAGCTCGACTACTTGCTGTCATTCGCACAGATAATCCCGGCCGTGAACCAGGTTAGTGATTGAATATTTGGATTCCGTTTCCTCTGGATCTTGTATGTATCCATCTAGGAGGCTAGACAGAGCCAAGCATGCTGGAATTTCTTTTTTCTTCATCTTATCTGATGATGACGTCCAACACCGAGGAACTGCACCCAATCTACCGCCGCCCCGCCCTACATACCGCCGGTTATTAGCCACCAATCTAATTAAGCTACCACTGTTATTAGCAAAAGCTTTTACGTTGAATTCTCTCGATTAGTTAGTTTATGTCCATTTCTTTCGGTTGAGTCATCCATCATGGACGCGAGGTATTCTCGGTTCTCAGATATCAATAGCTGTAGAATCCGTCGGTTAAACTTTTGCTGACAGTACTAAATATATGAATCGCTGACACTTTTTGTGTAGCCAAATGGTGCACCTACGCCGACAGTTAAAGCTTTTGCCAACAGTTAACCCTTTGCTGACAGTTAGATCTACGGCGACCTTTTCCGACATTATGTATGTAGGCAAAACAATTTCCGAGATGTTTTGTGTACCATATGCCCTGCCCAACAGAAAAACTATATTGCGATAATAAATATAAATACAATTTGAATAGTTTGATAAATACACATCACATTGAGCAAATTCACATGATCTTACCAAATTAAAATATCATATCCTCCATACATACACCATCCGAATGATCATAGTACTTAGAGCCATACATATAGAGGTCCAATGATGATCATACTTGCATATATGGCAGGTCAGTGGCAGATCTAGAAACACCTTAAAAGGGGAGGCTAAAAATAATATCAGACACTTTCAGACCTTTCGGAGAGGACTAAATCTATACTTTTATGAATTATCTTATGCTAAATATAGGAACTGTTAAGGTGATTTTTGGTCTGCACCCCAGTCTACAGCCCGTGCAGCCCGGGGTGTAGACCCGCCCCTGTGGCAGGTCAAGTGATGATCATATAAAGCTATACGCATATAGAGGTCCAGGATGCAGATTAGTCACTAGCAGACATATATAGATATACTAAGTCTTCTACTGACTGGTTATGGCTAAAGCTAAGAGATCGATAGATCGTGACTTGGCACTTCCATGTCTTTAGCCATATATGGCTGATGGCTCAGCCGATCGCGTTCATCTTGTTCCCATCGCCTCCGTCGTTTGGTCAGCCGTCGCGCTCTCTGCTTCCATGGCGGCTGCTGTTTTCGATGGCGCCGTGACCGAGATGCAGCAGCTCGATCGCTGTCCGAGATGCAGCGCTTTGCCCATCTACAATCAAACCCGCCGTGAGTCATCAATATCTATACTCGTCCACGTGGTCTGACAGCGAGGACCATCGATGCTCGAGCCATATCTATATCGTGCACGTGTCCGAAATTTGTTGGATGTCCACACCATACCGGGTGAGGACGCTATTGTTTTTTCCTCCCACGTGGCTGTGTGAGGATGGACGCGGGCAGTCGGATGCATGCGTGTGGTCTTCTTCGAGAACCAAGTTTTTCGCGTCAGTTTGTTTGTCCTCGCTGGTGCAGTGCCGCTACACGTTTCTGTGGCGACTTCTCACATACACGGCTACAGAATTGATTTTGTACAGTGTTTTTAAATAATTTTTAAATGGCGATTATTTGGAAAAACCCTCACGGTTAATATCTTCATTAACCGTGTCGGTCATTTTTTATTAACGTGGCGGTTATTATAACCGCCAACCGCCACGATAAATCAATTAACCGTGGCGTTTTTTTTTAAAACCATTACCGTAAATGAGGCCCGGATATGAAGGTCATATTAGCCCAATTTTGATTTTTGAAAAGCGCTTTGCAAAAAACCTAACTCAATCTCCACCCTCTCTACGTCCGTCCGCCCCTCGTTGTCCGAGGCCCCAAGTTTCCCCTTCCACCTCCTCCTATCTTGCCCACGGACGTCGGCAATATCTATTCAGTCCGCCTGTCGTCCTTGCGGGCTTGGTGGTGGCGACCCGCGCGACCTCCAACGGCGCCCGCCTCAGACCTCGGATGGATCGGCGTCGGGCGGCATCGGTCGGATGGGGTGCGGATCGTGGCGAGAAGCAGCCTGATCTGGATCCAAAACCCTATCTGCCCGTTCGATCTGGAACCGTTAGCGCGTTTGGTCGGGTTTTTCTTTTCTTTATATTTTTTTATTTATTTACGTGGCTGCGTGGCGGTTTCAAAAATCGTCCGCGAAAAATCCAAAAAACCCACGGAAGTTCATTTGAGTAGTAGTGATCCGCACGTCACAAAGAACCAGTTCCACCAGGCACCAGCCATGCATATTGGGGGTATGAAGTTATTTTCGGACACTATAGCTAGACAACGGTAATGACAGGCCCCGTGTGAAAGTCACACTTATCTAGTGCAACGGCGGGAACTGGGGAGGGGCGGCGGGGGCCGTGGCCCCCTAAAAAAAAGAATTAGCCATTTTTAATCACAAAAGGCCAAATAATTACCGGCAGTGTTGATTACCAGCAGCCAAGTGTTGGCCCTGCTGTTTCTTTTCTCCGTGCGCACGTACCAATTTTATAGTATTGGTACTTCGTTCCTTAATAATAAATTGCAACATCGAATAGTAGTATTTCTTTCTAATTTGCAGGTTGATTTACCGGTCTCAACTGCAACTTCAGGAGCGCATTTTTGCGATGAAACTTGTAAAAAGACTAGATTACGCAACAAAATGGAAGATGGATTTTTAAGAGATTGTTTGTTACTCTATATTGAGAGAGAGAACTTGCAATGAAGATCCATCAGATTCAATTATTGATGATTTCAACATGGTGAAGAATCGTGCGGGGAAATTAAAATAAACACGGTATATTGCTCACACTTTTTGCAAAGTATTAAACTACGTGTATTAGAATTGCATAATTAGTTACTATAGTTATCACTACCTAGCTAGAATATGCTTGTATGGACAAAAATTTTGGAACAAATTGTTAAATTCTTGAACCGACGAATATAGTATGGCCCCCCCTTTATTTGTCTGCCAGTTCCGCCACTGATCTAGTGATGATATAATCGTCCTTGGCATAGGTAAGCATGTAATCTGCATCTGTCCTTTGGTCATTGTTTCTGCGCCTTCAGTCGGTTGTTTTGCTTGGCTATCGCATTTCATTTCAGGTGCAATGCGCAATGCGCTGCCTCTTCTTCCATACCGTAAGAGGTTTTGCTATTTTTAATTAAATTGTTTTTTATATGTATCTTATACATCTAAATGCGTAGAAAAGTAGTAAGAGTGGATGTGTTTTATTCATCTTGTTTGCATAATGTCTCACTGAAATTAGAGCAGGTGGAGGTGCACCCGTGCTGCCGACAGAACAAGCTGAGGGTGTTTTGCAGGGAGAAAGACATATTTTCATACAGATATAATAATAATTTCAGATTAGTTGCCTGATTCACATCATCTTACAGGCATAGAATTGTGTCATCAGCATATTGGAGCACCACCACACCATTTTTAATATACTCTGGTACTAGTCCAGTGATTAACTTGTTTTTTTTGGGCCATACTTATCATTTTAGCAAGTGTATCTGCTGCAATGTTAAACAGAAAAAAGAGACAAAGGATCCCCTGTCTAACTCCCTCTTAGATTTAAAATACTTTCCTGTTGAGTTATTCACCTTCACACTTGCTGTACCAGTACTCATCACTTCTTGTATCCAGTGACACCATTTGTCTCCAAACCCCCCTCTGTCTCAGGCAATTGAAAAGAAAATTTTAATTTATTTTTATCATATGTCTTTTCGAAATCTAGCTTAAGAACCAACAGTAAGTGTTAAACAATTTATTTTATTGATGGCTCAGCCTATCGCGTTCATCTTGTTCCCTCGCTTCCGCCGTTTGGTCAGTCGTCGCGCTCTCTTCTTCCATGGCGGCTGCCGTTTTCGATGGTGCCGTGGCCGAGATGCAGCAGCTACAGCTCGATGTCCGTCCCTGACTTCTGCGCTTTGCCCATCTACAATCAAACCCGTCGTGAGTCATCAATCCGGAACGTCCAAATATCTACTATACTCGTCCACGTGGTCTGATAGCGAGGACCATCGATGCTCGAGCCATATCTATAGTCGTCCACGTGTCCGAAATTGGTTGGATGTCTACACCATACCGGGTGAGGACGCTATTGTTTTTCCCTCCCACGTGGCTGTGTGAGGAGGACGCGGGCAGTCGGATGCGTGTGGTCCTCTTCGAGAACCAAGTTTTTCGCGTCAGTTTGTTTGTCCTCGCTGGTGCAGTGCTGCTACAGGTACTCCCTCTGTCCCGAATTAAACGTAGTTTTGGATGTTAAGTCTGCACGCAGTTTGGCATTTGTAGAAAATACGTGAATTTAAATCTTCAAATAGATTTGTTAAAAACTAGATCGAAAGATCTTTCCAATGAATCTTAATTATGTAATATAAATATTAATACTTATTTTAATAAATAATTGCGGCGATTTTTTCATAAGCTACGTTTATTCGGAACGGAGGGAGTACGTTTTTCTGGCGACGTCTCACATCCGCACGTCACAGCAACCGGTTCCACCAGGCACCAGCCATTGCATACAGACACTATAGCTAGACAACGGTAATGACAGGCCCCGTGTGTGAAAGTCACACTTATCTAGTGATGACATAATCGTCCTTGGTATAGGTAAGCATGTAATCTGCATCTTTCCTTTGGTCATTGTTTCTGCGCTTTCAGTCGGTTGTTTTGCTTGGCTATCGCATTTCATTTTCAGGTGCAATGCGTTTGCCTCTTCGTTCAGATCGTAGGACGTTTTGCTATTTTAATTTATTGTTTTTAGATGTATCTATGCATAATTTATATCTAAATGCGTAGAAAAGTAGTAAGACTGGATGTGTTTTATTCATCTTGTTTGCACACGTCTCACTAAAATTAGAGCAGGTGGAGGTGCACCCGTGCTGCCGACAGAACAAGCTGAGGGTGTTTTGCAGGGAGAAAGGAATCCAGCTCTGCGCCTACTCTCCATTAGGTGGCAAGGGAGCGCCATGGGCCAATAATTCCGTCATGAACAACCCTATCCTCAGGCAGATTGCCCATACAAAAGGCAAAACCGTGGCCCAGGTGAATCGCTGGTGACTAGCTCACTGTATAATAATAAGTAGAATGATTTTTACATAATCTGAACATCTTATTTAATACGGATAGACATATTTGGAATTGTGCAGGTGTGCATTAGGTGGGTGTACGAGCAGGGCGATTGCGTGGTAGCTAAAAGCTTCAATGAGAAGAGGATGCGAGAGAACCTCGACATCTTTGACTGGGAACTCACGGAAGACGAGTGTCGCAAGATTGGCACCCTCCCAGAATCGAGGGGAACCTACGATTTCTTCGTCCATGAATCTGGGCCGTACAAAACTGCCCAAGAGTTCTGGGATGGTGAGATTGTGGCTGGCCAGGCTAACAATAGTGCTTTGAGTTTGGATCCTACGAACTGATCAGCATACGTGCTAGTTTTTAATTACTAGTCAAGAAAACTTTATGCCTTTTGTCGGTGTTCTAGACGGACAAATATTAGTTTTGTCGGGAATCTTTGCTGGATGGGGACAGCAATCCTATCTATATTGGTTTAGGCCCGTAGATCGAATAAAATTCTGTGTTGCTGCTTGTGTATTGTATTGTCGAGTACATAGTACAACAATACGGTATGCCGTATTGAGTACTTGGTATATTGTTGGATATTTTCTCCGTCCTAAATACTTTTGGTTTTTGTGTTTTTTCAAAAACACTAATAATTATAGTATATAATTAATATCACTTTCTTGAAATCTAGTTTTTTTAACAAACTAGCATCATATCCGTGACATTCTTATGGGATAACAAAATTTTTATATAACATATGGATCACATGATAAAATAACAAGATGATTAGAAGCTACCCTCTAAGTAAAGGCACCTACAACATCATGGCGTATTGATTCCACAAGATACAACGTATCTATACTATACCTACATATCCGTGACGTTGCTATGGGATAACAAAATTTTATATAACATATGGATCACATGATAAAATAACAGTAGATTAGAAGCTACCCTCTAAGCAAAGGCACCTACAACATCATGACGTATTGATTCCACAAGATACAAGGTATCTATACTATATATATACCTACAATTTTTATAGAGCCGTGAAGTTCCGCCTCAAGACTCATTCTCATGTAGTTAGCACAGTACCGGCCTCCCCACCGTTCGATCGACAACCAAAAGCCACCGTCCATCTGTGCGCTTCCATAGAGTCCGCCCCACTTTGGATATAATCCGTACACCACCGTTAAGCCCCCCCACTTGGATATCCCGTTTTAAATAGCGCTATAGCGTCCCGCTATAGCGCTAAATAAGCGTTTGGGCGAGGGTAAACGCTAAGCTATTGTCATTTTAACGCTAAACGCTATTTGGCGCTATGGCGAATAATAGCGGCGTAAACGCTAAATTGCATGTCATTTAGCGGCGCTAAGCGTTCATGGGCTTATTTCCTTTGGCGGCCCAAATTACTAGCGAGGCCCAAAGCGATGGAATGTTTGATGTTAGTTGATGTATCATATACCGATGAACTACAAACTACTTTGATGTAATGTGTTAGTAAGACTTTGAACTATCGCCTCGGGACTTGTAGTCCAATGGTAGGGCGGTCGTGGGGCGCACAGTACCCACCTCCCCACCGTTTCTGCGGCGTTATCGACGGCGTTCCCGTCGGCGAACTTCGAAATCTCCAGGATCTGCCTGTAGGGGTAGGGTTTGCGTCCATCGTCGCGTGTTGTGAGTGTCTTATGCTTTCTCAAAAAAAAAAAAAAAGACTTTGAACTATCTATGTTTTTATCTTTATTTTGTGTAAAATTATATAATGTTTATCATATTTTTTTTTTCATCCACTGGATATTCCATAGAGTCCTCTGGATTTAAAACGGGCTGATATCGCCTCCGCCGCCGCCCATCCCGTACACCACCGTTCGCCCCCACTGGATATCGCCTCCGCCGCCGCCCGTCCCGTACACCACCGCCCGTCCTCTCCCTACCCCCACCGCTCACTGCCCAGTGCCGCCACCGTCGCCTCTCCTTCCCTTGCTCCCGACACATCGCCACCTCTTCCCTACCTCCTCTTCCCTCCTCCCGCGCAAGCGGCGACGTGCGGCGCTCCATGTGCGCCGGCAGAGACGCTGAGCTCAGACTGAAGGCCGTTGGCTCCGCCGGCAGGGGTCCCTCCCACCGGCGACTGGCGATGCTGAGGCTCACCCACTTCCGCTCGCTTCGACAGAGCCACACGGCTCTGGCAGAGGCGGCCAGTAGTGGGGATTGCCACGCCCGGCAGTGCCTGCCTCCCGTCAAACTTCAGTGTACCATGGTACTACTCTCTCTCTCTCTCTCTCTTATCCCATCTTCTACTAACTAATTCCTCACTTATGGATGATGCAGACCATGTGTTCGATGATTTGCCTCTACATTTTTTTGTTGTCGTCCTATATGTTGATGAAATAGGCAAACATTGTGAGGCCGTCCTATGTGTTGATGAAATAGGCAAACACTATGACGCCTCCTTTCAGGTGGATCACTATGCTTCACACATTTTTTACTTGAACATATTTCTGAACAATATGCTGCACCCAGAGGGAAGTTCTTTGCATTTGTGTCTGCAGAAGTAGAGACTGGCAACCCGAGCTAAAAGCCTGCAATTGATTTACTTGGTTATGTAGATGAGATATTCTATGATATTTGAGATTAAACCAATTTCTTCGTCAATGATTTACAAGTTAAAAAAAATGTTGAACTGGATCAAACTAGCCATATAGGGTAGTAAGCCCTTCATGTTATTCCGTAAGTAGTCATTATCATATTCACTGGATCAAACTACTATTTCTATGCAAGCCTGACCTCTCTGTCAAATACGCAATTCACAGTTCTCATAACACAAATTCATGTAGACTTTAATTGATTTATCTTCCTCTTTATGCTGGCAATGAACCCTAGCAACCTAGCTTGCAAAACTTCCTCACATTCTTTATTGAGCCCTTCGAATGTGCTCTGGTGCCGGTGTTGGAGCCCACTGCACTAGCTTCTGATGGAAAAAAAACCCCTACCAATCTGAGGGCTATTTTTCCTAAAGAAAGCAACCTGTACAGTTTTAAGCCGGTGCTGAGCATCAATGATGCACATCTGGGTCTTCTATATTCGGTATCATTTTGTACCAACATCGATATGCTGCAGGAATGCAGGAATAAGGTATAGTAGCCTCACCTGTCGCAGTTTGCTTTCAATTGTACCTATTGAATATTATGACAATTACATCTGCATGGATGTCCTATTGAATATTATGACCATCATTACACCTATTGAATATTATGACAATTACATCTGCATGGATGTTCCCATTGCCACCACAAAAAAAAAAAAAAAAAACATTTTTACCTCCTAAGTAATGATGGTCCAAATTTCGGTTGTACACTACATACATGTTTGCAAAAATGTATATTCAGTTAGTGAGATCCTATAATACTCATTGTTCTTTACACATCACTTATAGTCTACCAAAACTTTCTTAATTACCGCCTCCAGATTTCCTCGAGCTTACACCGGATTGTTTCCTTTAGTTCAAACCTAACTTATGAAAACACACTTGCAGCAGATATGTGAAGACATTGACTACCCAATTCTGGATTTCCTCATAGTCAATGCACTGCAGTGCCAACCAGTAAGTAACAATCCATATTACTAATTAAGTTTTCGTTTCCCATACGGTTCTTCAGTCTCCAAATGTATATCCTGCTACGTTTCCACCTATAACTCATTTACTTTTCCATTTGCCTCACAAATTCCAGGTCCTTGATGATGTTTTATCTATCATGATCACAATCAGTCGAATGGTATGATAATATTATGGTAAAAACGGGTACATTGGCAACCCATATGTAATTAATTTTCCTAATCTTTTTTAATGTATAATCATATGATGTGCTGCAGTCTCACCATTGGAATGTTTCTCATGGTGCTTCTGTGCAAAACATTTGTTGTTCCTCTTAAATCGACCTGCAGGTGCTCAGGTAGCTTCCATTGTCAAGCCATATGTAATTAATTTTCTTAATCTTTTTAACTAAATGTACAATCATATAATGCGCTGCAGTCTCAAAAAGCCATTACAATCATATAATGCGCTGCAGTCTCAAAAAGCCATTTCAATTTTTTTTATGGTGTTTCTGTACAAAACATTTGTTGTTCCTCCTAAAATGACCTGCAGGTGCTCAGGTCGCTTAACAACGATATTAATATATATTATTTGCATTCCACCAAAAACTGTTCTACATTGTGCAAATTGCCATCTTACTGCCCGCGCTTCGCGCGGGGTTAGCTGCTAGTTGATTCCAGAAGATACAACGACTCCGCGTGCTTGTATAAGCTGTTGGAGCAAAATCAATTTCCCAATCCGAGGGGTTTTGTATAAGCTGTCGGGAGGTCTCATGGCAGGCCTGGTTTCATCGTTTTTTGTGCTAGTGGTGGAGCAGGTTTGTTGTCGATGTCCCAATCCGACTGCGGATGGAGGCTCGTGTTGATGACCCAATCCAACCGAGCGGAGTGTCATGTTTATTTTTTCTCCCATCCAAGTTGTTGGTTTGTGTTGAGTTGTTTTAGTTGGGTCTTTTCGACCAAGAGTTGAGTGGGCGCTACTTTGTGGCACGAGTTGAGTTGATCTGGTACCTAGGTGTTTAGGGGAGTAGGATGCCCTCCACATTTGTATGGTTTTACTGGTGGGTTTCGGTCAAAAAAAACTGACTGGCACTTGCCTTTTCCTTATTCGTCTAATAGAAAATCGCAGCAAAGCTTTTGCCGTCCTTTCTAAAAAAAAAAAAAATCAATTTCCCAACCTATGACAATATTCTCTGGTTAGCACCCCTTTCTACGTATACGTGCAACCATGACGTAGTGAAGTGAAGTGGGTTACCACCCCTTTCCTATACGTATACGTGCAGCACCATGACGTAGTGAAGTGAGCTGGCAAGGGGCCATGCCCCCCCCCCCAAGATTTTGAAACAAATTTTTTACTAGTATAAGTCCATGATATAACAAAATTCTTGTTATATGTACCTTTTAATATCTCCTAGATAATTAAATCATACATAACATGATTAGATAATATTTCGAAGCATATTATTGAAACATAGATATCAAATTTACTGAAATCATCTCGGGGCGTCTTACTGTTGAGAACAATGATATTAAAGTGATATTTAATCCAAACACACAAGTTTTATATAAAAAAATACGCGGATCATAGGTGCACATGTACGTATGATAATCTTTGAAAGGGATCAAAGTTAGCTGGATAATATATGTACACACATGTTATTGGATCAAATATGAATAGAAATAGCCAATTATAGTTGGGTGCTCGGTAGTGGAAATAGAAGGGGTTAGCAGTCCATCGTGAAAAACAATATGCACCTGCACAAGGTTGACAGGGACCTATTTTTTTCTTAAGAATGATCTGCGATCCCACAACATGAGCACATGTAGGCCTGAACAAAACGTTGACACTTTTTGGTGCGACAACACTAGATGATCCAAGTGTTTTTATATAAAACTTATGTGTTTGGATTAAATGCCACTTTAATATCATTGTTTAATTTCATAGTATTATTATTTTATCATGCGATCCATATGTTTTATATAAAATTTAGTTATCCCATAGCCGGCAGCATAGGTTCTCTCTAGGGCGGCGCCGCCGAGGATGACGACTTAGGTCGCACGGACGGGGGGGCGGCATGACCGGGCGACATCAAGGCGGCGCGCGCGGTGAGGGCGTAGAGAGGAGGAGAAAACACACGGGCATGGCTGAATGAACGTGTGGTTTTCGGTCAAGTCTTTGTGATCTTTTTTAATCCTGTTCTTTATTTGACAATTGATTAGTAGACTTCCTTTGTTGTCCGTGATTTCCTTGCATGCGTGCATGCCGGGATGGTAGGGAAGAGTAATCCGTCTCCTTGAGTGCGTTCTTTATTGAATGCGTTCTTTATTTGATAATTGATTAGTAGACTTTCTTTGTTGCCCATGATTTCCTTGCATGCGTACATGCCAGGATGGTAGGGAAGAGTGTGGAGGAGGTGGGGATCGCGGGAGGGGAGGCATAGTGATCCCAAACTAATATCGCACCAAAAAAGTGTCCTTTGTTCTTTTTATGTTGTAGAGATTTATTTGAAGATACAATGTTTCATATATTTTCTATAAATTGAGTTAACCTACAACACACACCCCAAAAACAACAATTATAAAGGGACGGAGGGAGTACCCTCTAGACCATCCACTATTTGTGCCCGGGATAACTGTCTTTACAAGACAAATTACGGATACAAACATATTATTTGGACTCTAACTGTCTTCGGGCCTTCCTTGAATATGTCGTCGTGTCCTGTTTGGAATCTCTGATATAGAGTCTGTAGTCAGGAAATCTTGTAATCTCCCACAGCTAAGAAGACCAAAACGTGGACACTCTTTGGTGCAACATTGGTTTAGGGTCACTTTGCCCCTCCTCGTATGATCCCCCACGCTCACTATTTTTGGAAAGCTACAATCACTGTCCGACCCGTGCTAGCCATCATCACAAAAGGAAACAAAGGTTTCTCGAACCATGAGCCACACACTCATCGTGTCGTGAAACAGCGGGGAGAGCTCATCTGCCGAGAAACAGGGGTTCTTTTCGTAAAATACACAACATAGAATCGGGAAGTATAAACGCGCTATACAAAAACAAAAAACAGGAGGAGAAGACTACACCCCGTGTTTCAATTAAGAGGATGAAGGGCTCAAACTGGGTCTCTGGACTAACAAACACGTTGTACATGCCCTAAAAGACCAGAGATTAAGTATCGCAGTCCGGACGGACTCCGGCGATTGTGAGGGCAGGTGGTGGGCAATGATCGGCGGTGAACGGCAGCGCTGGGGCAGCGGCGCGCGCAAGCTAAGGCAGTGGCGACGCGTGTAGATGGCGGCGGCGGCGCGAGAGTGAGAGAGCTAACACTTGGAGGCTTGAGAGCTGAGGATTCCCCCTTTATTATTTCTTTCTTAATTCCAAATGATTACAGATCCCTCTTATTTATAGTCTAGAGAATACTTGCATGCTAATCAATCTCTAAAGCTTTCCTTATAGATTGGAATACCTTTTACAATGCAATCTTGAATTATTTTCCCAATTTATCTCAATCTATTTTTTTTCTAAATATTTATTCCAAGCGATCTCTATTTTATTTCCTATTAATTATTTTATTTTCTAAATTATGACGACGATAGCGGCAGCAACGACGATGGTGGCGGCGGCCAAAGGCACGCGTGTGCCCCTCCCTGGGCCGTGGCGGGTGGCTTGTTGGGCCACGTCTATTGAGCTACGACATCTCCTCCCCCTTTTCCGAGCAACGCGTCCTCACACTGGGTCGTTGCACGGGGTGGTGATGTTGGATGGAGAGGTTGAATCTTAGATGACGGAGATGGTTACCTAATGTCGACGATCATCCGTCGCAGCTTTGTGGTGCTATTGCTGCAATTGCTATGGAAGTATTGTTCATGGTAGGTAAGGGTGTCGCAATTCAATTTGCAAATATTCACGGGTCATGATCTCTCGCAGTCATGGAGGGTTGTGGCTCCTCCAAATTGCTTTGCAGATTAGTTTGACCTAGGTGGAGGGTGGTGCTATCAGGTTGACGATCACGGGCGCCGATGTTGTCCATGTGAGTACTATAGCTGATGTTGTTGTTCTCGCTCGCTCTGCGTGGGCATGCATTGTTGCTTGCGTATGTCTCGGCGTTCATTTGGATGATGACACATGGTTGTTCCGCCGCTTCTTTGTTTGTGACGATCCAAGGCGAAGGCGATGAAGCCGGACCGGCTGCCTTTTTTGAGTGCGTCCCCACCTCTCTTTGAAATCAGCCCTAAGTTAGGCTTGGGCTGCGGGGGTGCTCCATATCCGGTGCTATTCCGCACGCTAATGGCCGAGAGTTGGGTGTCCCGCTTTTGCGCGGCGTCCCACCTCTCGTTGGTGTTGGCATGGCTGGTTCGTTGTGGCGTGGTTGTGTGCACGTGCCAATTTCTTCTCGAGGGTCGGCCGGTGTACGCGTCGGGTCGGCGCTTCGCATGTTGGCGTTCGCCGTGGTGCTAGCGGCGATGGCGGCGTTGTTGTGGCGTCGAGGATGACGCCGCATTCCCGGGTATTCCCAAAGTTAGAGTTGATGTTGCTAGTGACTTGAGAACTTATCCGTGTTATTGTCGTAGTCGCGAGATGTTGATTTGTTGACACCGTTATAGCATAATATTATTAGTCAATTAACATGAAATAAGGGCTTAACATGAATATCAACATAAGTCTAGGGGTCTAACTAACATATTTCCACGAGTTTTGGTATTTCATGACTTTGCGAGGGACCGACGGATAAAAGCGAGAAGAACGGTGTGAGAAACCTAAGAGTTTACATCCCATACGATGACAAGACTTAACCGTGAAGTAACTCAACCCAAAATGTGGACTAAAACACTCTAGAAGATACCAAAAGACACTAGGAGGAAGGAGATCACATTGTGATCTTGACCCCTAGCGGCCGCCAGATCATCTACGGCGACCGCCAAGTGGGTCCCACCTGTCGGCCTCAGATTTCTATGTCGGTTTACCACCGACCTTGAGATTGTATCTACACCGTTATTGAAGGTCGGTTTGATCCAAGGGTCCCTGTTCATCGCCAAGGGCTATATAAGAAGACCACCTGACCCCAGGGCTAAACCCTAATTCATTCTGAGTTCATTCTCAACTCATATCAAAACCAACTCAGTTCTACTCAAGTCCAACCAAGTCTAGATCTAAAGCCCTAGTTCATCTCACATTAGAAGTAGTTAGCTACCTAGTTAGCTCTAGAGGAAGTCAAGTTCATCTTGGATTCCTGATAGTCAAGAAGTAGCGGGAGCAGTGTTTCTCGTGGCTTCTCTTTTGTATCCAATCTGTAAGTATTATTGTTGGAATACAATTGATATGACTTTGTTCTATATAATGATTATATTCTTAGTGATATGTATCCATGCATGCTATAGTTATATATTTAGTTTAGTGAGTTTGTCTTATATCTTATGCATGGAATCGTATAGCATCCACTTAGATGATTGTTGACACCTCTTAAGCTCTATTTTTATGTGTCAACTAAACATATAATAAAGGTATAAAATGAATAAATACATAGAATAGGTATTTTACTAACACAGTTCCACAAGTTTTGGTGATTTATATCTTTTCAGGGACTTAACAGGTAAATGCTAGAAAACTCAGCGAAAACCCCCCAAATAATAGGAAGAATTACCACTGGTGAATTTCGATCCAAAAAGTGAACTAAAACATTATAGAAGACACCAGAAGACACCAGGAGAAGACTGACACCTTGAGCCCACTGTGGCCTGGCGGCCGCTAGTGAAGAATAGGCCGGCTGCCAGGTGGGACCCACAGGTCAACCTCATCTTCTTAGGTCGGTTTCAAACCGACTTTGAGGTTGTATCTACACCATTATTGAAGGTCGGTTTGATCCAAGGGTCGGCATTCATCGACCCGCGACTATATAAGGATGATCCTACCTCTAGCCTTAGGTATGAAAATCATTATTCATCAGACTCGACTCTGATCATAGCTAGAGCCATACCTCTCTAATTAGAAGAGCTTAGATCAAGTTGAGAGAGATTAGTAGAAAGTTGAGGGATAGATCAAAGAACTTAATTAGAGTTCTAGTTCTGTTCTTGAGAGATAAAGAGTAGAGTAGAGAAGAAGAAGGGGAAGTACCGGATTTGTCGGTGACTCCTCTACGCTTGTACCTCTGGGATCAAAGGCTTCATTGCACTTGATCTTGAGACTTCTTTGGCGGATCAACCTTATATTTGAGTAAGATCACTTGACTTTATTTCTTTTCGGTTTCACGACTCATTAGAGTACTTTGATTCTTGTCGCTCTTGAATTGAAGTTGTTATTCTTAGTGCAAACGTGGTGTTTGGGCTAGATAACTCAGAAAATACACCCTACCTTCCTGAGTGTGGTAGTTCATGGTAGTGACAAAGTACCATTGATTCCTTTGTATTCCATCTCCCATTGGATAGGACTTAGTAGGAACCGATTCTTTGGGGGAATAGTAAGTTTTGACCTTACTTTCTCTTGAGTGCATCCCCATTAAGAAATATCATCAAGCCTTACAAGGATATAAACTAGACAACCATAGAAATCTTCTCACATTTTATCTCGAACTCCGGTTCCTTCCTACAATCTCGGGGATTTAGTTTTGTCTCATTACCCTCACACCATTCTCCCTATGGATTCGATATTTAAAACCCTTTCTCGGGTGAAGTGCTCATCGTATCTGTTAAACTGCGAGACTATACAAATTATAAATAATTACGTAGGATAACTTTTACCAACAAGCATTTAAGGCGCCGTTCTTGAGAACGGTTTGTCGATCACGTGAGCTAAACTAAATCTTGTATCATATCATTAGTTTAGTTTTTTCTTTTTTTTATCTTTTTAAAATCACTATCCAAATGGATACTACCCCTCTTTACAAATACTTGACACCCAACGGGCAAGCTTGTAGACCTGTGCTATCATCTAAACCTATTCAAGCTTTGGTTCTTATGAGTTTTAAGCCCTAGGTTGATAGAGATGGTCCAAAACCATACATTCTCGGGAGAATTAGACGAAAAACCCTTTCCTTCATCTCCAAACTTTTGAGGAGACATGTAAATGCCTCCATATTGAAGGCATGTCCCCCTAAAACCATTCTTTGTACGCTCTTTCCATTCTCTTTGAAGGAAGGAAAAGCTCATCGATGGTACAATAGAAATAAAGAAAGAATGGGTGGCGGCGGGAAACTTGCTTAAATGAATTTTGTGCAGATTTCTTTCCCATGTCCAAACTAGTCAACTTTAGGCTCTCGATCCTATCCTCCAAAACGCGAAGGATAATGAATCTTTGAGTACCTATTTGGGAACGTTTTGATCTTCTTACCAAATCTGGACCTAATCTAGCCATACCCGGACCATGTTCTAATTCAACATTTCTATATTGGTCCCGAATAGAAAATCTAGAAAATATTTGAACACACAATGCGAATGGATCTTTCATTCACCTTTCAATCCCCGAATGCAAAGCTATCTTAAACAAAATAGTGGAAAACAAGGAGGATGATCCAACCTGCAGGGAAATACTTAAAAATTAAAGAAATTATAGAAAAGGAAGAAGAATTAGCTGAACCCAATTCTATTCCAAATTCTTTACAAATTCCAAAATAATTCGAACCTTCGATTTAAAAAGAACCGAGAGGTCACTTCGATCTCGACTTCTTATTCGATATCGAGGATGATCTCTTTTCTGATTATGGAAACACCTCAAGATATCACTCAAGATTTCGAAGACTAAAACATCAAAATTCCATCCTTCAAATCCTTCGATTTAGAATATTTAAAAAGGAACTACAGAAGAGCTTGTCTCAATTATAAGTAGCGAATGGACAGAAGAATCAGAGCTTTCCTCTGATGTAATCCGTTTGGATTCACCTTCTGTACCTATTCGTTGCCAAATTGATAAAGACCCTTTTGAAGCTCTTTACAATCCTATTGTGGGAATAAACATCATGGCATTATCTTTTGCTCATGAACTTCTCAAAAATATGCCACTGAGTCTGTGAGGTCCTAGATGGCTAGAGGGGGGGTGAATAGCCTATAAAAATTTTCTACAAGCTCAACTAAACAAACCAATTAGTATAAAACATGGCGTAAAGCGGTTTGCACTAGCTCTAATGGTCAAGCAAGCCTTCTAGTGACAAGACTAAATAATTCTATGATCTCTAGTCCACTCAAGGTCTATGTCACTACTCTAGCTAATAAACAATCCTAATATGGTCCTTATGCTAGCAAGGACAACTACACAAGGCAAAGCTAGCTCTCTACACAAAGTAAACTAGGAAAGTAAGGCAAGAGTGAGAAGCTCGTTATACCGCCTTGTAGAGGATGTCAACCAATCACCGGGATGAAGATGAACAATCAATCACACGATGGTGATGATCCACACACGAAGACAATGAACAAGATGATTTGTTCACCCGGAGTTAAACTTGTACACCGACAACTACTCTCCGGTTGTGCCGACCAACACAAGGATGGTGTTTGAGCTAGGCGGTGCCCTTGCTAGCCTCAACACACCACTCAACAAGTGTGGTACCCGAAGCACGAGCAATGTATTCCTTGCACTTTGTCTTCCCGACGAGGAGTGTAATCCTCTCACAAATCAACCGGAGGTGGCCAAGAAACAATCACCTCTTCTTGCCAACGCCTCCACCACTTCACCAAGCCGGCTAGGAGCGGTGTCTCCAAGAGAAACGGGAAATCCACCGTCTCACAACGATCCCCAAGTGCCTCTAGATGCAAGAACTCGATGCAATGCACTAGGATCAACTCTTCTCTCAAGAATGAAGCTCAAATCAAGAGTGAGAGAGGAGGGAGGCTTGCTTGCTTGCTCAAAGGTGTTAGGAGTGATTCAAAATGACCAAGAGAGAGAGCAAGTGGCAGCCAAGGTGGTATATATAGGCCACACCACGAAATGTGGTGGAAAGGGTGGAAAACACACTTTCTTTTGGCCCGGACGGGCCTTCGACCGGACTCACCGGTGAGTCCGGCCGGTGGGTCCGGCCACAACCGACAAGCCCAAACCGACCGGTGACCTGTCTCGAGAGCTTCCGGCCGCGAGTCCGGCAAGCTTCCGGTCGTGATCGGACGCATCCGGCCGGGCGCGTCCGGCCACCCGTCGACGCCGAGCCGTTTGCGAGCTTTTCGGACGCGATCGACCGGACCGTCCGGCCGCTTCCGACCGACTTCCGGCCGGTCGCGTCCGGCCACGCCGCGAGCTGCGAAAACTTCATCGTTTCGTCGCCGTTCCTTCGCCTTTGCTCCAAACCGACTTCCGTCACTTGTTTCTTGTTGCGACACGCCCGAAGAACAACTTCGACACCATGTGTTAGCATTTTTGAAACCAATTTCAACAAGGACGGAGTTAGCACTTTAGGTTAGAATGCATGCATATGAGACTTGAACCTAAAGGCACGTGAGGATCGATATGTACGAAAGTTTTCCCCTCTTTATAGTACGGCTTATCGATCCTATAACCACCCACACCCTCTATGGTGTCTTGGGTGTGAAATTAAAAGCCCTATGGTTATACCTTTGCCTTGGGACCTTTGATCTCGAAACTCCACCGAGTTGCATGCTTGATCAACTTTTGGATCACCTTGACCCTTCATCCATGATCACAATGCACCAACTCCGGCACGACCAATCTCCAATCTAATCAAACACTTAGCATCGAGAGATTAGTCCTTAGGTGTCACTAATTAGCCAAAACCAAACTATAGATCTTCAGAGTCCCACTACAAAATTGCTACTAACCCTTCAGGACAAATTGTCCAAAGCTCAGGAATTCTTTATGTCTTACCAATCAAGGTTAATAACACCATGGTACATCTTAGCTTCTATATCTTTGATATCATGAAGTTTGACCTGCTGATAGGACAACCAATAGAAAGGCTTATTACTAAAGGACAACCCGGAGAATTAGACTTTCAGCTAGACCAAGATCTTAAATTATCACTACCTATAGTCCAAGCCATTTATGCTAAAACCAAGTCTTGTCCAGAACCAGACTCTATGGAGGAAGTTAAAGAGGCCACTGTAGAATATTTTGTGGAGTCTAATCAAGAGGACGACTCAGAGTTCTTTATTGAAGAAGAGGAGGAGAATCCTACCACTTCAGAACCTCTAGATGAATTTGAGAACCCACCTAGACCTCTTATTGAACTTAAACCTTTACCACCGGGCCTCACTTATGCTTTCCTAAATCAAAATCCAGAGTCTCTTGTGATCATAAATGATAAATTAACTCCAGAACAGACTCTCAGGCTGATAACTGTCCTAGAAAAACATCGCTCAGCCTTAGGCTATGCACTCGATGACTTAAAAGGAATTAGTCCTGCTCTCTGCACTCATCGTATTCCTACAGATCCAGATATACCCCCATCTATAGAACCCCAATGTAGACTTAATAATGCGATGAGAGAGGTAGTTAAGAAGGAAGTTCTTAAGTTGTTACACGCCGGGATTATATATCCTGTGCCACATATTGAGTGGGTAAGCCCTGTACAAGTTGTGCCTAAGAAAGGAGGCATGACAGTTATTAAAAATGATAAAAATAAATTAATTCATCAAAGAACTGTTACAGGATGGAGAATGTGCATAGATTATAGAAAATTAAACAAGGCTACAAAAGAAGGATCACTTTCCATTGCCTTTCATTGATGAGATGTTAGAACGATTGGCAAAACATTCTTACTTTTATTTCCTTGATGGATATTCTGGGTATCACCAAATCCCAATCCATCCTAATGATCAAAGCAAAACCACTTTTACATGCCCATATGGAACTTATGCTTATAGAAGAATGTCTTTTGGGTTATGTAATGCACCCCGCTTCTTTTCAAAGATGTATGATGTCTATATTTTACTAGAAATGATTGAAGAGATTATGGAAGTTTTCATGGATGATTTTTCTGTTTATGGAAAAACTTTTTGATGATTGTCTAGAAAACTTAGACAGGGGTTTTGCAAAGATGTGAGGAAAAACACTTAGTCCTTAATTGGGAAAAAAGTCATTTTATGGTTAGAGAAGGAATAGTGCTTGGTCATCTTATTTGAAAAGGGGAATAGAGGTAGATAAGGCAAAAATAGAAGTTATAGAGCGCTTACCTCCCCTGTGAATATTAAAGGGATACGAAGTTTTTAGGCCATGCCGGTTTCTATCGCAGATTCATAAAAGATTTTTCACATATTGCTAGACCACTTACCAGCTTGTTAGCCAAGGATGCTCCCTTTGTTTTTGATGATGCTTGTCTAAAAGCTTTTGAAAGTTTGAAAAAAAAGGCTCTTGTTTACGCACCAATCATCCAACCCCGATTGGTCTTTGCCTTTTGAAATTATGTGTGATGCCGTGACTATCTTTGTGGGGGGCAAGTGTTAGGGCAAACTAAAGACAAGAAACATCATGCTATTGCTTATGCTAGTAAAACTTTGACTGGACCACAACTTAATTATGCTACCACTGAAAAAGAGTTGCTAGCAGTTGTTTATGCTATAGATAAGTTTAGATCTTACTTGGTAGGAGCTAAAGTGATTGTTTATACTGATCACATGCTTGCTTTAAAATACTTGCTCACCAAGAAAGATGCTAAACCTCGTTTAATAAGATGGATTTTGTTACTCCAAGAGTTTGATTTAGAAATTAAAGATAAGAAAGGAGTAGAAAATTACATTTGGTGATCATTTGTCAAGAATGCACTTTGAAAAACCAAATGAATTGCCTATTAATGACTCATTCAGGGGACGATATGTTTTTATCGGATAACCCATACCGATCCCCGGTATGCGGATCTTGTTAATTTTATGGTTGCGGGATATGTAGCACCAGTGCGAGATAAGAAGAAGCTTATTTGTGAGAGTCGTCACCACTTATGGGATGAGCCATACCTCTTCGAGTTTGCTCGATGGGCTACTCGAAAGATGTGTGCCAACAAAAGAAGGATTGCGCGTATTGAAAGATGTCACTCATTGCCATATGGAGGTCATTATGGGGCATTCGGAACACATGCAAAGATTTGGCAAGCAAGATTTTTTCGGCCAACCATGTATCAAGACACAAAAGATTTCATCCGAAGATGTGGAGCTTGTCGAGGCACGGAAATATAAATACAAGAGATGCTATGCCTCTAACAACAATCTCCGAGATAGAGCTCTTTGATGTTTGGGGAATTGATTACATGGGACCATTTCCAAAATCCGAAATTATGAACATATCTTAGTAGCAAAGTGGATTATGTTTCAAAATGGGTTGAAGCTTTGCCATGCAAAACAGCGGATGGCAAGAGTTCAATAAAGATGTTTGAAGAAACTATATTTCCAAGGTTTGGAGTACCTCGAATGGTAATTAGTGACGGAGGAAGCCACTTCATTGACAGAAAATTTCGAAAATATTTGTTGAAACATGGAGTTCGTCACAATATTGCCATAGCTTACCACCCTCAAACGAGTAGGCAAGCGAGACTTCGAATAAACAAATCAAGAATATCTTACGAAAAACAGTTGAAAAAATGGGAATCAAATGGAAGGATAGACTTCCTAAGCACTATGGGCATACGGGGACTGACCTACAAGACACCAATTGGAATGACACCTTATCAATTTGTCTACGGCAAAAAACCTGTCATTTGCACCTAGAGCTAGAATTCAAAAGCTCACCGGGCAATCAAGAGATGGAATATGGATCTTGATGCTGCAGGAATTCAAAGGAAGATGCAATTATCAGAATTAGAGTAATGGAGAGAGAAAGCTTATCATAATGCTAAGATCTACAAAGAAAGAACAAAGAAATGGCATGACAAAAAGATTAAGATAAAGACTTTCACTCTAGGAGATCAGGTATTACTTTTTAATTCCAGGGTAAGATTATTTGGGCATGGAAAACTTCGGAGTAAGTGGGAAGGACCTTTCAAGGTAGTAAATTCATCATCACATGGAGCGATCACTCTCAAGACTCAAAGGTAAGTTATTCAAGGTAAATGGCCAACGTCTTAAAATTTTCTATGAGCCCGATAAGCCTGATGAATTAAAAGAAATAGATGAAATATATTTTTATGCTTATTCCATAGCCATGTGATTTAATTTACGTGGGATTTATTTTTATGGGCCAAAAGTATAAGCATTACAACTAGAATAGAGATATTAGACCGTGGGAAAAAGGGCAACACGTAGAGCCACCAGGCACTGGCGGCCGGCCTGAATGGGCCTGGCGTCCGCCAGCCTATAGTCTCCCCTCATTTCCATTTTTGTTCCAGGAATACTCTAGAACTTGCCCATTGTAATGACGAGCATTCTGGAGTCATTTGCGTAGGAAAGTATTGCGAACCTTTCCATCCTATTCTAGACACCTCTGCCTATATAAACAAGCCCCATCTGATCATTTAATCTTATCTTATTCATCCTCCATTAAGACCGACGACCAACACCACCTATTTTCACCATGAAGAACACCGAAACCCGTATGGTGGTCTATGACCCGGCCATGGCAGCAGCTAATTCATCCACTCCATCCACTTCCACAGCTATCATCCCATATGTGCCTAAGCCATTGGCCATTGTCAACCCACCACCATCAGATCCTAAGCCGACACGTAGTCAGCTCTATGCAAGAAGCTTACTCGCTGCACGTCGTGAGGCAGCCATGAAGAAGAAGGTTCCAATTCCCGAAGGCACCAAGCTCAACGCTCCAGGACGCAATGAAAAGCTTACTAACGTCCAATGGGACAAGTACGGGAACATTAGAAAGAGTAGCTACACTGACTCCCGTCTTGTTCTTGATGGAGTACGTGCTACTCCAGATCAAGTTCGTTTCGTCCAGCCTAGAGAAGCCGCTGAGCCGATGCCAAAGCCAGGGAGGATGACGATGGCGGAGCTTCATGCTGAGCACTTCCACATGAAAACTTTTCTGACCACTGAGCACGCTAATTGGAGCCACACCTCTAGACGTTTAGATGAGGTGGAAAAGTCTAATGCAAAGTTAGTTACGAAAGTGGGAGTTCTTGAGCGCATTCTGAATAAGCTTACTAAGGATATGTAAGATGCTCGAGATTATAAGAGCACTCATCATTTCGAGTCGGTTTTATTTATCATCGAGTCAAGTTTTGTGAGTCAATAATTAGTTTGGTTTGAATGAATAAAGAGTGCTCTTGTTTTGAATAATTGTTGATCCATTATCTCAGTTTTTTATTTTCTATATTTTTGTATATGTTTTCTTGTCTCCACCATGTTTTTGGATAAAGGATAATAAAGGATAGTGAGTGGGAGATAGTACGAACTTCAAGAACAAACGAAATCCGAACCCAAAAAGTGAAGCAAAACAATGTACACGAGAACAAAGATCCAACACGATAAAGTTCGGGCCAAGGAGCGTGAGAGCTCTGGCGGCCGCCAGAGTGATCCACGCCGGCCGCCAGGCCATGTCCTCCTCTCGTCTTCAAATTTCTCCGACCCGCGGTTTGATCTCTGAACTTTGCTTTAGTTTATATTTTGGCTTCTGTTTTGTCAGTTTCAAACCTTCTTGTTGATATGCTAAATAATAAAAAGAATAAAATAATTTGGTATGCTTTGTTCAAAGTTAGATTCACATAATACTTTTTCATGGTTAGATAATTTACTATTAAGAAATTAATTTGCTAAAGATCCAAAGTTGCTTAAGTTGTTGTGAAATTTGAGATAGAAGATTGATGAGAACTTAATTCTTGATATCTTTTTTCTTTGGAGAATTTATTTCAAAAATATTAAATTGATAGCTTTACTTCATCTTTGTGGTAATTTTTATATCCTATTAAAGCCATGCTTACTATGAGTATTGAAAAACCAGCAATAAGCTATTTACTTTGTGTTGAGCTTTGTCAAATTTTGTGACCCAAGTTGAGAGACTTGTCATGCTCTAAAGATCAAGATCACGTACACTTATTGTTTTTTTTATAAAATATTTATATGCTCCAGTTTTTTATCTCTCTAAATTCAATAAATTATTCTTGTAAGGCAAGGCGTGGGCTATGCAAAAATAGTATGTAAAAAAAAAAAGAAAAGAAAAGAAAGAGAAAAAATAATAAATAAATAAAGATGAAAAATGGACAAGTGTCCGAGGGTGAGTAGAACCCACATCTTTAAGAGAGGAAATAAAAGGCAAAAGTCTCGGGCGAGAGCCCACCTCTCAAAAGAAAAAATAAAGATAGCCCATGATCTTGTTTGCAAAAATATTTTTTTTTCAAAAGAGAAAGCAAGAGCATAGTAGATTTAGCACACACATGCACATCTTGATCTAAGAGGATGTCTCTCCTTGGATCCATCTTTGACGTTGCAAATACATGCAAGGTAAGTATGCTACATCCTTGACGAACCTAAAACTCCGGATCTGACTTTATTAGAAATAGGATGTGTTTAAGAGCATTAATTACATGTGCTTTGTGAGGATCCAAAAATACTATATATATTTATTGAGTGATTTGAGAGTACTACAAAAAGAAGAAGTAAGCTATGTTTCTTTTCAAAAATCATTGCAAAAACTCCAACTGAATTGGTTGAAGGAATAAGGTACTCTATTTCAACTATCTTGTTTCTCAACTACTTAAAGTTCTTGGTAAGATTAGTAAAAATATAAGTTTGACCATGAAATTGTTTTATGTTTGATATCTTGTTTTACAACTTTGTTATAACCATCCTTTTCTCGAGGCAGTAAAAGCCTAAGTGTGGGGGAGCTTGTTGACACCTCTTAAGCTCTATTTTTATGTGTCAACTAAACATATAATAATGGTATAAAATGAATAAATACATAGAATAGGTATTTTACTAACACATTCCACAAGTTTTGATGATTTATATCTTTTTTTGAGGGACTTAACGGGTAAATGCTTAAAAAACTTCAAATAAAAACCCCAAATAATAGGAAGAATTACCACCGGTGAATTTTGATCCAAAAAGTGAACTAAAACATTCTAGAAGACACCGAGAAGACACCGGGAGAAGAAGGCGACACCCTAGGCCCATTTGTGGCTGGCGGCCGCCGCCATGAAGAATAGGCCGTCCGCCCGGGTGGGACCCACAGGTCAGCCTCATCTTCTTAGGTCGGTTTCAAACCAACTTTGAGGTTGTATCTACACCATTATTGAAGGTCGGTTTGATCCAAGGGTTAGCATTCATCGGCCCGCGACTATATAAGGATGATCCTACCTCCGGCCTTAGGTATGAAAATCATTATTCATCGGACTCGACTCTGATCATAGCTAGAGCCATACCTCTCTAATTAGAAGAGCTTAGATCAAGTTGAGAGAGATTAGTAGAAAGTTGAGGGATAGATCAAAGAACTTAATTAGAGTTCTAGATCTGTTCTTGAGAGATAAAGAGTAGAGTAGAGGAGAAGAAGGAGAAGTACCGGATCTGTCGGTGACTCCTCTATGCTTGTACCTCTGGGATCAAAGACTTCATTGCACTTGATCTTGAGACTTCTTTGGCGGATCAACCTTATATTTGAGTAAGATCACTTGACTTTATTTCTTTCGGTTTACAACTCATTAGAGTACTTTGATTCTTGTCGCTCTTTTAATTGAAGTTGTTATTCTTAGTGCAAACGTGGTGTTTGGGCTAGATAACTCGTAAATACACCCTACCTTCCGGAGTGTGGTAGTTCATGGTAGTGACAAGCACCATTGATTCCTTTGTATTACATCTCCCGTTGGATAGACTTAGTAGGAACCCGATTCTTTGGGGAATAGTAAGTTTTGACCTTACTTTCTCTTGAGTGCATCCCCATTAAGAAATATCTTCAAGCCTTACAAGGATATAAACTAGACAACCATAGAAATCTTCTCACATTTTATCTCGAACTCCGGTTCCTTCCTACAATCTCGGGGATTTAGTTTTGTCTCATTACCCTCACACCATTCTCCCTGTGGATTCGATATTTAAAACCCTCTCCCCGGGTGAAGTGCTCATCGTATCTGTTCGCTTGCGACTATACAAATTATAAATAATTCTGTAGGATAACTTTTACCAACAATGATCACTTAGTGGGTGATAAGCAATGTGTAAACGTGGTGTTTATAAAACGTTTATTTGCGATTGCACCCTACATTCCGGGACGTGTGGTAGATCGCGGGAGTGACAGTCCTGTTGAGTCCTTTGGAGTTCACCCTCCGAATGATAGGCCAAGTTGAGCCATAATTACGGTGATTATCAAGTTTCATCCTTGATTATAATTGGTAATGCTTACCATGTGTAGATGTATTGCAACCTTACCACGATAGCTAGATGTATTTACACTAATTATAGTATTCATTGACATATGATTAGAAGTATTTTAGGAATATTCTTTCTATTCTTTCTAAACCATGTTAATAGCTCATATGATACTAGTGGCATATCATGATCTTAGACTTGGGTAGTTATCATTTATTCAATTATCTTTATCTTTGTGCCTTATCCTGTTATGAGTATTGTTAGATGCATATGGCTACTCTGCATTATACGACTGCAAGTGGATCTCAAGTAAATCATAAACTAAATCATTAGACACTCCTATCTCTCTACTTTCCATAGACTTTCCCTTCCCTGTGGTAAAATATAAATACGATACCTAGATTACTCCCGGTGAAGTGCTACAATGGTATTTCTATCTATGCGCTTGCAGATATCAAGTTCATCTTTTATCAAGGCCTTTTCAAGAATACCATACCCGCATTTCTTAGAGCGTTATTGCTAGGGTGACAGACTAGTGTGTAGGTAATGCCTAGAAATGAGTGGTATACCTTGGGTACATATCCTTAGTGAGATTAACTCCACTGTGGATAATGATACTGAGATTACACCCCACAACTAACACCGCCTAACTCCGCCTTTGTTGGATCGTGAGATTAATTCCACATCCAAGCTAACATGATTAGATAGATACCATATATATATTTTTTTCGCCTTCCTAATTTGGATCGTGTAAGAAATATCAACATTGACCAAGTTGGGTAGGCTTTTCATCGAGCAGCTGGTGGACATCCGTTGTGGTCTCCCGATCTGATCTGAGCCGCGACAGCGGGGGCGTCATTGGGATAGAAGTGCCTATTTCTTGTGGTGTCAATGATCGTGGAGGTGGTGACGTTGGCGGCGCCTGTGGGAGCACTTTTGTTGTCGCCTACGATGACTCCCGTGGGGGCGTCAACATTGGTGGCGGCATTAATAATAGTGAGGAGGTAGTCGAGCTCGCCTATGGCCTTCATGCTGGCGAGGTGGCCTGTGAGGATGGTGCTATGCTGGGCTAGGAGGATGTAGCCGTAATTTGCCTTGATGGAGTCCGAGATCGCAGCCTTATTGGAGTTGCTCTCGAATCCCAGCTCGCGGATGACCTCCATGATCATCTCCGGGTAGGATGGGAGTGATGTGGCCATCAGATCTTGACGGCGGTGGTGAGGGCTGAGGAATCGTCCGAGTACCACGTGTCACAGTCCGGAAGGACTCTGGCGACAGTGAGGGCTGAAGTGGGCGGCGATCGGCGGTGCTAGGGCGTCGGTGCGTGCGAGCTGGGGCAGCGGCGATGCGTGTAGATGGCGGCGGCAGCGCGAGATTGAGAGAGCTGATGCTTGAAGGCTTGAGAGCTGAGGGTTTCTCTTTTATTATTTCTTTCTTAATTCCAAATGGTTACAAATCTCTTGTATTTATAGTCTAGGAAAGACTTGCATGCTAAGCAATCTCTAAAGCTTTCTTTATAGATTGTAATACCTTTTACAAAGCCATCTTGAGTTATTTTCTCAATCTATTTCTTTCTTAAATATTTATTCAAAGCAATCTCTATTTATTTCTTATTAATTATTTTATTTCCTAAATCATGACGACGATAGCGGCTGCAGCGACGATGGCAAGTGTGTGCGTGCCCCTCCTGGGCCTTGCGGGTGGCCTGTTGGGCCATGTCCCATGAGCCGTGACATTAAGGTGATTTATATGTATTTTCGAGTGTGTGGATCTAAACGCGAGAATCTGGCATCTTTTACCTTACGAATCCGGCACCAAACCAAAGCTTTTCGTTGGGCCACGTCACCTGCACCTTCCTCTACCGTAAGATAACAAACCAACGGTATCAGGCAATTCAACGTGGCTGTACGGAGGCCCAATTCGAGAGCCATAGCGATTTCGCGAAGCGTACCGAGAAGATGAAGCGGCTCTATTTTTAGAGCGTTCCTATTTTTATCCCCTTCCATCCCTTTTGCCCACCTTGAAAAAATTTATCCCATCGTCAAACAAGCCGAAGGAAATCTCCCGTCTCCAGCTAAGGTACGCCATCTTCTTCTCCAAGCTGTCGCACCTCCTTCTGCTGATCCCTCCTAGCGAGCACAGCCTGCAAGCGGGCGCGGCACCACACTCCCGCCGCCCTCTCGCCCGTTTCGCGCCCGCCGTGGCACGTGCGCCGAAGTCGCAGCCAGCCCTGGGACAAGGCCGGCCCAGCGCCGCTTCGCCAGCCGGCCATTGCATGCCTGCGCGCCGTCCAGCGGCATTGCACCGTGCTCACCACCCCTCAGCCCGTAGCGCAGGTGTTTGACGAAATGCCTTCAAGGCACCGTGCTCCCCACCCCTCAACCAACGGGCTCAGCTGCTGCACGTTGCTAGATCCTAGCTTTTGTCCTAACTGCTTTGTGCAGCTGCCTTTTCCTGATTCCTCCCACCAGCAGTAGCGTCTGCAAGAAAAGCAGGGAACATTTGTAACTTTCGTTTTCGTCTGCCTTCAAGGAAAGAAATCCTCCCCGCCTTACCAGCTCCACCTGCTCAGGTGTTTGACGAAATGCCAACAAGGCTGTGTACTCACTGAACATGTATGTGAGATGAAGCCTGTAATGTCGTTTGGCCGGCCGATTGTACAGCACGCCGGAAGCCTCTCCCTGCCTTGCCTAATTTGCTTGATGACGTCAACTAATGGCTGAACTACGCAATGATTCAGTTTTTAGGAAAATAAATCCAGCAATACACACAGTGGACCACTCTCTTCATACATGCTTAACTTAGTTATTATATATGTTAGACTCTTTTACTTCAATTACAATGGCACTTATTCCAACAAAAATTTGCTATGTATTTTCAGGAATCATCGTCAAGGACTCGTCTCAAAGAAGTAAAAACAAAGGACTAAAAAAAAGGTATGTAGCAACATGTACTTTCAGGAAGCATCTACGTTGTCATGAATTACTAACTTAACGTTTTTTTTTTGGTTCAGTTGTCAATATAAAAAAATATATATGTCTTTTTTGAGTCTATTTTCCTAACTATATACATATTCTTAGGGATAAACTTGATGCTCAGAAATGATCGCTCGTAAGCTATATGCTGTAACTCTTTGTGATAAATTAGATGACTGCTAGAACATGTTTTAGGCTTTAGCAGAAGCAATGGTTCATATGAAATATATATTTAGCCCATCAGGTAGTTGCAAACTCTTTTGTTTTGGGGAGACGCTTCTACTCCCTACAACGCGTACCTTTTCAGAGCTGTAGAATTTCCAAATCTCAAACCAAGGATCAATTCTGAAAGCCTAGCCCTAGAACACCCCAAGATCTGTGTGACTCCAGTATATGGATATGTCACTCACATGACCATCAACTACTTATTTCATATATACACAATCAATTAACATTATGTTTAGTTGCTTAGATAATACCATGACTACTCACAAGATATATTTTGCTTACTGTATTGTTTCGTTAGCACACATGTAGCATATTTACATACTGGTTTGTAGTTTTGACCAGTCAAAATATTTTAGGCATACAAAGGTCACCCTACAGCTATATTTTGAAACATACGCTTGCTATGCTTAATTGCTTTATGTGCTTTTTTGTAAGTTGCCGTTTTATGTAGAAGCAAAGGATGTCTAAATTATACACGTTTCATGAATTTATTACTTTACTTACAATACATATTTATATGCATCTTTTTTTTCTCTATTCTTTATGGCAGGGGAAGAAAAACTAACACTAAGTAAACCAAACGGAAGGATATTTTGGTGTACAGAGCACAACAATGTGGACTAATACTTTTGCTTACAGTTGTGAATACAACTTTTATTACCTAACGCTCGTGCTGTAACTTTTGTCAAAAACACAGATCTATCTTTTGAGAGCAAATATTATGTTCAATGCCTCTACAGAGGCGCACTATATTAGTTCATGCAATGCTAAGTTTGTAAGCACTCTGCTCTTATGACAGTTCCAACAATGTACTTATTTGTATCTAAGCATTATCTCCTTACCTTCACAACTGCGCACAAACTGGCGATACGCGGCAATGCCGCGAAGATTTCTAGTAATTTAAGAGGATCACTGCTGACATCAAAATGAAAATATTTAGTAGTTAATGAGCGGACAGCGGAAAGAAATCTGGCTCCTCAAGCGCGTTGTTTGTACAGCGCGCCCTTAATTGTCCCGATCGACTGGACTGGAAAAGTATCGTACTTCTCTAGATATGGAAGGGATTGGTATCGTATCCTATTTAAACCGCTCAATGAAGCAAGCTAAGCGCACGGCTAGCCACTTATAAATCTATTAAGCCAGCCAAAAGCAAGGACAGACGGAAATAATGGCGAGCACCAAGCTTGCGTTCCTGGCCGTCGCCGTCCTGCTTCTGCAGGCGTCGTGGTAGGTGCGCCCTGTCACAGCAGGGCGGCACGGCCGCGGTGATGGCGCTGACCAGCTTCGAGGCAGACCAGGATGATGGCGGCCCCGCGGCGTGCGATGGCAGATACCACGACAACGGAGACCCGCTCGCGGCATTGTCCACGGTGTGGTTAGCGGGCGGGAGCCGGTGCCTGAAGAAGATCTTGATCACGAGCTCGCAGAACGCGAACAGCATAGTGGCATTCGTCGTGGATGAATGCGACGCACAGAGCGGCTGCAAGGACAATGTCGTCGCCACGTCCAAGGGCATCTGGACCGCGCTCGGGCTCGACACCGACGCCGGCGAGGTTCCCATCACCTGGGCCGATGCCTAATAATCGAATGCATGGCCGTCGTAGGCCGGCAAAGCCGGGCAAGGATCTGTGTTCCACGTCGGCTCGAATTTGTTACTATGTCTGCGTGTGTGTTTGTCTCGTGTCAGTGTGTCACGCACCCTGCCGTGCGGACAACTCAAGTTGTGATCAACTGTTCTGTTGGCCTGATGGACGGGGACACAACGCTTGTTCTCGTTCATGTGTTTCGGTAGCCATTCTCGAGGCACCTAGAGTGGCAGAATAAATATAACTATAAGTCTATATATACTCCCATTCAGCTGTACAGTATTTGCAGCGGTACTTGCAAGTTGCAACTTCACTGTTGTCAGTAGTGTTGTGATCAAACTTTACAAACCTGCTCGAGCGAAAGCGAAACTGTCCGCCTAACGAATGCAACTTCATTAATTGTTGTCAGTAGTGTTGTGATCATGAGTGCAGTCACCGCGCCGTAGCCTCGCTGCTGCCCTCCTCGCTCTGCTGTCATAGCCTGCCTCTGCACGCTGCATCGCCCAGCAGCATGCCGTGCCGCTTGCTTCGCCCCAACGTCCGGTCTTGTGCTCCGGTCGTCGCAACACCACTGGCCGGTGGAGAACGCTGCCGTGGCCGCCCGCTGCGTCGTTTTCTCGCCGTGGCTGCCGCGCCCACGCAATCATCACACTCTCTTTTGGCTGGACAATATAAAATGCGGATTCAATCGGATTAAATATAAAAAACGGTAAGCTTCGGTTCTGTTTACGTCCTTAATAATGAGGCCGAGCACATCAACTTCTATAAATAAATAAATATTGACGGGATGTTTTTTCATCAGTTTTGTTTAGTTGGATTGGATTTTTGAAATAGCGCATGTATGAGATATATATTTTTTACCTTTCTGTTGTATTTAATCGAGCTGGCCTCCTGAAAGGTCCCATGTGCATTACCATTGGATCATGAGGATGCCAGTGTAGCAGGACAGATGTGCCCTCAACGTTTCTATTTCCTGCTGCACATGCATCTGAAGAGCTTCCACCCAACCCAACAGGAGGGACCGAGGGAGGGAGAATGGCTTTGAAATGGGAGGGAGCAAACTTCCCTATGTTATTTGAGCTAGGAAAAGGCAGACGCGTGTTACGACCAAGCTATGTTAGCATATTTTGGACAATTCACAAGTGTACGCCTCAAAGAACAATGTATATATATACTAGCCTGAACCCTGTGCATTTGCGCGGGTTAGAGGATTTGAATCACAGGTAGGAAGAAACTACAGTAGCAATTGTTGGGCAGTACCAGAGAGATGATACGAGACATAGCAGGTTATTTCATCTACCGGGGTGTATTGCCCCTGAAGAACTATTCGCAGTGGTTGAGCCACGGGAGGGGGTCATCCTTGCCATCATACATCGGGAAGGAGAGCTTTTGGGGGAGGATGTATAGGCTGAGGAATGCACCTAGAAAAACTCCCACAGGTAGGATCCTCAGTTTGAACTTCTTCTTATAGAAGAGCTTAGCCTCCAACTTAGTGATCTCTGGTGCCGCTTGTGAGGTGGACCAGGTGGCCGACTGATGTGGACAAGGATATCAATCATAAGGCCAAAAGCATGCATGATTATTTCTATGATTCCCTGGCTTGCTGATATTAGTATGTTTGATTTAAGCATTCATATGCTACATTATCGTAAAAACATTGAAGTCTAGTTTCCAACGCAACAAACAATGCATCTTTTGGACGTCTCAGTAAGGACTTATGGTCATTTTAGTGGAGGCTGCTCCTGCTGTTGGAGGCTGCGCGAGAATGAAAGAAGATCCTTCCATTTCTCCACCAAGATAATCTTGCACTAGCTTTTATTATTCTTATGTCAACAGCAAACTAGGAGGGTTGTTCCTAGGACAAATAGACCATGTAACCATCATTTGAAGAGAGGCTTTGGATTGAAAATACAGCCACCTTATGTGTGTTTTCTTCTTCCATGGAGAAAATATTTGGAAATATTCGGTGAGGCATGAGTGCTTTGTTATCTTCGTTGTTTCGATTCTTGAGAGAGTTGTAGAACACCGAACTTCGGTTCATCCTGTTCCTACGTGCCTTCATGTCTATACGACGTGATTGTGTGTGCTTGTTTTGTCGGTGCATGGAAGGGTGGATGGGGGTGGATGTCTCGGCAGTTCGTCGCGGGTGCAAGATCTCATGGTGCGCTACCTCTCCATCAGGTTTTGCATCGATATTTATCAAGTTCTCTTAAACTCCACCATGAATATTGGTCCATACAAGTTGCAGCCATGTATTCCATACATGCATTTTTGCTGATCACCTGGTCCTTCAGTATTTGCGGTCTGCTTCCTCCATAGTGTGCCTGGTGACAATCTCCATCTTGGTCGTCATCCTCGCTCGCTCACGCTTGATCTCCTTGGCCTTTTCAGGCTCAAGCTTTTTGGCTAAGATTGTGTCCGCGGAGTGTTCCTTCTCCATGTTTATGAGGCAGTTGATGGTGTCACTGAGTTTGGTGGTGACATCTTCAAATTTGTTGCTGATCCCTTTGGAAAAGTCTACGAAGAGTTTCTAGAGTTCTGTTTGGTTTTGCCATTGCAACGGAGTGGAGGATCGAATGGTCTACGAAGAGGGTTGCCGCGAGTGACGTTTGGCGGGGGCGGCAATGCTAGTATATATAGTTTGTCCCTTGAGATTTGACTCCTAAATAAATTAGAAGATCCTTATCTAATCTAGATTCTTCTAACAAATAGCTCGACTTTTAACTTAACTGTCTTATTTCTTCCATATGGCAGATCATGATGTCGGTGCGGCCATCGTGGCGGCGGTGGCCAGGGCTCCTCCTCCCCTCCTCCATGTGCACGCCAAGGGCAGGCCGTGTGGCCCGGTGTGCGAATCGATGGCTCCTCCTCCTTGGCCCCAATTGGCTCATTGTCTCCTCCGGTCCATATTGAGCGTATGACAATCCTGCTTTGATGAAAAATTATCTTTGGATCTAATAATTGCTCAAAAGTACATATAGCAATAACTTCATGTTCATTGCTTGTCGAATATCGCGGTATAAAAAATCATTGACACGTGCATATTGCAGGATAGACAAGCCCTCTTCTACTAGGTGTATCACTATCCCTGTATTTGCCCATTCGCTTTGTGTCTTGCAAGTATGATAGCCATGTCCACAACATAGGCGGATAAGTCACGCTTGCATCTAGAAATTGACACCTCACTGACATTCCATACAATGTCACTAATATTTGATTATTCTGACCATTTGTGTCTTGACATAGAGCGAGACACTGCACGGTTCCATATAACAAGAAATTATCGGAAAGCACTATCATCAGTCGTAAGAGAGGAGCGGCGTTTGGTTAGATTTGCCGGCTGTGATCTCGCCATCCCATAAGTCCTCTATTGTTTTGTATGGCCCAGATTCATGGACCAAGATATCATAGTTGCCCCTAGACTCCGGGAGCTTGCTAATCTTGCGGCAGTCATCGTCAGTGAGCTCCCAGTCGAAGATGTCAAGGTTCTCTAGCATCCTGCTCGGGTTAAAGCTCTTGACGATCACACAGTCACCCTGCTCATAAACCCACCTAATGCACACCTGCACCACACTCTCAAGGATGATCACACAACGTAGGGTAAAAGTCTAGAGATCATATTTAAACTAGCAGCTTTCATAAGCATTCTGGTAAAAACATCTGCTACTAGGTTAAAGAGGATTGGAGACAAGGGGTCACCTTTTCTCAGCCCTTTGTTAGGTTTAAAGTAACTACTATTTTCATCATTCATCCTAATACAAAGGGATCCCCCCTCGAACCACCTTAGTAATCCAATTGATCCACTTCTCACCAAAACCCCTAGATCTAAGCATTTCCTCAAGAAAGCTCCAACTTAACCTATCATAGGCTTTTTCATAGTCAAGCTTAAGCATGACCCCCTTTTTCTTTGCTCCTACGGACTTCATGGATAATTTCATGTGTAGCTACCACACTCTCAAGGATGTACCTGCCGTTTGTGAAGGCTGTCTGATTAGGGGCAATGAGTCTATCAGCTATGCCAACTAGCCTATTATTGAGCATTTTAGCAAAAAATTTAAAACTAGAGCTAAGGAGGCTGATTGGCCTGAACTTCTTAAGAATCTTGGCATCTGGTTCTTTTGGGATTAGGGTGATCATCCCATAATTCAACCTATCTAAGCTAAGTTGCCCAGCACCAAAGCTATTAACTAGCTTCATCAAATCATCCTTAATGACCTCCCATAAGGTCTGATAGAAGAGAAAGAGTCCATCAGGGCCAGGGCCCCATCAGGATAGGACCCAAAGACAGCTTCTCTCACCTCTCCTTCAGAAAAGTCAGCCTCTAGCAGCTCATTTTCTAAAGAAGAAACTTTCTCCTCCTCCTTCCAAAACTCCTCTCTAAGCTGAACACCACTACTAGGTTCCTTACCAAAAAGGGATTTATAAAAATCCACAGCATGGTTCAACAACTTGTCATTGTCCTCAATCTAACCCTCTTCAGTTTCCAAGCCCACAATTCTCTTCTTTCTATGTCTCTAGTTATCCACAAGTTGAAAATAAGCTGTGTTCCTATCACCCTCAGTTATATTTGTATCTCTAGATCTCTGCTTGGCTTTAATTTTCCTCAACTTCCAAATAGCTTCTAACTGAGAATTAATATCTTTCATTCTCTCTTTTTCAACTGCACTAAGGGCTCTCTTCTTGAAGAATATCATAGCTATCAAACTCCACAAGGAGCTGCTGTTTTTCTTTCCTAATACTAGCATTGATATTCAAGGACTCACTTATCCGCTCAAGGAAAGCAAATAGGAAACAAAGCTGGACCAAAAGGTATGCTATGCACTAGATGATCAAATTTACAGTTAATAATAAATAAAAAGAAAACAAAAATATTGATAGAGTAGGTTAGAGGGTCAAACTCTGTTTTTTTTTTTTGACAAGAAAAACTTGTGGGGAGATCAGGGTCAGACTCTGTTAACCTGAGGGGATAGAGTAAAATAAAATTAATACAATTTCTCAATAGCCACAATTGCGGAATTACAGATTTATAGGTACAGAAGAAGTTGAATCTTTAAAGGTAGTAGTACGTCACAACATCAACATCACCATCAAGTCGCGCAAGCAACAAGTTGCTGGCCTAGCATTACTTAATTTTGTCCAAGTGTTTTCGGTTGTGATCAACTTTGTGACATGGAAGTCCCTTTGAAGGTCAGGCGGATAAGTGAGGCTTGCTTCTAGAAATTGACATCTCACTGATATTCCACGCAATGTCACAAATATTTCATTATTCTGACCATTTGTCTTGACAAAGAGCGAGATATTCCACGCCCCCATAAACAAGAAATGATGAGAAAGAACTATCATCAGTCGTCCTAAGAGACTAGCGGCGTTTGGTTAGATATGCCGGCTGTGATCTCGCCATCCCATAAGTCCTCTACTGTTTTGAATGGCCCAGATTCATGGACCAACATATCGTAGTTGCCCCTAGACTCCGGGAGCTCGCTAATCTTGCGGCGGTTATCATCTGTGAGCTCCCAGTCGAAGATGTCAATGTTCTCTCATCCTGCTCGGGTTAAAGCTCTTGACGATCACGCAGTCACCCTGCTCGTAAACCCACCTAATGCACACCTGCACCTCAGCTCGATCGATAATATAAATTTAGCTGTAGTTGTAACACTAATGAAATTGAAATCTACTAGTACTATTTATATGAATAAGAGTTCATTACCTGGGCAACGGTTTTGCCACGATCCTGGGCGATTTGTTTGAGGACAGGGGACTCCATGACGGAGTTGTTGGCCCATGCTGTGCCGCTCGCACCCATTGCAGCGTAGCCGCATAGCTGGATACTTTTGGTCCTGCAGAACTGCCTGAGCTTCTGCTGCCGGCAATACGGGTTCACCTCCACCTGGTTAACAGCCGGAGGGATCTGGGCAAAGGACAGCAGGTACTCTAGCTTCTTGCAGCTGAAGTTGCTGACGCCGATAGCCCGGGCCAGCCCTCGTCTCTGGCACTCCTCCATCTCCTCCCACACACCCTTCATGTCCAAGGCCACCAGGCCTTTCTTCGCCACCACCGCTGGGCCATCTCCTTGTGCCTCGTCGAGCGGCTGCATGCTCACCGGGTGGTGAATCAGGTACAGGTCCACATACTCCATCTGCAGATTCCTGACAAAGCATACAGTTGGTCACAACTCACAAGAAGACCATCTTCAGTCATACTGTCGCCCGGCCTGCAGCTAAGACATGCATATGCATGGCTACGTACTGCAGTGTCTTGTGGAGCGCCGGCAGGACGCGGCCGGGGTGCGCATCGGCCATCCAGAGCTTGGACGTGACGTAGAGGTCGTCCCGGGAAGCGACCGTCCCAGCACGGACGGCCTCAGTCACAGCGTCCCCGAGCGAGGCCTCCGTGTTGTACACTGCGGCGGTGTCCAAGTGGCGGTACCCGGCGTCGAGGGCGCGGAGGATGGCCTCCGTGACGCCGGCACGGCCCTCAGCTTGGCCGAGCGTGGCAGTTGCCGTGCCGAAGCCCACACGCGGCATCGGCTTCCCGGAGCTCAGGGCCACTGCTGGCACCATGAAACTCGCAGCATTCCTCCTCCCTTGGTCGTCATCGCGATCGGCACCTCCTCTGGCAGCCATGAGGCCTCAAGAAGACAGGTGTGAAAAGCTCCGTGCGCACCCGCTACAATTTATGTAGTTGGATTGCCTTGTTTAGAACGCAAGACGTGTCGATCGTGCTATACGGTATACTCTATGCGTGCATTGTATAATACCGATATAATTAGTACATGGTCGTGGGCCTGCGCCGGCCGGCACCCCAATCCTAATGTGCGTTTGTGGTTGTTGGTATTTTTCTTTGTTTTGGCATTACTGTGGTGGTTTCCACAACAAATCTTGATCGGAATCTATATCGCCGTCCCAATATTTTTTTTATGCCAAAAGTATTGCAAACTCTGCCGCTGGCCAAGCGAGGACGGCGACAGGTGAGGCCTAAACAACATCGATCTCATGGTTATTGGTGGTGCGGCATGACAAGCTCATGAACCAGACGTACGGAGGTGGACGTGCTGTGTGACACGGAACGGACAACAGTGAGCTCGATGTAGACACTCAGCTTAACCACAAACTACGTACTACTGAATACCATCGACTACTAGTGAGGTCCATGAGGAGGAAGCCAAGGAGAGATGGGCCATGGTAAGCGCGTGAAGAGGCCCGGCACGTGTCCAAGATATGGACAAGTGAACATCTTGCGTGCGTATGTGTGCCTGAAAGCCTTTTTAATTAATACTAGCAAAACATGCCCGTACGTTGCACCGAAGCGTACGATTATTGCCTGGTAAGTATAATCGACATTGCCTCGGCTGCGTTCACTACCGCACACAGGGCCTCTACCGAGTGCCAAATAGGCTACCGAGAGCCCGACGTGCGGCGCTCGGTAGAGTCCACCTCTACCGAGAGGTGCTCTCGGAGGAAACAAGCTCTCGGTAGTGCTCCCTCTACCGAGGCCAACCCTCGATAGCGGGGCTCTCGGTAGAGGTTGACTTCAGCGAGTGCCAGCCCTCCGCAAAGCTCCGGCCTCGGTAGTGTTGACGCCTCCGCGTCTGGCAACGACCTAACGCCCTATGTCGTCAACTCTACCGAGAGGGGGGGTGTTAGGCGCTCGGTAGCTTATTGTCACTCTACCGAGCACCGGGTCCTTGCCCTCGGTGAACTAAGTATGCCGAGAGCCATTCTTGTGGCTCACGGTGAATTGACCATATATTTTTTGAATGTTTTTTATTCTAAATGTAATTTTAAAAAGTCACATATATATCACATCCATACAAACTTGAATAATTTAAAAGAAGTCACATATATATCACATCCATACAAATACAAACTTGCATAATTTAAACAAGTCATATATATATCACATCCATACAAACTTGCATAATTTGAAAAAGTGCATAATTTAAAACAAGTCACGTCCAGCTACAAGTTGTACTACAACTACAAGTTCACCGCTGTCGGTCTTGTAGAAAAAAAATGGCTGAAGTATAAGTCACCGACCAGAATGCACGATCTCCCAAATGTATACCAATGTTCTAACTAATACATCCTCCTTTGCTTCACAACTACGACGACATAGTCTACTAACGACGTTTAATCGAAATGGGGCGTGTCACGCAACATTTCTAGGTATAAGCTAGGTGATAAATTAACAAATCGAGATTACCACATCATTTTGGTTCCTCCGAGCCTGGTTTGCAGCCAACCCCGCAACATCAAAAAGCATGTTCCTACTTTTAGCTGTTATCAACAAAAAGGAGAATGTAGGCAGAGTGTAACCATTTTCTTAAAGCTTATTTACACATCCCATGACAAAGATATTTTTGCGTAACCGACGGGCTGGTTCGTAGGTGCCTTTATTCCAACAGATGTATATAGGATTTCCACCTTTCTTTCTAGGGGCGATGGAAAAGCTAATTCGACATTGGATTTGTTGTCCTAATTCACTATGAAGATGATGAGAGTGTTGGACGTCCCCTTCTTGAACCCCAAAGTACGAGAGAGTGTGTTTAAGCCAAGTGATTTGGTCAATTGGGTGCAATACATTTAAAAATCATATAAATGGTAAATATACATATATAAATGTATTAGACACATTGATTATACGAATATACTTACTATTATTGGAACATTATCAGCTACAAGGTGGGCATAGATCTTGGATTAGGGTCAAATCCTCGATCCACTTATCCGCCACGTAAAACCTATGACTTCGGGCGGTGAAAGATTCCATCCAGCCATCTAACATGAACATAGCGAAATTAGTTTCAATATTTTTGCAACTTAATTAGAAATATATAGTACAATTATACACCACAACACATATTATTATAGAGAAATCATAGCAATGTATACCACAACGCAGATCGACGGCATGGTGGTGGTGGTGGTGGGGCGGGGGGGGTGGTGGTGGAGGGAGTGGCGGCCGGCGTTAGTGGGGGGTGGCGGCGGTGGTGGGTGGCTTTTGTAGGCGGCGGCGCCGCCGCGGTGGGCGCCCGGTGCTGGCGCGAGTGGCGGGCGGGCTCGGCGCCGGCGAGCGCGGTGGCGGGGATCTAGGTGGGTGCGGGTGGTGGCGGCGGCGGCGCCAGGGACTCGTGTCGAGAGAGCGAGGGAGTGGGGGAAAAAGGATAAGTGTTGGATTCTCATCGGGAGCCGGTGTCACGCCCATGGGCCTTTATCGAGAGCCGACCGCCCCCACGGTAAAAACCTTTATTTTTTTTGAATTTTGGCATCAAAATTTGCGGTCAAATTTCCATATTTCAAAATTTTCATAGGGCCTTTACCAAGAGCTTTATCGAAAGGACCTAGGTAAAGGTGTTTTCCTAGGGCCCCGACTTCGGCTCTCGGTAAAATATCCTTTTTTTCGCATTTGGCGCCCAAATTTTTTGTGTGTCCTTCCTACATTGTCTATTAGTTCATATCCAATTTTGACATTTTTTTTTAAAAACAATTTACTATATATTTTTGATTTTATTGCTTTTAATTGATTTTTTCTTTTATAAGCCAAATTTGAATCGTAAGACATTTGAATATAGGAGAGACATGAAAGGAAAAATGATATTCAAATTCGTGAGTGCAATGTGAGGCCTAATCTAGGGATAGACCCAAAATTTTGAACATCTTGTACACGGAACATGACCATTCACTTGTCGGTGAATAGTTTTTAAATTATATAAAAAGCAAACGAAGTTGAAAAACCGTGAAACTTGTTGATTTGTTGTGAAAATCATATGTGGAGACTACAAAAAAAATTGGGAAGGTTTCCTTAACGTTGGCTCATAGGATGGCCAAAACCCGTGACAACTCCACCTAAGTTCTATTCTCACATGTGTTATATGTCCCGAAGTTTCAACCATCGTTGAACCCAATGTCAACGAAACCTTCCCAAAAAATTTTCATAGTCTCCACATATGATTTCACGACAAATCAATAAGTTTCATGATTTTTCAACTTCGTTTGAATTTTATATAATTTAAAAACTATTCACCCGCAAGTGAATGGTCATGTTCCGTGAACGAGATGCTCAAAGTTTTGGGTCTATCTTTGGATGAGGCCTCACATTGCACTCATGAATATGAATAAAATTTTTCGGTTCATGTCTCCCCCTCTATTCGAATGGCTTCCAGCTCAAATTTTACTTATAGAAGAAAATTCAATTAAAAGAAATAAAATCAAAATATACTAAATAGTTTTGAAAAATATCTCAAATTTGGACATGAGCTATGAGGCATTGTACAAACCACACTCAAAAATCTAGATCCCAAATTCCAAAAAAAAAAGAGGTCAATTTTACCGAGGGTGACAGCTTATGGCTCTTGGCAAAATGTGTTCACCGGGGGGCCCGAATCCTGGCCCCCGGTAAAATGCCCACATTCTACCGATCGGGACTCTACCAAGTGCCCTACCAAATCGGCCCTCGGAAACTCTATCGAGTGCCCCTCGCCAAATCAGCCCCTCGCAAAGGCCCCTAACCCAAGAGGGCCGAGACTTATCCATTCCCCCCTGCCCCCCACTCTTCTCACACACACACACACACACACACACACACACACACACACACACACACACACACACACACACACACACACACACACACACTCGCCTCGCAAACCGCCGCCTCCCTCACCATCCGTGCACCCATGCCACCTCCCTCCCTCACCGTCCATCCGGCCGGCCGCGCCGCCGCCCATGAGCACGCCCTCGCCGCCTCAACCCGCGCCCCCGCCGCCTCAACCTGCGCCCACGCTCTCCCCTGACCAGCGCCACCCGCGCCCTCTTAGATCCGCCGCCATCGCCATCCACACCCACCACCGCCACTCTTCTCCTCCACCTCCCCCCTTCTTTCCCATTCCCTCTCCATCGGCACCGTCCAGTGGGACACCAGCTAGGGTTTGGTGGAGGTGGTGTGCGGCGAGGATGTGTTTGGCGCCGGTTGTCTTCTTCTCCGTCCCCCTCGTGCCTTCCCCTTCCCCCTCGCTCCTCCATCTTCGCTCCACTCCCGTGAGAGACCGGTTGGAGTTTGGTGCGGTGGCGTGCGTCGAGGCTGGCCGGGATCCCCGCCGGGCTTCCTTTCCGTTCCCCGCCGCGGATCTAGGCCGAGGCGCCACCGGCGCATCTTCTTCCCCGTCGGGACTTAGGCGTCGAGCTAGGGTTCATGCGGTGGTGTGTGGAGCGGATCTGCTTCTAGGCCTGCTCCTTCTTTGTCGGTGGTGGTCTGCGGTGCGGATCTACTTCCTCTTCTTCCAGGATTGCTCCTTCTTCATCAGTGTTGGTCTACGGTGCGGATCTGCTTCCCCTTCTTCCAGGTCTGCTCCTTCTTTGTCAGTGCTTCTCCCCTAGGCGCCAAGGTTAAATCAATCCCTGTCTCCTTCTCCTCTCCTCACAGCATAGTTGGTACGGTTTGTTGTTGGGTCTTTTCTTGATGTTCGATGTCCGTGATGCTAAATGATCTTTTCTGGGTTGATGATGTAGTCCACAACACTGGGAGGCATGTTCAATCAAGCAGCCATGCCATTTTTTGAGTCAAATCTCTATTGAGGACAGCAAGGGCTACCATGTTAGATTTAAATTTCAGTGATGTTGTAGGTTCGTGCCTTTGGGAGGCTTGTTCGCATAAGCAACTAAGGATGAAAAACGGTCAAACTTCGGTCAAAAAACTACTCAACCGTTTTCTATTTTACATTTGAAATATGAAAACGAAAGCGAAAAACGGTAAAGTCGGACACCTAAAACGAACACGAACTTACGGAATCTCAAAAGCGAACCAATTCGAAAGGATTTAAGTCGAACACGGTCGGTATACACGAAAATTCAATATGGAATACCAACCCACAATGCATAACAATTAATAAGTGTCATTGTGGCAAATTACAAGTGCAAGAGAGCAAACTTATCATTTTGTCCATCTAGCTCTCTGTCTTTTGATTCGTGCAATCACATGCAATGCAACAACAAAGATCACATGAAGCCGGATGCAGCCACACAACATCGTGTGAGGTGATTAGTCCCACCTCGGCGACTTAGGGAGGCGCGACAGGGAGATGCCTATATAATATGGCTATGAGCATCAATACTCTACACTTACATTTTCCTAGTTGGCATGATCGACAACCAAATTCGGTTTAAATTGAATTTTAAATTCAAAATATTCGAACTAAAAGTAGAAAAGTAGAATATGGTCGAACCTCGGTCGAAAATACTCCTCAATTGTTTTCTATTTATACATTTGAAATACAAAAATGAAAAACGAAAACGAAAAAAGTCGGACAAGAAAATATGAATTCGATCGGGTCAAAAGTAGAAAACGGGCGCGCGAACTCGAATTTTTCCGTTCCATTTTCAACCCTACAAGCAGCCGTGCACATTTACATTGGGGAATTATACTTGAGCTTAGGCCGATGATGCAAACTACATGTCGCTGAGTTGGCTCCAAATATGTTTGTTTCCTCATGTAGGTCATCGAAACCATGCGAAACATCCAAACCAAATCAGAGCCCCTTCTTTCTTGTGCTGTTGGTTTAGTATGGATGTTTCCATGGCCTTCATGGCCTCCATGACCTTCATTTCCCCCGTTGCCTACTTATTGAGCCACCAATGATGGTTAAGACTAGATGAAAGTGCATACATTAAGAACGCTGAGGCCAACTGTCAACAATGATAGTACAAATTGCAAATAGAAACTAAGGCTCTTTTTTCTTGTCCTGTTGATGGTCTTGTAATCTTACTTATATGCTTTGGCCGATGATGCAAACAAGATGTGTTTGAGTTACTTTTGCCGCTGCTAAAAAGATAGAACATGCTGCTCCTTACTTAATCATGATCTGATAGCAACAATAACAAGTGAGGAGTTGCATGTTCTGCTTTTTAGCAGCAGGCTGCCCAATGTATATGACAAGCTGAGGCCCAATCCTTCTTTTAACTAGCCTACGATGCAATTAGATTATATCTTAGGCGGCTACTCTTTCTTGCCTTGTTTGAGTTACTTTTGTGGTTTGGCCGATGATGCAAACAAGATGTGTTCCTTTTTTTCATGTAGTTCATCGAGTCCATGGGACACATCCATACCCTAGCAGCAGCCCCTCTCTTCCTTTTGCTGCTGGTGGAGTATGGATGTGTCCATGGATTTCATGGCCTCCATGACCTACATTTGTAGCTGAGGCCCTTTACTATTTTGGGGAAAGAAGCCTATGATGGAAAGTTAACATATCCGAGGTGGCGACTATATATTGTCTTGTATTTCTTATTCCTTGATCATCAAAGCGTGACTTACATCCATTCCCAATGATGATATTTGCTTTCAAGGTTGGGAATGGATGTAGTCACTCTCCCTTGGTTACCACGAGACTCCTAAAATCTTTCTTGTGCTGTTTTGTGCCACCAAAGTGAGGATGTTTGCTATAAAGTAAACCTGAATCTTTTCAACCTGAGGCTAATCTTATTTTTTGGAGTTCTCCATTCTGCCAAGTCACATGGGAAACTGCATTGGTGTCATTTCTTTCACATGAAAATTGTTCATTGTTTGTATCCATTTGCAATTTGATTTTGTTCACATGAAAAATTGTTTGCATGCATATGTAATTTGGTTATATATGGACCCCTTGTGCTTATATATGGAGTACTTGTGCTGCACATCTCCCCACCTCTGTTGCCACTGCTCAAAAGAACGAACATTGAGCTTCGAACTTAGTCATGATCTGATAGCATCAAGAAGAAGTTCGAAGTTCAATGTTCTTCGTTTGGCCAGCAGATCATATTCAACCTTTACTTTGCATATTTGTTATCATATTCTCATAAGATCTATGTTTTTATTGTTGCAATGTTGTAGATGGCTTGGTATGTTGTCTACCGAGGCAGGGTACCTAGGGTGTACGAAACCTAGGCACAATGCAATGAACAGGTGAGTGGGTATCCAAATAATTGCCACACGAAATTTGCTACAAGACAAGCTGCAGTCCTCCTATTTTCTATTCATTGAAGGTCAGGAGCACCCACTGTTGGAGGATGCTCCTAATCTGGTTGCTCTTGCTGGTGCACCTTGGCTCATAGTTGTTGTTGTTGTTGGCCTGCTCTTGCTCCTGGTGGTGATCATCCTGCTGATTTGGAGATGTTGAATGTGCTATGGGTCAACTCAAACTTGAACTCAATGTTGTAGTAGTAGTAGACTAGTAGGAACTTGAACTCATAGATTATGTTGTATTAGCTGAGGCAACATTTCAGTATGACTTGATGAGTTGTATAAGTAGACTAGTAGAAACTTGTGATGGATATTGGATGACATAATCTATGTTTTGACCATGCATGTCATATATATGTGATAAATGAGCTGTATCGGTGCATGGATGTGATAAGTGACTTACATGTTCTGTTTGTCAACATGGAATGCAAAAAAAAAAAAAAAAATTATGGTAACTTTACTGAGCGCAACCCTCGGTAAACCTGCGAAAATTGGGTTCTATAAACCCCATTTCCCCAGGTTTCACCGATAGACTATTGGCGCTCGGTGAACTGACCATATCTTTACCGAGAGCTCCCATGACTCGGCTCTCGATAAAGAATGTATCACTGTTGTTTTAGTTTCTATTAAAATTAAACTCTACCGAGAGCCCTACTGACAAGCCTCTCTGTAGAGTTGGTTTTAAAGTAATTTTGGAAATACATTTCACCGAGCGTTTCTTGAGGGAGCTCTCAGTGCAGTGGACATCGTTGGAGGCAACCGCCGTCGACGTCCGCCTTGCTTTGGCGAGAGGGAGGCTGCTCTCGGGGGACTTGACGTCGACGGAGGCAGACGGCGTCGATGTCTATTGAGTTTTGGCGAGAGGAGGTGTGGCCCTCGGTAGACATTCTACCGAGCGCCCTAGGGTAAGCTCTCGGTAAAGCCAGTGTCCCGTGCAACTTTTCACCTAGGGGTTTGTACCGAGAGCGGCTCGGTAGAGCCTCTACCGAGCGCTAATTGCGCTTCACTGAGCGTTTGTGGCGCTCGGTAGAGGACCGCCTCCGGTAGTGGTTAGAAAGGGCTTGTTTGGTTGCTTTCTGAGGAACCAAAGCCAGCTCCAGCAGCCAGGATGGCTTCGGCCTGGCCAGATGCATGCAAGAGGCTATGTTTGGTTGCATGCATATGTTGAACCTGGATAAGCAGAGATATTGTTTGGTTGCATGCATGTCTTCCAACATTCAAAAGCCACATGCAGGTAGCAGTGTTTGGTTGCATGCATTGCACAAGTTCTAGGCACCTCTTCCATCACAGTGGTAACATTACCACCGCAACCATAATGTTACCTGAAGTCCTATTACAGTAGCTTCCAAATCAAATAGGTTATTATCACAGCGACAACTACGGTCATTACAACTTTAACTACAAATGGACACAAATGAAAATCATCAACTTCAACTGGTTGTAGCAGAGGAGGATTGTCAGGTTCTAGTTCCTGTGGATCGACATGTTGTCCAGGACCATAGAAGGCCAGCCTAGCTTCAACTTCTGTGTTGTACTTCTTGTAACAATTCCTTGGGTATCCATCCACTTGAGCATGAGCATCTACCCAATTGGAGTACACACCAGGCACCCTCCCATGGTGAACAACATACCAAGCCATCCCTACACAAATATCATCATAGGCAGTGGACATGTGCTCAGATTAAGGAGAAATCATCATAGGCATAGGACATGTGCTCAGATACATGAAAACATCACAGGCATGAGGGCAAGTGCTCAGATATAGAAAAAACATCACAGGCATGAGGGCAAGTGCTCAGATATAGAAAAAACATCACAGGCATGAGGGCAAGTGCTCAGATATAGAAAAAACATCACAGGCATGAGAGCAAGTGCTCAGATATAAGCAATAGTTCTGAATGAAATAAATAGCACATGCAAGTGCCCAAATCTGGTTCACATCACTGGCAATGGACACACATGGTCAGATTGCCACAAGTCTCAAAGAACTCCACCAGCTAGGTTGATCTAGGGAGTAGGTGCAGGGTTATCTAACACACTAACTATATGTTAGTGTTAGTAAAGATGCAGCATCTAACAACTGCACAAAAGAGTAAGTCAGCCCACTAAACATCCACCACCTGTAGTTAGGCACAAAAGACTCCACCACTGCACACCAGAAAACAGCCATCCAAGCTGTACAAAAGGATCAACCATCAAGCTGTGAGGGCCTCATATGTAGTAGTGCTTGGCCAAGTGAGTCCTCAGCCAAAGAATCTTATGGGAGTCGGACCACCGCACAAAGGAAGAACCCAAAGCCTTGTTGTCTAGCAAAAATGGCCATAAGCACAAAAGAGGGCTTCCTCGGTGAAGCCTGGGATGAACATGATTGCACCATAGAGTTCGGGTGACAGATCCGAACCTTTGTTTCCCGATAGCGAAGCCACATCCTTCATTGCCTCGCACATGCCACTCAAAGACAAAGTGACATCTTCTTCTCCCAATGGATGTAACACCCGAATTTTTGCAATTTTTGAAAATAGGCTAAATTGATTTAATTATGTATTTTTGTGCTCATGAAATATAGGAAAATAATATTTTCATTTAAAATAAAATTAATCTAAGGCTAGGAACATTTTTGTTGCATTCATGCCTTTGCATTTATTTTATTAAGTGATTAGTGAATGCTTTTTAATTTAGAAATGAATTAATTTTGCTTTGCTTATAAATTAAAGAAATAAATTATATTATTTTAAGTAAGCTCAGGTTTTAATTCTAAAACTTAAAGTAATACTCTTAAATTAATTAGTTGAATTGAACTCAAGTTTGAATTTGACTTTTTGAAATGAATTTACAAACAAAATAGAGAACAAATAAAGAAAAGATAATAGAAAAGCTTTCTCTAATTTCTCTCACTCATTTTCTCTTTCTGGCCCGAGAGCCCAGCTTGCCGGCCTGCCTTTCCCTTGCCCCATCCGGCCCAGATCTCTTCCGCAGCCCAGCAGTAAGGCAACTCGGCCCAACCTGCTCGAAGTAGCAATCAGAACATCAGGGCCCAAACCTGCGCTCAGATGGCTAGGTGCGGCAGTGCCAACCAGCCCGCCCAGGTTCGATGCTTGGCATCGACATTTGGGTGTCTCAGCACCGGCCCATGTCAGAACATCAGCAGGCCCAGCCTGGTGTGCGTCACGTGCCGCGCACGTGGTGTGCGCCCCCGTCCTCTCAAAAAAAATCAGCAGGCCCCGGACGGACCTCGGCTCCCCCTCCGGAATCCGATAACACCGGGCACCGCAGGACCGGGCCACTCCCACTCCCGCGTCCTCTGTGCCCTCAAAGAACGAAGCACCGAGGACCCAAAGGAGCCACTCCCGCCCATGCCGGTCCACTACGACCCGTTCCTTCCGCCCGCACGGCGTGGAACGGCATCACCGCCATGGACGGCGAGCCGCCGAGCACCGACCCGGCCCCTCCACTCACCCTTCCTGACCTATGAAAGGCACCCTAGACTCGTAGGTGAGCGACGCATCCGCCAAGACTCTCCTCGAGTTCCCTCCCCTTCCAGCTCAAGCCGCTCGCCACCGTTGCCAACCCGCCGCCCACCGCCACGTCTCGCCCATAGCCGCCGCCGCGATTCTCCCTCTCACAGGACGCAGACGGGCTCCCTTCGGCCCCTATCTACATCATAGAAGCGCGAAGAAGCCTCGTCACCCCATCCCGGTATTCATCGGCGCCCAAATCACCGACAACTCGAGCTCGCCGGAGACTTCCGCCGCCGTCCGCCATTTTTCATCGCCCGATGTGACCGAGCCATCTCCGTCCGATTCCTCGATTGGTGAGCACCTAAATGATCCCGTGTACCTTTACCTACCTTCAATTTGTGGACCTGTGGCCTCTAGGGCCCTTGCCGCGAGCGCCGGCGAGCATGCACGCCGCCGCCATGGCTGGCCACCGCGCGCTAGCGCGTTCCCCCCGCGCCTTCGCACTTGACAAGGTCGCACTCGCGTCCTCGTCATTCAGGAGCAGTCAGCTTGCCTTAACGTGGTCGGAACCACCGCTTTGCGTACTCCGGCGACCCCTGCCGCCGTGGGTCGCGGCCGCGCCGCCACGTCGGCACTGTTGCCGGCGGGTGTGGACGAATTCCACCGTCCTGGTCTAATCCCGACCGTCGATCTCAGATCCGACGGCCAGGAAAGAAAGATACCCCTTCGCCCGGACAAATTGCAGAAACAACCCTGCCACTATTTAATGTTTCCACCCGCAGTCCTTTCCAGCACAGTTCACTGTGTCTGGGTTTTCTTACATGCTAGCCCCTGTAGTATAGGTTTAATTCAGAAACAGTCCAAGCCCTGTTTTAAATTCGAAATTAAAGTTCAGTCTAATTACAGAATTGCCACTGTCTTTAAATGCCTATAACTTCTTCATCTTAACTCCAAATTGATCCGTTCAACTTGCGTTAGGTTCGTAATTAAATTCTCTACATGATAACATAATTTTTCAGTAGGTTTGGAACATTTAATTTTCGTAGTTGGAATTAATTATTTATCATTCTATAGGAAATCTTAATAAATTCATAACTCATCCGTTTTAAGTCTGATTTCGGTGATCTTTACGTCCTTGAGATCGTAGCGACGCGTAGATTAGTTTTATAAACCTTCCATCTTGTTTTATCACTGTTGGTGTATTGTTCTTAGTTTATTCTGTATTCTTGTTTGTGTGTGTGGTGTTCCTACGAGTAGACGAAGCGCTGTTCATTGGCGTTGAAGACCAGAAGTTGAGGATCGACAAGTTTGCAGAAGCAGAGTGTGGGAAAGTTGGAGCAAAAGTAAAGGCAAGTATAGTTTTGGGATGTGTTAACTTTAAACCATGATCATATGACTTGATTAATGTTTATGCAAACGTTAAATGTGAATTGTTTAGCAACACGTGGACTTGTCTGGGCTAGAGTCTCAAAAAACAAAGTAACTGTGGGGGCTAATTCAAAATGTCAACGGGTACCCGAAACCCGCTAACCCGACGGGTTTTACCCGACAAAAACGCGGGTATGGAATTAGTTTTCTACTCGTGGGTACGTTAATGGGTGAAAGTCTTTACCCATCGGGTATGCGGGTACGGGTGTGAAACTATAGTACCCATACCCGCATACCCGCGGGTAAAAACCCGCAACAGCAGCCATCCAACCTGCTGAATTTGGCCCATAACGGCCCAAGAATTTGGCCCATGTCTATTATTTCAGTTGTAGAGTACATATATATACCTCAATCTGTGGGAGTGAAACCCTAGTCCACTACCTTCCCTTTCCCCCGCCGCTTCTTTTCTTTTTTTCGCGAGGAGAGAAGTCGCGTCTGCCGCACGCGAGTGCACGACGGCGACGGCGCGAGTCCGCTGCCTCTCCGCCTCCGACCTCAACTCCAGCCCCACACCCGCACCTCGCCGATCCCCCGCATGGCGGCCTTGCGACGGCGACAACGCGAGTCCGCGCGAGCGTGGCCTCCGTCCTCGACTTCGGCCCGCGGCCGCACCTCGCCCCTCGCCCATCCGCGGGCGCGCGACGGCGGGCGGTGTGAGTCCCCTCGCGACCGCGACCTCCCAAAGACGCCGCCCGCCACCACCTCTGTGGATCGCATTGTCCAGTGCGGGTTACCCGCCGGGTAACCCGTTACCCGCGCGGGTGCGGGTATGGAACAAAGTTTCTACCCGCTCACGGGTGCGGGTAAGGTTTTGGCTTCGCGGGTGCGGGTATGGGTGGCTAGTACCCGTCGGGTACTTACCCGTTGCCATCTTGGGGGCTAATGGGCTCTGGTTTTTAGTTCAAGTATGAGGACCTTGTTTAACTTGTTAGTGGTTACCGAAAGGTGTTAGGGTAAAACAGACTGTGGATCCCCGTGGAGGGTTGTATCACACGGGACTACCGCACTGCGTGGATCCCTCGGACAAAGTTGTATCGCACGGACTGACGGAAGATACCTAGCGGCCCTAACATGTTAGATGAACCTTTGAAAGACTTCATAGTGAACCCCGCTGACCGTCCCTAGGAAGAGGGTCAAGAGGTCGACGGGCCTCACACGTAGGGCAATTCACGGCTCACAAAGGAAAGTGTACACCTCTTGTGAGTAAAATCGGTATATCGCCCCTGCTCATGGTCATGAGCGGCCTTGGAACCTTTGCATTAAAGATGATGACCTATGCTTGTTTAATAGTTCATAATTTATCGTTTATGCTTTACATTATTATGTTATAATGATCATGGTATATGGATAAGATATTGCCTTGCTATATTTGCTGAGTTCGACATGCACTCACTCTTGCAATTTCCCCACCTCAGTCTGTTGGCAAAAGTCACATGGAGAATGAATGAAGATACTAGTTCTTAGCATACGGAGCCCCCAGTCAACTGTCCCTGAAGATTATGGAGCCCGAGAAGTTTATCTACCGTTCCGCGTTACTCTGATAAATTGTGAGTGTTTGTTTAGTTTTATTTACGCTTTAGAGCATTGTTTTCTGATATTTATCTGTTCTATGTTATATGTGTGGACTTCCTGGGCACACATATGGCGAGTCTGGTCTTCCTCAGAAAACCGGACGTGACAATGGACATCTTTCTCTTGCTACCCACTGCAACCTCAGCCTTGGTTGTGTCACATGTGGCAGCCTTGGCACTATTCAGGAGCTCTATTGCCTCAGTTTTGAAGGAGCTCTCAGCACAATCAGAGGGTATGCCAAGTGGCTCATTGCTCCCCATAGCCCACTTTCCTGTTGCTTGACCATTGCTGAAGATGATCATCATCTCCCTGTAGTGCTGGATAGGCTTGTTGAGTAGATATGCATCATTGGGGTGGTCCTGCATCAACAAATTGCACAAGCTAGTCAGCATTAAACAATACAAGATGGACAACAATGAAATGAAATAAATTGAAGCACTAACCTTGGTATGGCCATTGTAGTGCTCCTCCTCTAGCACTATCATGCAGTTGTCTTCATCCCATTGAGCTCCACTCAGATCCCTCAGCTTGGACAGTTTCACCCACCTCTGCCTCCACTTCCTCATATGGTTATACACCTGGGTACCACTGACCTCATTACCACAAAACTCCTGCAGGGCCTTAGCCACTTTGTTGAGGTGCACTTCTTTGAACCCCTTATTTGTCCTAACTCCTGTAGAAATGAGCTGGAACATTTGCCTCAACATATAGGCAGACATGGGATCAATCCACCTAAGAGTGGACCTCTGCTGAGCATTAACCTGAAAGGGAACCGGGATGAAACCAGCCACATCATCCCCAAAGACCAACACCCCGACCAGCCCCAAAGACCCACACCCCGACCAGCCCCAAAGACCCACACCCTCAAAGATCCACAAACCCACCATGCGGTCCGGGGAAGACAACCTCATCGGAATCATTTTGTCCTCGGCCATATCCTAGTTGCGGTTGGCACAACCCATTTAGTATGAAAGAACAAAGTTATCATCACAAAGACTTGCCCACCTTGAAGTTGAAATATAGTATGTAACAAAAAAAAATATCATCACAGCACTTGCCCACAGCCTCAGTTCAAATATAGTATTTAACAAAAAAATATCATCACAAAGACTTGCCCACGGCTTTCGCCAAAATATAGTATGTAACAAAAAATCATCACAAAGACATGTCCAATGCCTCGGTTCAAATATAGTATGCAAAGAATAATCATCACAAAGACATGCCCACAACCTCGAATTTGTGTACCATCGATGAAAATAAACATCATTGTTATTGCCCAAAGTCTCAAAAACTGCGTAGCATCAGATAGGAAAAAAGGTCATCATTACTACTGCCCAAAGTCTCAGACTGTGTAGTATCAGATAGAAAAAAGGTCATCATTACTATTGCCCATAATCTCAGAAGACAACTACATGATAGTGCTAGAGGACAGAATAGGATAGAAAAAATTTGCATAAATACACATCACAGCAAAGGTCCACTTAAACAATTTAATAGTACAAGATTGTTCATGATAAAATATTACAAACCACTGCAACATAGAAAAAAATGTCCTAGATTCTTGAGAGGCCCCTGTTAGCCCACATGTGGTTAGCCCACTCACCCCTCTTCAAAACCCAAGCAGCATTGTCATCAACACCAGGGGGGCTGACTATTAGTTTCATTTGGAATCCAGGAAAATTCTTCTGGAACTACCTCATCAACACCAAAACTAAGGATCCAGTTGTGTAAAATACAACATGCAAGAACTAACTTGATTTGTGTCTTCAAGGGATGGAATGGTTTGTTGGTGTCAATGATGCGAAAGCGATTCTTCAAACAACCAAATGCCCTTTCTATAGTTACTCTCAAACTGGAGTGCCTCAAATTAAACAACTCTTTTGGAGTTGTTGGGAAGTTTCTATTTGCATACTCTTTGAGATGGTACCTAGTGGCTCGATAAGGAGGAAGAAAGCCAGGGCCGACAGACATATCCACCATCTACCAAGTAGAATTTGCCTAAAACAAATGTGGATTTCAATTACTTTCACCATTATGCACTAACATGTAACTGTTTTATGTACATTTTGTTTTAATTACCTAGTGCAAAAACCCTTAACCCATCTGATCTCTCGCAATGCATCAAGAAGAATTGTGGCATCATGTGCGATCCCTCCCACCCAGCCAGTACATAGACAAATTTGAGGTCAAAGCTAACTGCAGCTAATACATTTTGTGTGGGGGCATTCTTTCTACCCCTAAATGCAGCTTGCATCCTTGCTGGAACCTTAGCAAATACATGAGTCCCATCAATAGCCCCAATGCAGTCCTACATGTCATGCACAATTCATAAGAAGTTGTCAAGCACTAATGCAACTACAAATTTACAGCTAGGACACTGAATGGTTACCTTGAGATAAGGAAACCATCTATGGTTGTTGCTTATCTTAACTGGTGTCTCATTGCTCGGTGGCCTAATCATCTCTTGCCTAAGTTCTCCAATGGCATACAACACATCTTTGAAATGGCGATGCACAGTCTCTATAGACCTTCTCCAGTTGCTCTTGACAACTCTAAATCGTTGGTTATGACCAACAATATGGAGAAACATTGCAACTTGCTCTTCAACACAAGAATTAATGTTGTCGGCAACGAGCTTTCTATCCCTAAGCAAGTTGCACAAACTGAAAAAGGGTTCCCTTCTCATGCGAAGCATGCTGACACACTCTATATCATTGTAGTTGTACATTGCGTTTAGGTTCTTTTGGCGCTCCTCATCCCTAGTGCTCATGGGAGCATAACTGATCTGAGGACGCTCACACCTAAGCATTCTAAGTCTAGCACACAACAAGGCATACATGGCAAAGATGAGAGCACCAGCACGAGCAATAAGAACACGTCTCTTTTGTTCCATGTCCATCTAGAAAAAAAAGGATTCCATGCTTACTAAGATTTTAACAGGATTGGACAGTTAATAAGAAGATGTAAGTTAACAGTACACACCAGGACATATACCATCATCACAGATTAAGGGCAATAGCTCAGAATAATAATGTCATCATCACAGATTAAGGGCAATAGCTCAGAATAATAATTTCATCATCACAGACTAAGGGCAATAGCTCAGAAAATTAATGTCATCATCACAGACTAAGGGCAATAACTCAGAAAAATCTCATCATCATAGACATGCCAACAACTCAGAAAAAACATATCATCCAAGATCGCATGACTCAGTATCACCAGATAAAGATTAGAGGAGAGGTGAGAGGGGGAGCAGATGTTCAAAATACCCACGTCAGCAAGCAAAAGCCCCAGCAGAAGACCAACAACAGGTGAGAGAGGTGAGATCTGCAAGCACAAATGGAAGGCAGAGGTGATTAGCACAGATCCTATGATTTTGTAGTTGCAAAAACAAAAAAAAAATTGAGGGCTGGGAACAAGAATCCATACCGCAAGCACAGCCAAGAAGACAGATCTGCGGCCCCTGCATATAGAACAAGAACAAAATGTCAGCTAGGGTTTCAAAATCCAAGAACTGAGATGGGGAAAAAATTGGGGACAAGCTCACCTCAAATAAGAATCGTCAGATCCACGGCACATGCAACGAAACGAGAGAGAGAGAGGCATCAGAAAAGGAAGAACCCATGAACAAGAGGATGGAGTTGAGGAAGAACAGGAGGAGTACCCACCGGCGGCGCAGAACGGGGAGCGGCAGAAGAAGAAGAGAGTGAGCACGCGGGGGTGAGAATATATAGGCGGTCAATGGCGGGAACGGGGGAGGTAACCCTAGGAGCTTCCCGCCATCTCCACGCGCACAGAATCGCCAGCGCCGCGCCCGCGGGAGCACCGAGCGAGCCAGGCTGAAGAGGAACGACCAAATCGGGCGTTCTTTGGGAGCCTGGCTGGGAGAGCCTTTTGCACGACGGCAGCCAGGCTGGGGGAGACGGGAAGGCAACCAAACACCGGGATGCTGCATGCCGAGATGCATGTATCCCCTCATGCGGCCAACCAAACAAGCCCAAAGGGATTTTGTCATTGCACATTTACCATTCATATAATTTGCCCCATATTTTCTGTATATGAAATGTAATCCTTAAAACCATTTTCCTGCTACTCTATTTTCCCTTATCTAGAGTCCTTGCTAATAAAACTCCTTTGGTCGACGCGTATTTTCCTATTTTGTTGAAAGCTTGAGACATATTGCCCAGTACGTACACAAACATAACATGTTCGGCTTTGCTTTCCCTTCCTTGTATGTATATACGGTTGCATCTCGTACAGGCCTCAAATCATTTGGCGTGTTCTTTACGCTGTACGTGGACTGGAGTCTGTTTTTGCCTTCCCTGGACGAGATCATCGAAGCCGTCTATACGCGTCGTAGGGAGGGCCAGGCGGACAGGAGGCGGACAGAATAGGTGAACAGGCAAAAATTTATGTGTTCGTGTTGTGTGCGGGTTGGATACCGGATGTACGCAGCGTATTCCATCCGGACTACATATAAGTTGTACGCATCGTACTCTATCTGACTCGTTTTGCATCCGGACTACAATCGGAAGGCTGGACGAAAGATAGGGGGCATGACAGAATTTTTTCGCTTTATTAGTAGGTATAGATATAAAGGGCGCTGCCGATGAACTCTGGGGGAGAGGATATAGATTGGATGTAATTACAACCTCAACTATGAACTTAACCCATGTCCTCTCCTCTTATCTAAATCCTCTAATATTGCTTCTACTTTATCCTCTGCTAATTGGTTTTCGTCCACCAATCTCTCCTCCTCGCTTTTTGAGTGGTAAAATCCCGTGTAATTAATTTGCTCGGCTCTTCTGACCTCACTATTGGACTTTTAGCGGTAATGCAATATCTTGCCAATTCCTTTTTGCCAAATCATCTTTAGTGAGAGTGACACCATTAAGTAAGTACCATGGGAAAATCTTATTTTTTAGCGGTACCCCTAATTGCATTATTGGACTTTTAGCGGTAATAACTCCTTGCTGGAACAGAATTCTATGCATGGATCAGACCTTGAACCTGCTATTGTTAAGGTTCCACTGAAAATATATCTTTTCCATTTGTGAAGTAAACTGAAACAATTTTTTACACTAAGACGAACCAAGAGATCTGATTTTCATTAAACTATCCTCTTCTAAATGACACATTTAGCTGTATAGTCTTTAGGACATTTGCCATCGTGTTGTCTTTTCTCACAATTTTTTATATAAATTATGATATATACCTCTCTAAAAGGTTGGTCCCCTGACCAAATGTCTTCCAAATATCTAATTTGCTCGCCACTTTATTTGCACAATAAGAAATCCGCACGCAAGAAAACTGTCACGACCCAGACATAGGGTCCAGGAGGACGGGCCCAACCGCCCAAGGGGCGCCGCGCCGCCGCCGGACTTCAGCTACAAGCCCCCCGCCGCCCGCCCTCCCTTCCGCGGATTCTTCGGCAACTAATTCGAGAAAAAAGAGGAAAATATCTAGGATTATCTTTAGGTGTTTTGGTGTGCAAGGGGCTATCTCATCTATAAGGGAGACCCTTATTAGGAAATAAATAAATAGGACATGCTTGTAAAAGGTATTCCAATCTATAAGGAAACCTTTTTAGAGAGATTGCTTGAGATACAAATCCCAATAGCCGGTCTATATAAGTAAGGGGTCTGTAATCTTTCGGGTAACAAGCAAATAAAGAAATTTTATCCCAATCTCTCCGCTCTCCTCTCCCTCGCGCCCGCCCCTACCCCCCCCTGCCACACCAAGACGCCCCTTGCACCAGACGCCAAGACGCCCGCCCGCCGCCAAGGGCCGCAAGTAGCGGCCCGCCGCCGCCGCCACCACCACCATCGCCGCCATCTTCCTCTTCTTCCCCAATTCAAGTGTCAGTTCCGGCCCAATCTAGCTGGAACCTGACAGCTGGTATCCGGAGACCACTACGATCCACCCACCACCATGGACGCCGAATCCAAGATGCTTGGCAAGAACTTGGCGACGAGGTCGCCAAGATCCACGTCGGGATGGACCAGCTCGATGATAGGATCTCCATCTTCACCGGCAATGATCCTGCAGAGCTCAAACACCGCCAACAACTCCGTGAAGCCGAGATCGAGATGCGGGCAATGTTCGAGGCAGCAGCCCGTGACTTCATCAAGAGACGGACTGATGGCAAGCAGAACCAGGACAATCAGGTCACCGCAGCTGATCTGACAAATCTGATGAAGTGCTACTTGAAGCCACAACCCGCGCCAGCAGGCACGTCCTCAGCAGGGGCGCATGTGCCCCCCCCCCTCCGCCTCCGGTTGACACCTTCCCAGGTCTGGCTCCCCGCCTGCACAAGCTGTCCTTCCCCACCTATGATGGCAAAGAGGATCCCCTCCCATGGATCAACCGCTGCGAACAGTTCTTCAGAGGACAAGGTACGCCAGCAACAGAGCAGGTCTGGTACGCCTCCTATCATCTCACAGGCGGAGCTCAACAATGGTACATGAGGCTGTCCCAGGAGAAACCGGTGATAGATTGGGCACGCTTCGCCCAATATGTCAATGAGCGCTTTGGCCCAGCTGAACGGCGCAATCCGCTGGGTGAGCTGGCATCACTAAGGAAGACAGGCACCGTCGATGAGTACACGGAGCAGTTCCTGGCACACGTGGCACGAGCAGGCAACCTCGACGACCAGCAGCAGGTCAACATCTACACAGCAGGCTTGGGCGAACCGCTCAAGACGGACGTCGAGATGCAGAATCCCAAGGACATGGAGGCAGCCATGTCTCTCGCCAGGGCGTACGAGCGACGCCTCGCCATTCTCTACAACACCGGCAAGCCCGGCCACGACAAAGGGCAGGGGGGCCCTGCGCCCCCTCTACTGCGCCCCCCCCCGAGCGCCCCCAGCGTCAGCGACACCACCTCAGCCGTTCAAACGGCTGACACCAGAAGAGATGACAAAACGACGCAAGGCTGGCCTCTGCTTCAACTGTGATGAGCCGTTCTCACGGGGTAACAAGTGCAAGCATCTTTTTCGACATCCGCGATCTTCAACGACTACACCGGCGACATGACAAACGCCCCACTATCGGACGTCAAAGAGGAGCCGGTTGATCTGAAGGTCCTCACTGGGGACCCCGACTCCCCGGTACGTGGTGCTCATTCTCTCTACCTCGTTGGTATGATCTCAGGAACGGGCGTCAGCATCATCGTCGACTCGGGAGCAACGCACAACTACATCGACCCCAGAGTGGTGACCACGGCGGGCCTCCTCCAGACCGGGCCCGGTCGTGTGCTCATCACCACGGCACCGGCGCCACGATCTACATGCCGCGCCGCCACCTTCGACGTGCCACTACGCCGACGCCCGGCGCCTTCGACATCGGCGCCTCGTCATGCCAGCTGGGCGAGGACATCGGCGTCATCCTTGGCATGCCTTGGGCGGCAAGCCTGGGGCGGCGTGGCGTGGGACCGCAACCCACGAGCTGCAGTACTACCGTGAGGGTCGCCCGACCACGTTCACCTCGGCTCCACCCCCTCGGCCAGGGCGCCCGCCCGGCCTCCTCCGGTCGAGCATCTTGGCGGCATCCGTTGCCACTCGACTTGGGAAACGTTCGAGGCATCCGACTGCCTTGGACCTCTACGACATCCGCCGGAGTCTTCGTCCAGCTACGCCAGGGCTACATTGGAGGACCAGCACCTACGCCCGCGCATCGCCCTCGACGTCACCACGGGCGACGCTGCTCCAGCTTGACTTCGAAGACGGCCTCCTCCTCTTCGACGGCCGCTTCTACCTTCCGGCCTCCTCTCCACTACTGCCGGACTTACTTGGAGGCCTTACCTTCGGGCGGAGTTTGCGGGACAAACTTCCTCGCCTTTGGGAGCCTACACGGCGGAGCCAACTTCAGCCGCACCGACCGCCATCCTCTTGGGCGGCATATGGCGCGGCGCCACCACGTCGGCCCGGCCGGTCGTCTTCCTCGGCGGCATGGATCGCCTCTTCCTCACCGTCGACAATATCCACATCGGCTATGATCCGAGAGAAGGCCACTCACCAGCCTCGCCCTCCTTGTTCGACGTCGGCTCCTTCATGTGCGGTGCGATGTTGAACTTGGTCTGCTCCTCCTACTCGCCGCGACATCACTATCTGGTGTCTACTTCGCTCTTCGTCAACGCTCCACCCAATGAGCGTTTCTTGTTCTGGAGAGCCCCCATGCGACATGGTGCATCAGCACCTAGATGTGGGCGTTAGAGGGAACTCCTCTTTGGCGGCCCGTCGTCGAAGCGGCTTCCGGCCGAGGGACGTGCGGTCCCACCGCTACATCCTCCACGGTTACATCGGCAACCTTCACTACCTCCTGGAGTTTGATCCCAAGCGAACCGGGGACAACATGATCCTCGGGAACCCGATGCGAGGGGCGACTCATGCTACGTGTCGAGCTCATCGTTCGAGGGCGGCCGGTCTCCACCCGGTGTCACCGAATGGACTTTCATCCATCCAGGACGCGCCGGTCGGAGAAGGGGGGGAGATGTCACGACCCAGAAATAGGGCCCAGGAGGGCCGGGCCCAACCGCCCAAGGGGCGCCGGCGCCGCCCCACTGGCTCGCCGCGCGCGCCCGCCGCCGTCCCTCCCTTCCGCGGATTCTTCGACAACTAATTCGAGAAAAAGGAGAAAAATATCTAGGATTATCTTTAGGTGTTTTGGTGTGTAAGGGGCTATCTCATCTATAAGGGAGACCCTTATTAGGAAATAAATAAATAGGACATGCTTGTAAAAGGTATTCCAATCACGCAAGGAAACCTTTAGAGAGATTGCTTGAGATACAAGTCCCAATAGCCGGGCTATATAAGTAAGGGGTCTGTAATCTTTCAGGGTAACAAGCAAATAAAGAAATTTTATCCCAATCTCTCCGCTCTCCTCTCCCTCGCGCGCCGCCCCTGCCCCCCGCCCGCCCGGCGCCGCCGCCGCATACCTGCGCCAGCCTTGGCCAGCGCCCAGCGCCGCCCGCCACCCGCCCGAGCGCGGCCCGCCGCCGCCGCCACCACCACCACCACCATCGCTGCCATCTTCCTCTTCTTCCCCAATTCAAGTGTCGGTTCCGGCCCAATCTAGCTGGAACCCGACAAAAACTCATCTTTGCCTTCTAAAACTGGCCCAGTTTTGAAAATCTCCTGGTTTGTGTTGAACTTGCGTTAGGAGATTTTGACATATACCCCATCCTCATTAACTAACTTAAATAACCACTTGCTCAGGAGGCATCTATTTTGAATCTCTAGATTATCAGTTCCTAATTCACTAAAATCTATTAGCGTATGGAGAACACTGCAATTCGCCTGACGTTATTTCCTTTTGTGGTCATTTTATTGCAGTAAAAAATAGAGCGATAGTAATCTAATTTTTGAATGACTCCTCTAGGGACTTTGAAAATAGATTGAGTGAACATGGCTAAGCAGTTAATAAAATAATTAATCAGCACAAGTCTCCTACCGACGGAAGGTAATTTCATTTTCTTTCCAACTACTATGTTTCCTCTAAAACTTCACCTCAATGCAAGCCCAACCCTTGTTGAGAAGTCTTTTATGAGTCATAGGTATCCCAAGATAACTTAAAGGGAAGACCCCTAGCCTGCACCCAAACATCATTAGATATTCTTATTCACAGTCGGTGGATGCTCCATTACAAAAAAAAAAAAAAAAAAAAAAAAAAAAAAGGCTCACTTTTGTGAAAATTAATTTTTAATCGTGATAATTGCTCAGAGGTACTAAGCACAAGCTTGAGATCTTTGGCTTTGTGTGTGTTGTGGTCCAAAAATAAAATGGTTTCTTCCGCATATGAAGATAGAAAGACTTTTATCAACCGAGGGACAACTTCCCTAAATTCTCCATTAGACCTTACTCGGAAAATCAAGGTTGCTAACATATCCACAACTAGATTATACAAGATAGATGACAAGATGTCCATGCCTTCAACCTTTCTTTGTTTGGAAAAAATGTCCTACCCCATCATTAACTTTGATGCTAACACTACCTCCTCTCATAATTTGATCAATCCATTTGAACCACAGTGGTGAAATGCATTTCATCCTTAAAATCTGTTAAAAAAGGACCATTTAACCATGTCCTAGGATTTCTCAAAGTATAGCTTTAAGATCACCCCATCTAACTTTTTTCTATGCATCCCATTCCAAAATATTCCTACCCTTCATGGAAGTTGATTGTGATGGATGGATCATCACCTTTTCAGCCACTAGATGTGGTTAGCCATCACTTTGGCAAATATTTTCAAACTAACTTTCAACAAAAAAAAAAAATGTGTCTGAATTGTTAGAAATATGTAACCTCTTTACTTCCCAAAAAATTTGGTATAACTCAGCTTGGAACCCATCTAGGCCTGAAGCTTTATGATCCTCCATATGAAAAGTAGCCTCCTTAACATCCTTCTCTATAAATCCACCATTAAGACTTCATTTTATAATTGAAAAACTTGTAGAATGTCACCAATAACATCTACCATTGAAAAATTATTAGAGTTAGTTCTCCTAAGAGACCTTTATAATAATTGATGATGAATTTCTTAAGATTTCTATGAAAAGATATATAAACAAAGATGTACAAACTATCCTATAAACCACAAGTCCCTAGCCTTGGTGTTAGGACATGTAATTTTAGGATAGTTTGTGCTTCTTTTGTTTGTATATCTTGTTAATACTAGTCATAACAGTAGTCATAAGAAACTATCCTGTAAATCGCATGTCCTTGTACAAAAGGCATGTGATTTACAAGATCTTTTTGTTAATATAAGACATACGAGGATAGATCTGCCAACAATGCACAATATGCAAGGAGATTCATCGACAAACATGAAACTTTTGGCCCATTTTGTATTTAGAGGTACCTAGTGAACAAATAGTGTGCTCGAAAAGCACTTGATATGCAATTCATCCGTTTGACAACTAAATAAATTTTCTTATGCAACAAGGTTTTCACCATCCCATGAATCACTAAAACCTATTTTATATATACTCTTATAGTCTTATGTCGAGGTACATAGCAAATTGTATGTACAGAAGAAGTAAACCTACTTATATATACTCCCTATGTATCACTATTGGAGGTTGTCTTGGAAAATGTTTGGGTCAAACATTGAGAATATAAATTATGAATAATTTTTAAGACGTTGGGTTTGGAAATGTGAAAATCATATTCAATGGGATTTGTCTTGAAAATTCTTTCATAAAAATATACATGTATAATTTTTCAATAATATTTTTATAGAAAAGAAGTCAAAGTTATGTTTTGGAGACCGTGTCATTGTCCTAAACGACTTCTAATAGTGATATGGAGATAGTACTCTTATGTCTAGGTACATAGCAAATTCTATTTACTCAGAAAAGTAAAAACGACTTATAATTTGGAACAGAGGGAATAGAATATGGTTAATTTTGAGAAAACGTATCCACAACCTTTACCTTGAAACAGCCTCTGCGACTAAAAAGCCTCGATCATGCAATTGTCAACACCGGTTTCACCTTTTTTTTTTTTTTTTTCTGTGACTGATCGCTTCGGCCAGCAATACCGTGACCGATTTTGCAATTTTTTTCCCATCTCTGATTTTTGCCGTCTCCAATTGGTGGACCCACCTTGAGGTCATCATTTCTCACATAGACTCGCTACTTGGGGAGTTGGGGACCTATGAATCTGACCTCAATCATACCATCAATTTGCTCCATCCCATTCATATGACTCAGCAGGTTGCTTGTGAGTTGATGATGATGTTGATGTTGTCATGTATATATCTGTAATTGCCCCTCAGCCCCTCACATTAACCAAGTCTATCCGTCTAACTATCAGTTGAAAATTCTGGTGTATAGCTTTTGTTCTAGCTTGTTTGTTTCATTTTCTTTTTTATTCTGCTTCGATTGGAGCTTCAGCAATAATTTGGTGAATTTGAAAACTAGAACAAGCGGACATATATACATGGTAGCCGCCAATCTAAAAAATGCAAGATGTATAATGGTCTAATCGTGAGAATGAAAGGGAAGAAAAAAAAAACAAATCTTGTGTCCGTATGTCCGTGCATCATGTGGCAACAAATTGTATAAAAAACAGAGACAACCGATATTTTTTAGGTCCTAGAACATTTTATTTAACATTACTGGTCTGCTTAGTTTCTTACTAAAAATAACTTTGAGAAAGCAAATGTTGCTAAAACTTGAGCAAAAATATTTGCAAAAAATTTGGCAAGTCAAATGTAAGATGCTTGCCCATATTTTGGTGGTCAAATATTTGACCACATACCAATAACCATGCCCTATGTATCAGCATAACACAAGCACGGTTACATTTCTTTTCATTGTCCTTAAGAGGTGCTCAAGTATGGTAGAAGGTTTGCTCCCAAACTCTCGGCTGAAAGGTCCCTAAGAACTCAGGACTCAGGAGTGGTGAAATTCTAGTACTTTGGCAGGTTTGCCGAAGAAAGCAGCTCTGTCAATGCCGGATTGCCTATAAAAATCCTCCTCTCCTGTCTTCCCAGGGTTGAAGAGGGCAACTCAAACCCTGGGCCTTTCATACTTGTTCAGTACTAGTGTACCACTCGATGATCAGCACTCTTCCACTGATCATTAGATATCATCTGCAAGAGGTCACTGATGTTGACCACCAGCTCTCTGGGCACGGGTTTCATGTCTTTGGCACGCCGTGGCGCGCATGATGGGGCCACAGGTACCAGCGGTTAAGCACAAAGAGAATAATATCGATAATATAAATAGGCGTATGATGGGGCCACAGGCACCATATTATCCAGTGATTAAGCACAAAAGGAGAACAATACCGATAACATAGACAGGTCTGGTAAGTCTAGCGCCAGCTACAGTATTTGGGGCGCGCCTGGCGTGCATGATGGCACCGCAAGTATCATATAATTCACTGGTTAAGCACAAAAGGAAAACAACACCATACACCAATGACATAGATAGGTTCAGTTAGTCTCGCGCCGAGAACGGGTGTTCGATAGTACATGAACAAATACAGCGGGCAGTGACCGAGTTCAACGGTACAGTACCATAACATTTGTTAAGACGACTATCGCCGAGGTTCTAACATAGCAGACTAACGACATGCTTGAGTTGCGGCAGGGGCTCCGTCAGTCACAACATCTGCATGTTCATAGTATAGAAGTTAACACGCTGTATGTGTCGATTAATATAGATTGGTTGAACATGCTCCATATAAAAGTCTTTGAACTGTGTTTTTTTTTCAATATAGGAGGATATATTGTGTACCTGCCATAAAATGGTTTGGGCCTTTGCAATACCGGGACTGAAATACCAATGGCCTTTCTGTTGAGGTGTAAAACATCTGCATTTTTATGCCCATATATTTAATATTCTATTTCTCTTATATAATAATCTTGTAAAGCCTGGTTACGTTATATTATCTAGCATATAACAGGTAATGCAAAGAAAAGATAGAGAAAACTAACACACAGGCCCCATTGAAAATGACCATAAATAACTTTAGCATGAAACTGAAACACATATGCAAACCACTTGTTCATAACTTGGGACTCGAGGCACTACAACCCAATCATGTCTAGAACAAACAAGGTCTTCCAGATAGGAGGCTGTTAATAAATACAGCTCTACATTCATGCTCAGTCCATGTTCTAGCCCTAACTTATATGAACCACTAATATATGATGGATTATTTCACAAAGCTAAAAGAACTCTAAACATGTATAACTACAAAAAAAAAAAAAAAATTTAGAAGAAAGTTATGGTAGAGCGTACCAAGAAAACATGCGCCTTTCGTAGTACTGTAGATCATTTACATCTCGATCTTTGTTGTCTTAATACTTTTCTTCCTCCCAAAATTATGTTGTAGATGATCTGTGTACAAACAAACCTGCTCAAAGGCAGCGATACACCTTTTTCTTATAAGTCTGTTCAAACAAGCTTATAATGCTTTTCTTATAAGTTGAATAGCTATTAGTGTTACATCTTTTTTTTGTATGGTAATTATTTAATTCTAAAAGTAGGAACTTTCTCAAAGGCATAAATGAATCAATCTTACCCGGTTGAAATCTCTATGTGGTGGCTGGATGGCTGCTCTGCTCTGCTGTGTCACTTGACCTGAATCCTGAAGCAGAGCAATGCAACATGCAAAACTGAATAATTTGTCATTGCAGAAAACAAACCCAATCAAGCCTGCGACCACTTCAATGAAGCTAAAAAACTGATTTCAACTTTAGAGAAGGTATTTGAAATACTTGTTCTTGGCTCAATAATAACCATAGTATCTATTTAAAGCAGATGGAAGCAATCTACATGTTCATAATTATCATGAACTAAGTAAATAATTAGCACCCACAATGGCTATAAAAAAATCAAAGAATACATAATTCAAGCCATATCATCTCCGTAGGAAGGCAATCAAAACAACCTATCAGCCTAAAACAACCTATCAGTTATTCCGTGCACGAAGAAAGGAGAAAACGTAGAAGAATAGTAGACACCGACTAATGAAAGAGTGCAAATGCTGTTTTGATAGTGCCAGGAGATTCATCTAAAAGCCAAAAAGTTTCTTAGAAGCTGCATGGACATATTGTCTTACAGCGTGAGCGCAGCAACCTGCATCTGGATTTTGACCCACCAGATTGGCACCAATTTTTGCTACACGTATTTTTTTTTTCTGAAACATGCAAATTAGAAGATAGCAGTAGATGAAAAGAGAAACTGTATATAATAGGAGTGCAACAAGCATCAATATCCACCGATAGATCTATTTGGCACAAATAAAAATCTATTTTGGAACAGTTAAAAGATTTCATAAAGACACGAGCATATACAGTTACCCCTGTTATATCCTTTTGTTATATCCTGAACTCTAGAACAATTGGTTTGTTCTGATCGGCACAGCCCAACATAGCAACAGCTAACCGTATAAGGTTAAAAAACTCATATATATTCTTGGGAATTGAAAACTCAAATATTTTTTTATTTAAATTATCTATTCCATAATCTCATTTCACAAACCTTTAATGTGCTGCAGGCCTGGAGCCATAACCACATGCTGATGAAGAGCAGCTTCGTGTTTCAGCCCATTCCTTAACACACACCTGTTATTGTGGGAAACATAAACCCATTCCTTAATACATTACAATAATCTCATGTGTGATGAACATAAAGTGACATTTGTGATCAAGCATTCAGAAAAGTTTTTTTTATTTCTTATAACTGATATTTTCTCTAGCCAGTTAGTACCAAATACTAATTGCCTATTGTCCCATTTTCACAGTATATCAGATACTAAAAAGCATTTAACTTTACAAACCTTTGTTCTGTACTATTGTTTTTCTAAAAAAAATCAGAGACAACAGAGAATGAGAAAAAACCAGCAGAGATAACACAAAGAACAAAAGAAACCCAAGTAATACGAGACAAAGTGATAAATTATTAGGAACACAAACAAATTTATTTCTAGTACTACTCAAGCAGACAATAGCAACTGGAAATAAAAAGCAGCTACTGCATATGAGATACTTTGAACTGCAGAAAAGTAATAGCTATTGCAGTAAAAAACTTTGAACTTGGGTTTTGTGTCCTGATTTAGTGTGCTGGGATTTTTGCTATTATGGCAATCAACATGTTCCTCTTTTCCTCCACTTTTCTGTGATGGCCACTGTGACAGTCCAACCTGCGGATCGGGCTGGCAGCTCGGGTAGGGGATGGGTGACAGCACAGGGAGAGGGGGGGGTGGGGAAGCGGCAGGGAGAAGGGAGGCGCAGGGGAGGGATAATCTGGGGAAGCCAAGACTATTTCTTTATTAGATTAGAATGGTTACAATGCCCCTATATTTATAGTCCCAAATGGACATGTATTTAATCAATCAAGTAAACTAGAGAGAAAGTCCTTATAGATTTGGACTCCTCTATCAAATCACATCTAATCTCATTTCCTATTTCTATTCTTCCTATTTCTTTTCTGTTGTTCTAGATTCTCTGAGATTAGGTAGTTGGCGGCGTGGCTGGAGTCCTCCTCTAGTCGCGCCCCACTAATGGCGTCGTTGGCCAGGGGGGCCTGGTCGTCCCTGGCCCCCACATAGGTCCACACATGGGCCCGTAATTAGGTGTGTGATAGTCACGTTCATTTCATGGCGTCAAGTTATGCGCTTTCACTGATGGTTGTCCTCTATCCTTGCTTCGGCAGTTGAGGTAAAGAGAAAGCGAAATCTTTTCAGCACGCTGGTCCTTTCATGACAAAGCCTGTTTATCACAAATAACACAAAATGCAGAAAATAATAAACGAGGAAAAGCATACTAGGACAATAGCTAACAAATTTCTATCTGAAATGCTCCACAATGCAACTGCTGAAGTATGAACACATTGTAGATTCATTTTATAAAATAAAGATCCAGCATAGACTTGAAACTCCTGAAGCATCTTCCAATTTCTATTGTGCCTCAACAAACTGAAAACAGATTATCTAGCACAAGCAAAGAAATCTGCAACAAACCATATTGGCTACAGACTAACACTATATTATATAAATGGAACCTAAAATCCAGATATTTTCTATGTGAAAAACTTAGTATTTCAAAGATGCATACTTAAGCAATACGACATTAAAGATGCCAAATATAATCAAAGATTGGGCCAGGAAGGGAGTGCATGTACCTTGAACAGGTAGAGAGCAGCAACACCTGCAAGGATATAAGCAACTAAAACAGATACTTGAAGCATTGGTCAGAGAACGTACCTGGGACCAGCAAGAAAACACACACGGGCCGAACCTAGCACATGTCCATCTCCGGAGGGGGTGGGAGCAGCACCGCCGCTGCCGGTGGATTTTTTTTTTAATTTTAACCCTTTTTAAAAGAAAAATTATTTTTAACCCGGGTCAAACTTATATTCCAGATCTAACCCTTTTAGCCGCGCCCGCGGTTCAATGCGCGCGGGATTTGTACACCGCCGCGCCATGCATGTGGGCGCGGGCGAGGCAACTCACGTGGGCAAGTCTGCATGCCGGCGGGCCGACGTGGCGAGTCCCCGCCGCGCCCCAGATCAAGGCGCGGCAAAGGCTATGCCAAGATCCGGGCAGCGACAAATGTTCTGCAGTGGTGTGTGGGTGTGCAGAACAGGTGGGCCTGGTGATCGGATTGCTGCATGCCATGAGGGTGTGTTTAGATCCCAAAATTTGGGTGCAAAATTCCTGTAGCTGTCACATCGTACACTGTAGCACGTTTCGTTTGTTAGTGGTAAATATTATCCTACCATGGCGTAACTAGGCTCAAAAGAATCGTCTCGCAATGTACATCTAAACTGTGCAATTAGTTTTTTTAATTACCTAAATTTTATAGTGGCCGGCAAGCGTTTTTGGGTGCATTGAATGTTTCGATATGATGGGATGTGATGGAAATTTTGGGAACTTTTGGTTTTTTGGTTGACGTGATCGGGAACTAAACACACCCGTGTGAGAGATGTGAGAGAAGGTAGTGTGGGTGGGCCTGGTTGCTCCTGTCACATATGTGTTGAGTGGGTCACAAAAGGGATAAGCCTATGACAATAGCGGTCCGAATCGATTTAGAAATCTTTAAATATTTTATTAAGAAACTAAATTAAAAGATCTTTACAAAGTATACTAATTATTTATGTTTTTAGATATATATTTTTTTCAAAATTATTTATCAAGAAGCACACAAGATAAATATTTTTAGAACGAAGAAAATATATCGGATACAAATCATAGCCCCTAAAAGCTCCTCACACCCACTGTGACATACACCCTCTCTCTCCGCCACATCACACCATCCCACCTCCACTGTCATCATTTGTAGTAACTCTCGTCCTAGGGACAAGCACAGTGAGCTGCTCTAGAAAAATGTATCCAATAAAATGTAGTACTCCCTTCGTCCCAAAAATAAATGTAATTTTTGACTCATAGAAACTGTATTTGACCTCATGTCTTATTCAACTTTTTAAAATATTATCACTTTTTTTAAAATATTATTAAAGAATATATTTATTTTGAGATGAAGGGAGTACTACATTTTATTGGATATATTTTCCTCGAGCAAAGACACTATCCTTGTCCTTGTGACTAGTGAGAGTTTACAAATGATGGCAGTACATGTGAGGTGGGATGATGTGACGTGAGGGGAGAGAGGGGTGGATGTCACAAAGGTGTGTGAGGCTTTAGGGGCTATGGTTTGTATCTGATATATTTTCTTAAGGTTGCAAAATATTTATCTTGTGTGCTTCTTGATAAATAATTTTGATAAAATATATATCTAAAAACATGAATAATTAGTATACATTGTAAAAATCTTTTAATTTAGTTTTTTAATAAAATATTTAAAGATTTCTAAATCGAAATGCTATCGTCACATGCTTCTCCCTTTTGTCGGACCCAGTCAAACGCATGCAATAGCAATCACATCACCTCTCTCCTAGGTGACAGTAGGCCCACCCACTCTTCACTTCTCTATCTCTCACACGACTTCCGTGGCATGCAATAGCAATCCCATCACCTCTCTCGTACTCCCTCCGTCTCAAAAATAAGTGACGTTTTTCGCTTCTAAAAAACAATGCCGGCAATTATATATTAAAATATATAAATATTTATGCTATATAATTAGTACCATCGAAAATATCTTTAAGTCTAGTTTTGTAACAAAATTATTTAGAAATATAAATATTGCATCTGTTTTTTATACAAATCGAATCAAAGTTGTGACACGTTTATTTTGGACGTAGGGAGTAGGGTACAACAAGCGAGCCCACCATTGTGCACACCCACTGCCACACACCACTGCCTGCATGTGAACTACCGCCGATCTTGGCATAGCACTGCCGCGCCTTGATCTGGGGCGCGGCAGGACCTGCCACGTCAGCCCGGCCGGCATGTAGACTTGACACGTGAGCTGCCTCGCCGCGCCCACATGCATGGCGCGGCAGTGTACAAATCCCGCGCATTGAATTGTGGCGCGGCCAAAAGGGTTAGATCTGGAATATAAGTTTAACCCGGGTTAAAAATAATTTTTCTTTTAGAAGAGGGTTAAAATTAAAAAAAAAATCTGCCGGTGCCAGCTGCTGTGGCTGCGGATCGTAGCAGTTGTCCACGCACGTGATGACCACCATGGCGGCGGTTAAACAGAGGTACAACCAGATCCAGAAGCGGACCTCCTTAGGGACCGAGTCGAAGAGCCAGATCGAGAGGGGCATGACGATGATGTGGAGCCCGTTCATAGCCATGCCCAGGCGTGTTCCACGTGGTTCACGGTGTAGGGACGAGGCAGCCTCATCTTCTTCACCGCCGCCAAGGGTGGGGCCGGAGGAGGAGGCATCGAAGAGGCAGATCCAAAGGCGGCGACGCTCGAGGGAGCGGGGAACGGGCGAGGAGGGCGGAACAGCTGCGGCATCGCCGGAATCGGTTCGAGGAACCGGGGTCGCCGAGTCGAGATTGCAAACGAAGCGCGTGCGCGGAGCTGTGGTCAGGAGATCGAGATCGGGATTGCGGGAATCGAAAAATCTTTAGAAGGGTAAACAAGATGCAAAGAAGGAACACAAGATGCAAATTGATATAATATAATTTCATCTAGCAAGGAACACAAGATGCATTGTGATCGAGCAGAGACAACTCACCTATCACAATTTGATGTTTCATGTAGATATAAAGAAAGCAAGGCATGACAGCGAAGCACAGAGTTTTACCAGGACAAATCGTAACTTGGCTTTATATAGCATATACAATTTGAAAATTGAGATGCCTATGCACAAGTGGTGATCTGCGAAGGACTCATCAGTATCATGTAAATTCAAGGAATTGCTTTGGGAAATACATTAGGAGTTAACTGGAATGAGCATCATAGTGCAGATACTTAGGAGTAGGCTAAGTTATAGCTTTTCAGGTAAAAAAGAAGTTATTCCTAAATAAAAGATCATCCAAAGCCTCGAATCAATTCCTACATTTCTAGGCAGTGTGCTTTCATTAATTGTCCCCTGAAAAATATTAAATCCCGCTAATGTACAGTCTCAGTTCTTTTGAGGAACAAACCCACCAATACCCATCATGGCAAAATGTCAGGGTTCATGTCCACTTGAATCTCATGGTCACCACCCACTTGCTATAGTTGGTGCGGGTTGCCATTGACCTCCCGCACCGTGCGGATAACGACCTCCTGTCGTGGCTGGGCAGCAACAACATTACTGCCTTCGGTGCCCACCGACGAGCCATCGTCGCGGGCCATCGCCAGGCAGTTAGTCCAGTGACGCTACTGTACGGCTCCGATACCACTTGTTAGCCCACAAGATCACAATCTAGGTGAGCAGCAAGCTCAACTTCCCCCTCTCTCTACCCTCTAAACCGAGTTAGAAAAGGATCAGCACACACACAAGGAAAGTGGTTGCAGCTGCACGTTGGTGCTGCTGCTGTGCTCTTGAGAACAGCACACACACAAACTCGGGCTTTAGCCTTGGCCAAGAGACACTGAACTCTAAATGTCGTGCAGCTGAACTGGGGCCAAGAGACACTGAACTCTAAATGTGGTGCAGCTGAACTGGTTTTGGCTGATGCCTTTACCTTTTTGTTTATAGCTGAAAGTGACTACAACCTACAGCCCTAGTGGCTTTCAAAGTTCCTAAGAGAAGACCCGAACTTGAGTCAAGTCTCCTCTTGAACCAGCCCTAGTGGCTTTCCTAAATTTCCTAGTCTGCTGAACCAGCCCTAGTGGCTTTCCTAGCAATTTCCTAGAAGCTGCAGCAAGCAATTAACTGACTTTCTATTGCTAACACCTTGCTGCAGCAGAACATATAAGGGCAGCAGCAGATTATTTTACAGTGCAGTGCCATCATCCTGAAACCATGGTTTTCATATGCCAACACTTGCTATCAAGCGAAAAATATTTTTTGAGAAGCCTTGAATACATATGTGTCCTACTGACACTATTGAGCAGTAGGCAATACACTGGAAGCTCAGTCTGAATTTTGACACTGACAGAGAACTATTTTTCAGTGCAATGTGTTCATACTGAATTGTAGTGCTTCTACAGGTTAAAATGAACTGTTTCTAGTAGTATTTACTATTTAGACACGCTATATATGCGCAAAAAAAAACGCCATAGACAAGCCAATTACATACAGATTAGGTACATTATATACAAACAGCTCTTGTGCAAACAGCTATCATAAGCACTCCTATGATGCAAGTCCAATCGATTCTGCCTCATCTTTAGCCACTGCTATACATATAGGTAATGCAGCAAAGGCGACGGCTACGACTGCTATAATCGATTCGATCTCCCAAAAAGCACATAGAATTAGCACAACACGCCCAGTCCATCTAAGGTTGTAGTTCCCATGTACATGGTACTGGAAGCCCATTGAGCCACGTATATGCATATATATACTACCATACAAGCTGAGGCTTTTGCAGCCTGGTAAAACTATTAAGTGGTTCAAATAATAGTGATGGAATATGCATGCCTATGCCTATAGTACAATGGTTGGCATCTGATGCCATAGCGGCATTCAGACCATCAATTTTCCCATATAAAAGGGGAACGATCTACTATATATAAATAAAATGAATCTGCATCATTAGGATTCAGGCTGCCTTAGCAAACAATCTAGCCTCTGCATTTGATCAATGCTATGTGCACAACGTAAATGCTTGAGCATCTGTCTTCCACTTGGAGTCGATGAAGACTCTTCCCTCAACCGCCTGAGTCATTCATCCTTGTTTTAACATAACCAGCGCTTAAACATTATCATATTCATACATACTAGTGAGAAGGCGCGCATTTGCGCGCCGGCAATCTATGTGATGGAATCGGGGTATGCGAGGCCATCACTAATCTGGGAAACAACATAGGAGAATGAAGAGTAGAGATAAATTGACAGGAAACGATTGCCAATGAAGTTGAACATCTTAGCTTGGTGTGCAGATTAGGATGATCATAGATGGGGTTACAAATATTGTACATTACATTAATAACGACGCTGGCAGACTTAATATAGATAGTCTGGAGGCGCGCATTTGCGTGCGGATCCTTGTGTTGGATTAACTGTTAGGGTGTAAAAAATAAAAATTAGGGTAAAGAAGTGGGTGCATAAACATGATATCACCATCATTTTTTAAATGTATAAGGAATTAAAGAGTAAAGGTAAATTGACGGGAACCAATTGTTTATCAAGCTGAGTAAATTAGATTGGTGTGCAGTAGAATGACGTTGCAATTATATCAACCACGACATAAGTAGGTTTAAGATAATATAGTTCGTTAATCATACAGGGTAGGTATAATACTACACATATTAACATTCTAGAGAACTATTTCGAATAGATTTACTTACAGATATTTGACACTGCAAAGTAATAATTGAGACAGATAGTGTAGCTGAAGAACTTGAGGAGCTCATTTCTCTTCATAACATAACTGAGCTCGTCATGGGAGCAGATGCAGACAGACACTTCTCTAAGTATGGATCAAAGTAACCAAGTCTAGTGTTTGAGGGCCTGAAATACTCTCTTGAGCTTGAGGGCCTGAAATACTAAAGTTTTCTCAGAAGCCGGTTGTCAGATAGTACTAACAAAATATTTTATTTTCTCTTCTTCCAAGAAATGCATAGGAAGCTAGCATGCTTAGACCAAGTAGTTTCTTAAGAGCATACCTCGTAATAGCATATTCTAACAGATGCTCTCAAACCATAGAGAAATGAACACACCAAAGTCAAAGACAGCACTCAAGCTTATGAAGACAGCAGCTCCATCATGCAAGATGTGGTTTACTTGTAAAGGCCATTTGATATGTACCAGGTAAAGGGCGAGGTCCAGTTCACTCCTGAAATTTTAGTAGTTCCATACTTTTAAATCTACAAATAGTACATTCCATTTCAGCTGGGAGCCCAATCTACTGTGTCCTTAACAAGAACCCTCCCCCTGACTGTCCCAGTTCAAAGTATAGTCAGCAATAAATTCAGTGAAGTAGGGTTGCAAATGCTGAAAAGTTATTAACCATGCAAAACACTTACAGGGAAGCAACTGAAAGCCTTCCTGCAATACTTCCATCACCTGAAAAAAGCAATGAACCACTGTAACCAGCGTACAACATTTGAAGTCAAATGGGATCAATGGTACTAACCGAGTTGGAATATTAAGAGTCAAGCCACAAAGGATACATTTCAAGCTCATTGGCTGCAACAAAAAAAACTGAATGGGATTATCTTTTTGGTGGTGACTATCCGACATACATAGACAGGATGTAACTTGAAAACAAAACGTTCTGTAGTTCTTTGGATTTGGACTCAGATAACAATATTGCAGAACTAAAAAAGGCTCTTGCTTTCTATAATCATAGAGCCTTACCACAAAAAATTGCATGGTAATAGAGGCCGAGGACAAATGAGCAAATGTCCATACTTCAAGCAAGTATACCCTGGAGTAGCTCTGACACACGACGGAGGACATATGTTCAGATTGGGTTATCTAGAACCTGATCAGCTTGGGCCAGTCCACAGTTATACCACCCACTAAGATGGTTCAGAAGACTCAAGGAAAAGAAAGAGCCAGCACAGGGTTCAAAGACATACTCACTAAGATCAAACTGTAAGTTCTCATGTTTGAGCATCCGGCATCAGAAATATGGATGGAATTAATTATAATTCTTTTGATATGAAGGATAAATCCAACCTTTGTTGGCACCATAAATTTTATAGGGACAATTTAAGTGTCACATCCTAGCTGGAAAAAGGCAGCACATTTGAAAGAGAACAAGAAAATATATTGTAGGACATAACACTTGTTCTACCTTCTTTCACTGCCGATGAGACCTACATCTCTTTTAAAACAGGAACATCCACATGACTCTACTGCAAGCATAGGAACCTGCTGCATAGTATGTGGCTGAATAGGCAACAAATACCAAGTCTCATTGGTGTCTCCAAAATGCACAAAACAAAACACATAGAAAGAGATGCCAAAAAATAGGAGTAATCAATTGACCAAGGTAGAAAGAGATCCAAAAATTAGAGTGGTGAGCACAATAGGAATAATACAATTGTAGTGCCTACATAAATCAGAGAAAACTGAGATAAATAATAGTAAATCGCAGCGGCATTCCCCTTTGCAAACCAACATGTTCTTATAAATATCAGTAAAATTTATGTCCTAGCAATAGGAAAGGTCATTTTTTCAATAAAGACAGGAACTCTAGAGGCCTCAGAAACATGGCAATGATCATTTGCCATCCATTTGGAGCTTCAAAGCATGCTGACAAAGGGAGTACTCTCAGAAACTGCACAATATAAGCAATAGGTCATGCCCAGTACCTCACAAGCGAATAACTATCAGATCATATCGTTGAGCAATGGCCATGTAATTGTCATCACAGGCTGAAGAAAAGAAAAAATGGGAAGTGTGCGTACATGAATCAGGGAGAGATAAATAACAGTAAATCGCAGTGGCATTCCTCTTTGCAAACCAACATGTTAAATATCTGTAAAATTTCTTTCATAGCAATGGAAACAAAATTTCTTTCATAGCAATGGAAAAGGTCAGTTTTTTTTTCAATGAAGACAGGAACTCTAGAGGCCTCAGAAACATGGCAATGATCATTTGTCATCCATTTGGAGCTTCAAGGCATGCAGACAAAGGGACTACTCTCAGGAACTACACAATATAAGTGACAGGCCATACCCATTACCTCACAAGCGAATAACTACCAGATCATATCCTTGAGCAATGGCCATGTAATTGTCATCATAGGCTGAAGAAAAGAAAAAAATGGCTCGTAGCAATGGAAAAGGTCAGTTCTTTTTTTCAATGAAGACAGGAACTCTAGAGGCCTCAAAAACATGGCAATGATATTTTGTCATCCATTTGGAGCTTCAAGGCATGCTGACAAAGGGCCTACTCTGAGGAACCACACAATATAAGCGACAGGCCATGGCCAGTACCTCACAAGCGAATAAGCATCAGATCATATCCTTGAGCAATGGCCATGTAATTGTCATCACAGGCAAAAGAAGAGAAAAAAAAAGGGAAGTGGCAAATGCTAAGAAAATCCAAGCAGACCACGTGCTCAGATGTATGGTACAATACTTATTTCATCACAAGATTGAACCCAACCGAGCACATGTGGCTAACAATGGGATGACAGGCACCCACGTGTGGCTAACAGTGGGATGACAAAATCATGATGGCAACACAAGCACATAAAAGATGAAAATTGATTTCTCATCAGGTGAAAGCTTCATATAAATATTAAGGAAATGCTTTGTTATGTTCAGCCATTGCAATATGCAATAAATGTTAGCCAAATGTATGAGCATAGCAAAAAAAGGCGATCAAAAAGAAAGAGGTAAGCAGAAGCAGCCATGACATAAGCAGTGTATCTAAATTTGGGAAAAAAAAGAAACTGCCAACCAAAACTAAGATTTTTATCAGAACTTCGATGGTTCAGAAATAATGGCATAGTCTTGAAGTTAAAGCCAAAAGCCCTTTATCCGTATGATTCAATTGCAGCCTGAAACGATCAGAACAAAAAATCAAATGTGAAACAGATGTGTAGGCTATCTCCTAGGCAAAAGGAGACACAGCGTGAGGAGCTGTATGCAACAATAAACCTCATTTAAAAAATATTCGTACATATGAACCTCAAGTATGACAGGAAGTGACAAGAACACAACTTACAATGAACTCCAGTGGTCAGTTGACTATCAGCAGGTCAGCAACAAAATGCCAAATGCCATCATCAAATTATCAATCATTTTTCCATGTGTGAAAGGAACTCTCTCCAATACTCTCTTACTAATTATTGAGCTATAACCATTTCTTAGAAAATTAATGCTAAAGAATCAAGGTGGAATTCCCGTGTTATAGGAGTTCCTATCAGGTGATGCGATGAGAAAGGTGTAAAGAGGACGAACTTGTGAGGGAAGCCATGTGTCCAATCTTTACTTTACATCACTGATCGATGCGTGGGTCAGGTCCCCTTCAAACCCCCTCTGTAATCATGAACAGGAATCTAGACAGAGGAAAGAACAGATTTTCTTTTTAAAAAAAAAAATACTCATATGCATGAATGAAGAAACTTAATTTGAGGAACACAACTGACACATGGCAAATTAAATATTGTTATTGGTTGTAGCACACGGAACACATTGAAATAAAAATGTGTCCAAAACAGGGTATATAGTTTTAGTAAAAATGTATAGCCAGTTGGGAAGCTGTACTCTGCAATAACTTATCAAGTCACAAATGGGGAAAAGAACACCTATAGAACTATTATTAGTACACAGGAAAATACGTTAAATATCCTAAAACTTTATCATTTTATTTTGATGTACAGCTGGAACTGATAATACCAGGTCCACCATTCTGTTGGGAAGCCACCAAATCAGAGAGTCTGAAACTATATCATTTTATTTTCCTGGATAATTAGGTGTTGAAGCTAGCGTGACCAAACTAATAATCTAATTGAGTAGGCACATATCCTGATACACATACATAGTAAAGTGAGATGATTTTCCATGGACCCTTAACAAACGTAGTTACAGTAAAGTATATTTTTCTAAGAGCATGAATGCATACTTTTTTTGGGACTAAAAAAATGCATATTGTTCAGGCTACACAAACTTTACTGTTCAAGAAGGGCTATACTTAAAGTTCAGATTGACAGATGCGATAATAACAATAAATGACTCAATCCACCGAGATGGTATATGTTTTGTATGTATAGAATCGAGACCACTTTCAACATAATCACTGCAAAGAATCAGAACAAATCAATTGTTGTTGTGTTTGAGCTTTTGTCCATCCTCCACATAAAATTCTTTGCTCTTAACAGATAGGAAGAGTTGCTGCCAATACAATCACCTCGAAAACAAATTAGACTGGTCCTGCTTGAAAAAAAAAAAGGGGGGAAATGTAAAGCATATCTATTATATAGAGCATGAACCAACAAATTAGACTGATCCTGCCCGAATTTTAAAATTCAAAATAGAGCAGGAACCAATAAAAGCGCCAGGTAGGTTCCATTGCTACAATCTGTAAAGACTAAATCTTTAACCTACACTACTCAAACACAACATTGGTGTAATTCTCTCTTGAGACACCATTGCCACCTATGTTTCTACGGGGACAAAATATATACTGCATAATAGTGGCATCAGTTGTAGACCATTCAAAGTCGAAAAGATGAACCACTTAATGCAAAACATAGAAGGCACTTAATTAACAATCTCAGATCCTGACACTGCATGAGCATTGCTCTAAAGTTTTGTTTCTCACACCGACCATCAACCATGACTCCATGAGTGTTAAAAGTATTTTTCTGAGTTGTCATATAGAAGAAACTGAAAGAAGTAAGCTAATGACACTAACCATATCTATGTATTGGTGTCTTCCAAGCTTGCTGAAAGGACTATATAGTTTTCATGGTCTGCATTTAAGTCATCATTCAGAAAATCAGTGGTAGATTTTCCTATAGAAGCTGAGGAAAAATTGATTATAAAATTAAAATAGCCAAATCCTAATGAGCAATGAAAACCCCTCCAACCTCCAATGTTTTCAATTGAATGAGCAAATGAAATCGATATAAATGAAATCCCACCTCAACATCTAATTGTCCAGCAACACGATGCCCCCTCCCACAAATATATTTTGCACAAACATATATTTTGATCGAATAGAACTTAATCTGGAAGCGTGTAGAAAAAGATCGGCAGTCAACCCCGATAAAAGATTTCCCTGCTTAGGAAACCTATTTTAAGTAAAAGCAACATCTGAAGAAAATCAGACCGGTAGCAATTACAACTACAAATAATATGGTATATTGAAATTGGCAAAAATAGAACTTCTAAAGAAGTCTGTAGTAAGCATGTTGGAGGTCATCAAGTGTAGTAGCTCCATCACTGGCAAGCACACCAAGTTTATTTCAGCAAACACAAAAGGCCACTATAACCTTGGCAGGTCTCATCAATTTAGTTTTGGTGGCCTCCTGTTTTCATTCATCCATCAAATACCTAATGAAATGAAATCTAAAATCCATATTTCGATTCACCCATTAAATTAAGTGCCTAACGAGACAAAATCTAAAATTCCTAGAATCTCATTACAGAGGAGGTCAATCAAACAGAAAAAGACACTGCAACCTTGGCAGCTCTCGTCTCATTATTTTTGGTGGCAGCCTGTTTTGATCCACACATTAAATAACTAATGGAATGTAATGTGAAATCCCTAGAATCTCATTACAGAGGACTAAAAAAATCTCTATCACTAAATCCAGACAACAAGAAACATCACAGACAACTGAGAAAGCTAATAGATGCAACCAAAAAAAATAGTATAGTAATTAGGCCTCTGAAAATTCCCTTCATCCATGAGAACAAAATCAAAGGACACATGAGCCTGAAGACAACAATGGAGAAGTGGAACAGACATGAACGGACCTCATACCTAGGTTTTTGTGGAGCGGACACCAGCACCCGACACCTAGGGTTTTCTGGAGGGGGCTGGCTGCGCGCCAAGGCGCCGCCGCCGCCCACCACCTGCCCGCCTCCTAGGGTTTCCTTCGAGCACGAGGGAGAGGGACAGCATGCCCTAATTCCTTCTACTCAGTAGTTTATTCAACAAATTCCCCAACTGGTACAATCTGCCATTAAGCAGGTGCCCTAATTCCTTCACACTTGAGAACTATCTCTAGAGCTGAATGTTTGCAAAAAAAAGTAATTCAGAAGGTAACACAAACAAATGTTAGACTATCAACATCACTAACAAGAAAATACTATCAGTTAACAGTTTCGACATATATCAAGTGACTAGCTGCTTCCTCCAAAACATAAATCAGAATTAGTGTGAAACAGTACAATTGTCTTGAGAGTCAGTTCATTTATTTATTTTTATGCGAACAAAAACAACAACAACAACAACTTAGCCTTTTGTCCCAACCTAGTTGGGGTAGGCTAGAGATGAAACCCATAGGAAACAAGTAAAAAGAAGACACAAAAAAAAGGCACAAGACAAAAAAGAAAGAGTTAGGGTTAAACAGGAAACGAAAATAAAGGTCACGGATTTTTATGTGAACAAAAACGAAAATAAAATCCTTAGTTGTACCATTTTGCGGAAAGGGATCACATAGCCATTGGCACATGCCACGCCTCTGTGCGAGACCCAACACTAGTCAGGAAGTCACCACAATTCAATTAGATTTCCCAACAAGTGTGCAATGAAAGTACCAGATGCTAATTGCCTATTGTTCCATTTTCACAGTATATCAGATACTAAAAAAGCATGTAACTTTAGCAACCTTTGTTCTGTACTTTTTTTTAAAAAAAATCAGACCTTTTTTAACAATAGTGCTATCTTGGTGCATATACTACAAAGGTCAAACTTGGGTCACCAGGAATGAAAAAAACCCAGCAGAGACAACATAGAAAACAAAAGAAACCCAAGTAATATGAGAGAGTGATAAACAACAGGTTCCTCTTTTCATCAACTCTTCTGTAATGGTCACTGTGACAGTCCAACGCATGAAAGGGGGCTGGCAGCTCAGGCTGACGGCACATGGATAGTGGGTGGGGGAGACGGCAGGGAGAGGGAAACAGGGGAAGCCAAGACTATTTCTTTCTTCGATTAATTTGAATGGTTACAATGTCCCTATATTTATAGTCCCAAATGGACATGTACCTCATCAAGTAAACAAAAGAGAGAAAGTCCTTATAATTTGGACTTCTCAAATCCCATCTAATCTTATTTCCTATTTCTATTCTTCCTTTTTTTTCGTTTTTCACCTCTTATATCTGGTCGCGCCCCCCTGATGGCGCCGTTGGCCACGGCATGGCCATCCTTCCCCCCTCATAGTCCCACACTTGCACCCCTAATTAGGCGTGTGATAGTCACGTTCAGCTCGAGGCGTCAAGTGATGCTCTTCAATTAATGTTTGGAACCTTCTGTCCTCTATCCTTGCTTCGGCAGGTGAGGTAGAGAGAGCCAAATCTTTTCAGCGTGCTGATCTTCCATTCACCCTTTCATCCCAAAGCCTATTTATCACAAATAACACAATACAAAAAGAAACAAGGAAAAACATACTAGGAGAACAACTAATAAATTTCTATCCGCTGAAGTGCTAACAATGCAACTACTGAAGGACATCGTGGATTCATTGTTGAATTATAAAATAAAGATCCAGCGCAGACTTGAAAAACATACCATTTAATATCTAATAACCCAGAAGCATCTTCCAATTTCTAGTGTGCCTAAACAAACTGAAAGCAGATTATATAGCACCAGCAAAAAAAAAAAAAAAAAAAAAAAACTAAGCCATATTGGCCACAGGCAACACTAAAAATCTGCACTAAACCATATGGAACCTAAAATCCAGATATTTTCGGTGTGAAAAACTTAGTATTTCAGATACTTATAGTTGCATACTTAAGCAATACGACATTAAAGATGCTGAATATAATCAAAGATAGGTCCAGAAAGGGGAGAGGGCATGTACCTTGAACAAGTAGAGAGCAGCAAACACCTGCAAGGATATAAGCAACTAAAACAGATACTTGAAGAATATGAGTACCTCTGGGCCAAGAAAACACACACGGGTGGAACCTAACACATGTCCATCTCTGGTGGGGAGGTGGGAGCTGCAGCAGCTCTGCTGCCGCTGCAGGTGCAGGCTGCAGGTGCCGCGGCGACGGTTCAAACGCGTGGTACTCCCCATCCACGCGCATGTAGTAGCTGATCAACGCGCACATGATTAACGTCGTGAAGACGTAGCAGAGGAACTGCGTGACGCGGCTGACGAGTGTCCACAAGCCGCCCTGATCGCCGTCTATGTAGAAAGAGAGGAGATTGACGATGATGTTGACGATGCAGATCCCGATGTGGAGCCCGATCATAGCCTTGCCCCAGACGCGATCCATGATGCCAAACACGCGGTTCACGACGGCGTACGGAAAGGGCAGCCTCATCTTCTTCTTCATCGGCGGCCATGGACGCTCCTCATCCTCCGCCGCCAAGGGTGGGACAGGAAGAGGAGGCGGGCTCGGCATCCAAGCAGGACCCAAAGGCGGCGACGGCTCGAGGGGAACGGGGAACGGGCACTCTCGAGGGCGGAACAGCTGCGGCATCGCTGGAATCGGCTCGAGGAACCGGGGGCTGCCGCCGAGTCGAGATCGCGAACGAAGCGCGTGCGCGGAGCTGTGGTCGTCAGACCGAGATCGGGATTGCAGGAATCGAAAAATCTTTGGATTTTGCTCAGGGAGGCGGGGAGGCGGCGGCGCCGACGCGCGGGTTTTTATCGCCCGGGAAGATTTGGGTCGGTTTCGCGGACCAGCTGGGAGAGAGAGGAGTCGGTATTGGCCTCCCGCCATTTTTTTACCCCTTTTTTTGCTTTTGATTGATTAACAAAAATAAATAAAATATACTTTTTTTATTACCGTCATTACACTTTAGTCTTTGACCCCAAAAAAAGATAATAATTGTTGTATTGGTATATAAGCTTGACGCAAAAACTTAAAATACTTTGCATAAAAATCTCAAAAATTTTGTTAGAGACGGCGAATCGATTTGTTTAACGGTATCCACTAGTGTGTTATTTGTGGTGCGTCATTTGCAACTTTGACAAATTCTTGATCTTAATACAAAGGGGAATTTGTTTGTAAAACACTCAAAGTGGCGCCAGTGTCTTGGTGGACACCGTCTTTCATTGTATTTGCCAGAACACCCTCGCATCTCGCTCGGTCGCTATCGAAGCCGGCGCTATTCTTCGTGGAATCTCTAGGTCCGCTCCGTATTCCGCCGGTCTAGCGGTGTGAGGGATGGGGAGGCTCGCCGCAACGGCGCCGGGGAGGATAGGAGGCTCGCCGTGCCGCTCGCCGCCACCGCCACCGCTAGGGCTTGCTTGCGCCGGGGAGTGCCGCTCACCATCCACCACCCGCTTGGGTCTCGCCCGGCCGCCACCGCGATAGAGGCTCACCGGCCGTCCGTCTGCCGCGGATCCGAGGTGGAGCTCGCCATCCCGGTGGCCTACCTGAGATGGAGCAGGGACGGTGGGAAGGACCTGTACATGAAGGTTGGGGGCAAAAACGACGGTGAGGCCAACTGTCGGCAAATGTGGCTCAAGGGCACCGGATGTCATTTTGCAAGTTTTTTCTCCCATGGCTGACCACGGGACAAATTGCACCAAACAGTGGTGTGTTTTCGCAAAAAAATAAATCTATGTTTTGATAGGAACTTTTTTTTTTTAGTTTCCAACCGTGGGTAGAGTCGAGGGTAGGATACCATATATAGATATTGTCGTTTCAAAGAGCGTGCACCATCTATCTGCTATATATCTTTTCTATCTCTTAAACCTATACCGCCATTGCTCCACAGTTTCCTTGCAAGCCCTGAGGAAACCATCCACGGTCTGGCTCTCGTTCCTGAAATCCTTTGCATTCCTTGCCTTCCAAAGCTGCCAGCAGCAAAGCGCAATGAAGGCCGAGAACTCATCACACGGCAGGCCATTGTGAGGTAGAACCAGGTGAAGAGTTGAGGTGTCATGGTCGGTTAGGTGAGCCATGTCGAGCCTCTCCCAAAAAAGGCGTCCGAGCGTACATCCATTGATTATGTGTTCCAAGGTCTCGTCTTCTGCATTGCATATCTGACAGGTTGCACTCTGAACCACATGTTTCTTCAGAAGGATGGAGCGGCACTTAATCTTGCGCTTGACCAACAACCACATGAACGAAACCTGCCTTTTCTTCCTTTTGGCTGCCCCTTGGACATCAACAGGCTATAGATTGCAGAGTTGTCCAACCCTCCTTTACCATTTGCAAATGCTGAGGTACGCTGGTCCGTGGAGTCCAACAATTGTATGTCACTGATCAGGTTCTGGAGCTGTTGTAGCTCTTAAGTTGCTCTTGGGCTGACCCTGGCACAAGGCTGTTCTGTAACACCACGGTTGATCATGTCACGTACCGTGCTTTCCTTGTCTACGCAGTGGGTGTGAATTGCAGGGAACACATCTGCGGTTGCCTCTTCGCCCACCCACACGTGCTCCCAGAATGAGGTCGTTCTTCCATCGCCATGCTGGACCTGCATGATTGCTTGGTAATTGGTATAGCGGTAGCAAGGAGCGTAGCACGTTCCAATGCTCCCCATGAATATCACCGCTGAGCATTGAGACAGACGCCCGACCGTGTACCCATTGAGCCGAGGCCGAGGTGTCGGGGTGGTGAAGCTTGTGAATCAACTTGATGAGCAGGCAGATGTTCTGGGTGCCTAGGTCCTTGATGCCGAGGCCGCCCATGTCTTTAGGCGTGGTGACTGATATCCAGGCCACCATACACGATTCTGGCGCTGCTTTGCCAGATTTTTCAGCACACCAGAGGAAAGCCCTACGCTTCAAGGTTTGCAAGATCCTTCATTTTGTCCACTCTGCATTTAGCTTTCCTGCATATATTTTCTTCCAGTGTCATTGAGAGTTATGAAGTCAAATAACTTGTTTGAACTTGTGCAACAAATCAAAAGTAAAGACGACACCTATAGAGATAAAGGTTGTATGTACTGATTGGGTGTTAGTTAAAGACCAGAGCTTGTGCTTTCCTTCATAGTGAGTGTTTGTGTTTGTTAATATCTTCTCAAATTTGAATCTGTTGCTTTGCAAACCTACATATTGTCAGTCTTGCAGCAGCTCTGAACCTGAATGCTACCACTACTGGTTTTTACCATATAAATGAAATTGTACACCTCAGAAATAGAAGCATCTAAGTAGAATTACCATACCATTTTGGCATTTTTCCCTGTACGAATAAAGAGATCCATTGGTTGTTTGTCATTGTATTTCTTTTCCCATTCCTCCAAATTATTACTTGGGTATGTGCCAAGTTTAAGAGATTTTTCATTTTCCTTCGAATCTTTTTTTTTGCTTCTGAATGTGACTAAAATACCATCAGATGGAGAATTGTGAATGCAATCAGTGCTATTGTGATATTGTTCTCTTAATTCTATATATAAAATGTCCAAATGAAATAAAAAAATCCCTGTTGTACAAATAGATGTGTGGCCGGAGGTGGCCTCAATCCTGCCATCCAGGAACATCTACTACAGGGTTCAAGGTACAGGAACTCCAATTCTTTAGATCTTGTGATTGGTTTTGTCGATTTATGATCTTTTATTTTCATGCTTTATGCACATTTCAGGTACAGTTCTATTTTAGGATACGGTTTTGCTAGGATCTTCATATGATTGAACTGTGGATTGTGGGATCTGATAGATATATACATTAGGCAAGTGTATACTAGGTGTGATTAATAGATATATACATTAGGCAAGTGTATACTAGGTGTGATTAGCACCTGCCATGTATTGTTGGCACATTGCCATGTATTGCAGCCACATTGGCATATATATGAAGGTCACCCCCCACACACACACACACACACACACATTGGGGTGTGTGGTGTTTCCCTCTCTACCTTTCTACATGGTATCAACCTAAACATAGATCCTTCCATTTCTGCTAGCCTTTCATTTCTCCTCCACCTCCTCCCACCTGCGCCTGGGATCCCCCTCTTCCCTGTGTGCACCCACCCACCATGACGGAGGCCTCCATGACCAGCTCCACCCCTGTCCTCCCAGACCCGGCGGCACCATGGGATCGATGCCTCCTCCCATGAGGTGCAGCATTTGCTATTGCATCCCTACTCCACCGTCAACGTCAAGGCCCACGTTCCATTTACGTTGGAATTAAAATCCAACTATCGGAAGTGGGTGTCCTTCTTCAAGGTGTTGTGCGGGAAGTTCGCCTTCGCCCCCGCACATCGACGGCACCGCTCCGCCTCAACCTGCTTGATCCCGAGTGGTTCATTGCGGACTCTGCGTCATCTCACGGATCTCTGGCTCCATCGGGCGACTTAGGTCCTCGACCTGCGCCTTGGCGAATGATCGGACCGGCCGGGCACTCACGGCGGGCCATCGAGGACCTCTTCAACGCCAACAAAGGCCCCGTGCGGTTCTCCTCCTCCTCGAGGATTTCCACACCACTGCGGCAAAGGCGACTCCACCATCTCGAGATGCTTTGCCGAGCATCAAGTCAAAGGCTGCTGAACCCCGCGCGCCGTCGGGGCCGTCATCGAGGGTCTGCCCTGCGTCCTCGCCATGCTCCGCGGCCTCGGCCCTCGCTTCACCGGGCACCGTCGGCGACATCACCAACTCCGCCCGTCCTGCCGGCGTTCCCTGCGTGCTCATGACATGCTCATCTTGAAAGAGATGCGGCTTTCTCATGATGCAAAGACCATCACCAACACCGCCCTCCTCGCGTCCTGTGGCTCGGATGCACCCGGCCCGCCCGGTGCCGTTCCACCTCCTCTGCGGGGCCCTCGGTGGTGGTCAGCCCCCTCGGACACTGCCGGTGGCTCGCAACTGTTAGTGTATATGTGTAAAGTAGGGATGAAAACGGTATGGATAATCCTCCACATCGATCCGCTCCGAATCCGAATTTTAAGGATGTGGGGAAGTGTTTTTAATATCCATGCGGATGTGGATAATCCGAATCCGACTATACGAGGATGCGGTGTAGGATATGGTATTGGCAAAACCCGACGGATATGGATTATCCGATAATTAAACGCGGATTATCCGACGCTTAAAATAGGATAATCCGAATATTTTAAGCAACCAAAGTGGCAACAATATTTTAGTTATCTTTTTTGCTATATATAGAATGGTATTCCAGTGATTGTATATATATTTTTTTAATTTAGGTGGTAGGCATTAGAAGATGGCGGATGGATGTTGTGTGTTGTCTATTTTCCTATTTGCCTAGTACGCATGTGTCATATACTCACGCACTCACACCTTCCAAAAAGTTTGTCTTAATAAGAATATTTACTTTATGACTTTGGTTAAAAAATTGTATTGCCGCTTTATGGCTTTAGTTAAAAAATATTTTTTATTATAAAAAATATGCAAAACACATATTATCCGACTTCTAAAAGTCCACTTCGCTCCGACACCGGTCCGAACCCGTACCAATTCCGACATCCTAAAAATCCGTATTCGCATCCGAATCCGTATAACATCCGATCCGCTCCGAAACCGATTAGAAAAAGAGGATTAGGATATGGGAGAGTCATTATCGCTCCGATCCGATCCGTTTTTCATCCCTAGTGTAAAGGCCCATGTGGCTAGGCCCATGAGGCCCATGTGCAACAACTATATTGCCCACCCTTCTAGGGTTTGGAGGAATACACGGACATTATTCCTTGACATGGTATCGGTTTACCGATCCCCTCCCTTCCCTGCCACGGCCCGCCGCCTCCCTCGATGGGCGGCTATTTTCGGCGCCGCCACATCCGTAGCGCGGCCGCCCCCTTTCCTCTCCCTTTCCTCCTTCCCCTTCCCTCTCGTGACGACGCAGCCATGGGACGTCCAGTTTCGTGCGGGCGCGGGCCTCCCTCCGGTCGGGCGCTGGCGCAGTATCGCGTCACCAGCCGCCGGTCATACGCGCCGTCGGCGCCGCGCGACCTTCCGACCGCCGACCTTCCTCCTCCTCCGGCGCCCGCGACAGCCCCATGGAGGTCCCCGTCACCCCGGGGCCGCTGCCGCCGCCGCCGCCGCCGTTGCGCGTACACAGCGGCGGCGCCCTGGCCGGGCGCTGGTGCGGCGCGCCGGAGATCTTTGGACGCCCGTCCTTCCACGGAGCCGGGGCTGTGGAGGCCGTGGGTCTGCCGGGCGGCGCCGGGCGCGGGAGGCCGGGCGCCGGAGCGCGGTGGCACCTCCCACCGCCGACACACCCGGCACCACTCACCCCGCCCGTCATCCCACCGCCCTGGAGCACCTCCTTCTCTACTCGCCCCGCCTGCTTTGCTCATGGTCCTAGTGGGAGGTTCAAGATGCAACCTTCCGGGATGCACCCTCTCGCGGCGGCTGTCCTTCGCGGCAAGACCGTCGTCGAGGATGCCCCGGGGCGGGCCGGACCTTGCCCGTGCTGCTCTCGGCGGCCAAGGTCAAGGCTCGGCCCGCCCGGAGCGTGTTCGTCTTCGCGCCCTCGCCTGGGAGCGCGACGTCTTTGCCGCCGACGCCCTACGCTCGCCCGGTGGGAGGCGGAAGCGGTGCGTGCTCGGTCCCGCCGCTCCCCGCCCATCTGCGCGAACCGCCGGCGCCCACTTCTTCCTTCCGACCAGCACCACCACCTCGGTGTCCTCCAATCGCGGCGTGTCGACCCCACCGATCCCATGGTCGCCTCCGCACCTCCGGGCCGTCGCCATCACAAACGTCAAGAACACGGTCACGCGTCATACTTTCGACTCCACCACGCCGCCTCCTCACGCTCGTTGGCGTGATCGGATGCTCTGGCGCTCCACCGCTCGCCATCGGCGACCACGTCCGCTTACCACACCGGGCGGCGCGGATGCGGCGTGGCGGCGCTCGCCGGCGTCGCGACATCTGGATGGACCGTTGGGACCATCTCCCTCGATATCCGTGACACCGTCCGGAGGTCGGCGGTGCCCGCTGGCAGGCGCCACTCGCGGCTTCCGCCATCGAGGGCCACTTCCACGAAGAACGCCGGGTCCGCGTGCCCCTCACATCTCGAGGCCGACTGCCGCACTTCGCCCGGGGGACCTGCGCAGCGACCACGCCGGCGGATGAAGGCCAGGCCCGACGCTCTTCGTGACATTGGGTACCGGTGGAGGACGCCACCGGTGCTCCAACCTCTGCGAGGGCCTCAATGGTCGGTTCGCGCACACGAGGAGCTGCGGTCACCTGTCGGACGCCGATTCCCCACCCTCCCGCGGGTTCGGGGATGACCTCGGTGGGGGAGCTCAGATGGGGGCCGCGCCCACGCTCCGCACCGCCCGCCCCGCCCGCGCGCCCGCCCCCACTCCGTGCCTGCCGCAGCCCCGCCTCCTCCCGGCCAGCGAGGGGGTGGAGGTGGCCGCGATGGTCGCCGGCCGCGGGGGTCGTGGTGGCCATGGTGGTGGTGGCGCCGGGCGTGTACCCCGGCGGAGGCGGAGCTAGACCGGTCGTGGCGGACCCACTCCACCGCTGCTCCACTTCCGGCTTCGGGCGGTCGCCTACTGTCCCTCCTTCACCAACCCATGGGCGGGCGCATCTCCATGTGGCCGTTCCTCGCCAGCGGCGGAACACTTTCGACCTCCACTCGGCGGCGCCATGTACTCCACCTCGCTCCTCTACTGCCGACACGGGCTCCTCCTCCCACCTGGCCCGTCCCGGCTGGGTGGAAATCAGCGTCCCGGCCCGATCGCCCAGCACCATGGGCCCCGACACCGCCGACCGAGTGGATTAAGCGGACTCGGGTGCCTCCTACCACACCACCCGGATGCCGGTATACTCTCGACCCTTCGACCTCCCCACCCTTCTGTCCCTTCTTCTATCATGGTGGGGAATGGTTCCCGTGTCTTCCGGTCACCTCCGTGGGGCTCGCACACCTGGTCCTTTTCGTCTTCGAATGTTCTTGTTGCTCCTCAGATGGTCCACAATCTTCTTTCTATTCGTCGTTCCTTCACCGATAACTCTTGTTACTGTCGAATTTGACACTTCGGTCTTCTTTGTGAAGGATTTGGCTTCCCGGCGACCACTTCTCCGATGTGAGAGCACGGGACCCCTTTACACTCTTAAGCCTTCCGTCTCTTCCGCTTTGCTCTTGCCGTGACGCTGTCTTCTACCATCGGCACCGCCCATTTCGGTCATCCCGGCGTTTTGGCTTCGGCTTCGGTCGTAGTGCGGACATCTCTTGTACTGCATTACTCATGCCGAGCATCTTTGTCATGCGTGTCGGCTTCGGTCGTCATGTTAGACTACCTTTTCTTCTTCTTCTTCACGTGCTACGCATGCCTTCGATCTTGTACTGCTGTGATTTGTGGACCTCTCTCGTTCCGAGCATTTAAGGGCTTAAATATTATCGGTGTTGGTTGATGATTTCTCCCATTACTCTTGGACTTTTCCGTTTGCGTGCTAAGTGCGAGGCGTTTCCCACCCTCCTCCACTTCTTTGCACGGGTGTCCACTTTCGGTTCGGTCTCACCGTCAAGGCCGTCGGTCGACAATGGGCGTGAGTTCGATAACAGCGCCTCTCGTTCTTTCTTCCTCTCTCGGGGTGTTCAGTTGCGCATGTCTTGTCCGTATACTTCTTCCCGAGCGGCAAAATTGGCGGATGATCTACCACCACGAACGATATCATCGCGCACTATTCTTCTTGAGGCCTCTGCGCCCACGCCACGGGCGAGAGCCTCCACACCGCCACCCACCTACTCAACCGCCTTCCGTCCTTTGCTTGTCCTGCTCCCTCCCCCCACCACGCCCTCTTTGGTTCACCTCCCCTACCTATGATCACCTCCGGTGTCTTGGGGTGTGCACATTACCCAAACACCGCCGCCACTTGCTCCTCACAAGAAGGCGCCTGCATCGACCGGTGTGTGTTCTAGGCTACTCACGACCATAAGGGTACCGCTGCTACGACCTTTCCTCCACCGAGTCCTCATCTCCGACACGTTGTCTCGACCAGTCGGTCATTTTTCCTACTCCACTTCTTCCACACCTTCCACCACTGCAGTGAGGGAGTCCCTCGTTCTGGCGACCCGGTGGTTCGGCCACTTCGATTACCTTTCGGCCTCTTTCTCACAGGTACTCCGGGCCCCTGGCTGCGCCCACGCGCGCCGGAGCCCCCTGCGCCACGCCGCGACCCCGCCCCCGCGCGCGACAAGCGCGGCGGCGCCCGCTGGCGCCCGCAGCGGCAATCGGAGAGGAGGACCTACCGCGCCACCGCCCCTCGAGTCCGGAGGCAGCGTCGTTCCCACGACCGCGAGTCGGGACCCAGGGCGGCCGACGCCAGAATATGCGTTAAATCGGCGCGACGGCGGCGCGGTGCCCGGACCCGGCCCGGCTCCTCCGCCACCTCAGCCACACCGGCCGGCGAGTCCGTGGTTACCCCGCGTCTACCACCCGCGGTCGTTTCGGCGACCCCCCGTCACACTCACCCCGATGGTGACCGCCATGCGGCGGGGGTTCTCGCGGCCCTCTCCGCCACCGAGCAGTCCGCCGGTCTCTCCGATTCCTTCTTCCATCCCGTATTTGCATTGGCGGATCCTAACCGGCGGGCGCGCGATGGAAGAGGAGCATGAGGCCCTTCTTGCCAGACCGACGTGGGACCTTGTGCCGCGTCCGTGCTGCGGCAATGTGGTCACAAAGTGGATCCGGACGCATAAGCGTCGGGCCGACGGCGCCGTCTAGAACGCTACAAGGCTCCATTGGGTACTTCCGAGACTTCACCGGCGCCCGTTGATTATGATGAGACCTTCATCCGGTGGTCCCGCACTCACGGTCGCGCCACCGGTCCTATCACTTGCTCTCTCTCTCTTGGCGGTGCATCGGCTAGATGTCAAGAATGCATTTCTCCATGGCACCTTTGTGCGAGACAGGCGATCTTGCAGCCCGGCGGGATTTGTCGATTCGGTCGGCTGATCCGGTTTTTCCGGCTCAACAAGTCACTCTATGGTGCGAGCGGGCTCCTGGTGCTTGGTACTCTCGGTTTGCCACCTACCTTCTCACCTTGGGGTTCGGAGAGGCCAAGTCCGACACTTCTCTGTTTGTCTATCGCCCGCGGGCTAAGGCCGCTTACACCGCTACTCTATGTTGATGACATTGTCCTCCACGACCTCCGGCCCGCTTTCTCCGGCGTGTCATATCGGCCTTGCGGCGGGGAGTTTGCCATGAAGGATCTTGGTCCCCTTCACCACTTCACGGGGTTCTTGTGGAGCCTCGCCCCTCCGGGGTTGTTCACGCACCGGCGATAGTATGCTCGCGGACATCCTCGGCGGTGAGATGACCAGCGTGTCACCTGATGCTACCAATTGATACTCGAGGCGAGAAGCTTTTCTGGCGATGGAGGCGACCACGTGGCGGATCCTACGCCTTCCGGAGTTTGGCTGGTGCCTTGCGTTACCTCACCTTCTCACCAGCACGACATCGCGTATGCCGTTCCTCGCCAGATCTGTCTTCACATGCATGATCCCCGGCACCCCATCTTCTTGCGATGAAGCGCCTTCTCCCCGCATGTTCCCCGGCACCGCTGACTCGGCTTTGATGATTCACGGTCTCCCTCCACCGAGCTCGTCGTCTCACCGGCCCTGATTGGCAGGCTGTCCGACACTCGCCGCTCTACCTCCGGGTATCTTTGTCTTCCTTGGCGGTAACCTGGTCTCTGGTCCTCAGCGGCGGCCCGTTGTCTCAGCTCCAGGTGCAGAGGCGGGAGTACCGGGCCGCAAGCGAAGCGGTGTGGCGGAGGCCTCCTCGGCTTCAATCGGCTCTTGGCTGAGCCACAGCCCCACGACAAAGACCACACTTGTCTCTTGTGACAATGTCTCCGCCGTCTACCTCTCCACCAACCCGTTCGAGCATCGGTCGGGATCGAAGCATGTGGAGATCGACTTGCACTTTGTCCGAGACTTGGTTGCCATCGGCGCTGTTCCGGTGCTCCATGTACCGACCACCTCCCGGTTGCTGACATCTTCACCAAGGGTCTGCCCTCATCGACTTTCTCCAGTTCGATCTAGCCTCTCACGTCGCGGTGGCTGGTTGTGGCTAGCGGGGACCCCGTGTGTGTGTTGATTTCTTTCATGTCCGTCTTGATCTCCGGCCGGCGCGCCGGTAGTTCGGGGCTGCGGGGGATGTTAGTGTATATGTGTAAAGGCCCATGTGGCTAGGCCCATGAGGCTCATGTACAGCAACTATATTGCCCACCCTTCTAGGGTTTGGAGGAATACACAGACATTATTCCTTGACAGCAACAAGAAGAAGGGCAACTGGAAAAAGGGCGGCGGCGGTGGCGGTGGTAGCCGGCGCGCTACAGGTAGCGGCGGGTCTTTGGCGCCTCTTGGCGGCGGTTGGGCGGCACCCCGCGGGGGGTGGCGGCGGCAACCACTATCGCCCCATGGGCCCTGGGGTTTGCTACAACCCCGGGCACCACAGGTCTAGCGACCTAGCGGCCGGGGTAACTTTCTTGGTGGCCGGGCGTCCTAGCCCCTCGGCTGTCCGGCGGCGCACACGACGTTTGCCCCATTGCGGTGTCCTAGCCGCCACCATCGTGGGATCGGGCGGGGCTCATTGCAACCCTCAACTAGATGGCGCTCCAGAACCAGGCCTCCTGGGTCATGGACTCCGGTGCTACATCCCATATGAGCTCCAATGATGGTATACTCCTCTCCCGCATCCCTTTCTTCCATCACCGTTGGCAATGGTCAGAATATCCCTATCACTTGTCGTGGCAAGTCCATCCTAACTACAACAACATCCACATTTCATCTTCGTAATGTCCTAGTTGTTCCTTCCCTTGTGCACAACCTACTTTTCGTTGGAGTCGGTTCACTAGGGATAACAATTGTTCAATTGAATTTGGCGCTTTGGGTTTTTACGTGAAGGATATCTGGACCGGTATGCTTCACTGCAATAGTGTTGGTGACCTCTACACCATGCCTGCCATCCTACCAGCGCCCCAAGCCCACCTTGCCATCTCCACCGAACACTGGCATCATCGCCTCGGCCATCCTGGCTCCTCTGCCATCAACATCCTTACGAATAAAAACTTGATCCATTGTAATAAGGCAAAGCACCGCGACTTCGTCATTCATGTCAGCTCGGGCTTATCTATTGTGATGTTGGGACATCTCCTGTTACTAGTGTTGCTGGAGCTCAGTTTTACCTCGTCTTACTCAATGATTTACTCATTTCTGCTGGACTTTTCCCGTCGACCACAAATGATAGCCACCCACATCTCCAACTTCTGCAACCTAGTACAAACCCAGTTCAACCTTCCTATTAAATTCTTATAGGCTGATAACGGCAAAGAGTTTGTAAACAATGCTCTCACCACCCTCTTCGCCTCCCGCGGCATTCACTTACGCCTCTCCTACCCTTACACCTCCCCACAAAATGGCAAGGCTGAGCGCATTCTCCGGACACTGAATAATATCATTCGCACTATGCTCCTTCATGCTCACATGCCTTCCTCCTTTTGAGCCAAGGCCCTCACCATGGCAACCTATGTACTCAATAGGCGCCCCCACTCCGCTTTGTCGAGAATAGCATCTGTCACACAATGTTGTACGGCTCGCCACCAGACTACTCCCACCTCCGTGTCTTTGGGTGCCTCTGCTATCCCAATATGACCTGCGTCTTCCTCGGGTACCCCTTCTCCCATAAGGGGTGTCGATGTTTTGACCTCTCAGCGCGTCGCGTCATCATCTCACTCCATGTGGTTTTTCGATGAGATATGCTTCTCGTTTGGTCTTAACTCACCCAGTTGTCTCCCCAAATGATTTGGATTTTTACTTGCGGGCTCGGCCGCGCCGGTGCACTCTGCTGCCGCGGCCTCTCTCCCACGGCTGTGCCTCCCGGCACACGCCTCGGGCTCACCTGGAGAGCTCCACGATGATCCCGCATCCTCATGCGCGGGCCCGTCTTGGTACCGGCCTCTCTCGGCCGGCACTGCGACACCACCTGGGCCGTGGCTGCGCCGGCCCTCTCCGCGGCCCGGTCGCGCCTCCATGCTCCTCGAGCAGCCACCGGCCGTGTTCGGCCGTGTCTATAACCGGCGGGCGCCTGTCGAACTGGCATCTCCCTCCGTGCCGGCTCCCAGCTGGCCCGTCACCCGGCTCCGGACCGGCTCCCTGAAGCCAGTCGTTCGATACGACTTCGAGCAGGCGCCGCCCACAGCTCAGGTGGTTGTGACCCCCTCGGCGGTGTCCCTACGCCCGGAACTGGGCTGAAGTGCTCTCGCCGATCCGTGGTGGCGTGCGGCCATGGCGGATGAGTACCAGGCCCTCATCGACAACAGCGACACCTGGCGGCTTGTTCCTCGGCCGCCTGGCGCTTATGTTGTGACCGGCAAGTGGATTTACAAGCATAAATTCCACACCGATGGCTCTCTTGCCTGTCACAAAGCGTGTTGGGTGGTCTGCAGCTTCACCGGCGGCACGCGACATCGACCACTGCGAGACTTTCAGCCCCATCAATCAAGGCAACGATTCGCGTCGTCCCGGCAAGCATCGCCGCCTCCTGCGCGCCCGGCCTATACACCAGCTAGATGTGAAGAATGCCTTTCTTCATGGCCACCTGGACGAGACCGTCTACTGCCAGCAACCGCCAGGCTTCGTCAACCCTGCTCATCCTGATCATGTGTCTTTTGTAGCACTCCCTCTACGGTCTCAAGCAACCCCCCGTGCACGGCACGGTAGCCGCCACTTATCTTCGGTAGTTGGGCTTCGTCGCCTCGGCTCGCTGACACCCCCCTCTTCATCCTCCAAGCCGGGGTGACATGGCGTACTTGCTCCTCTACGGACGACATCATCCTAACGGCCTCGACCCGACCCTTCTTCGGTACGCATCAGCGGCGTCTACACTCTGAGTTCGCCGTGACAGATCTTGGCGACCTCCACCACTTGCCCGGGATCTCCCGTCACACGCTCCTCCGATGGCCTCTTCCTGTCGCAGCGGTAGTATGCGTTGGACCTTCTCCAGCAGGCGGGCATGGCCGAGTGTCACTCAACGTCGACACCTGTTGACACTCGTGCCAAGCTCTCTGCAACCGATGGTGCTGCTTTCGCTAACCCATCCGAGTACAGGAGTCTCGCAGGCGCCCTCCATTACCTCACACTCACGGCGACTTCGCCCGGATCTAGCATATGTAGTGCGGCGGGTGTGCTTGTTCATGCCGCGATCCTCGGGAGCCTCACCTTCTTGGTGATCAAGCACATCCTTCGCTATGTCAAGGGGACATTGTCGCCGGCCTCCACATCGACCTTTGGGCGGTTGACAAGCGGTGGCTTACTCCGACGCCCGACCGGGCCGGCCGCCATGATTCCCCGCCACTCTACATCGGAAGCTTCAGGTCTCTTCAGGGGAACCACGGTGTCCCGATCCAAAGGCGGAGGCCGTACCGAAGCTGTTGCTCGTCATCGTCGCCGAGTTCTTGCCGCCGTCGACTTCTTCAGAACTCCATTGTTCCACCGCGAAGGTTGCCACCATGGTCTCTTTGTGACAACGTCGGCACCGCCTACATGATCGCCAACCCGTCCACCACCGCCGTACCAAGCACATCGAGATCGACATCCGGTTTGTCCGAGAAGGTGGCTCGGGGTGAAGTTCGCGTTCTCCACGTGCCGTCACAATATCAGTTCGCCGATATCATGACGAAGGGGCTTCTGTCACAGCTGTTTGAGGATTTTCGGTCCGGTCAGTGCATCCGAAATCCTGACGCCGACCAAGGGCGGGTGATAGATATATACATTAGGCAAGTGTATAATAGGCAAGTGTATATTAGGTGTGATTAGCATCTGCCATGTATTGTTGGCACATTGCCATGTATTGCAGCCACAAATAGTGTTTGTGTCATCTCAGCATGTCCAATTTTTTTACACCGAGTCCACTTCTGTTCCAAACATGGTTTTGACTTATTTTTATTCAGAACAGTTTGAATAGGTTTGAAAATTTTTTGTCTGTTGCAGTCTAGCAAACAGATACATGATGCTTATAGTTTCTGGATGGCAATGTGGGTATTGAAAAAAGGTTCTTAATCCAATTTACTACAGGTGCCACGACTAGCAAATCATGGATGAAGTTTCTATCCGGTTATAGAAGAGGTAATAACAAGTAGTTATATTATGAGTGTAATTGTAAGTCATCATAGAATACATGAGCTAAACAACAAAAGAACCCCCATAAAGTTTATCTATTTTTTTGTTTGAATTAATTTTGTTTAGCATCCGTTGAATATATCACTATGTATATATGAGTGTTCTCCCATCGCAACGCACGGGCACTCACCTACTAAAATAAATAAGTGTTTGGGAAACAAGGAATGCACAAATTCCTTAGCAGAAACATGTTTAAAGTATGCACCATACATCATTTTTTTATTGTGTGGACAAATTAATGACACCAATAGTGTTTGGTACCCCTATTAGGTCTTACCAAAAAGTATTTTTTTTTAAAGAAAAATTGAGTTCGATAACTCGGCTTTTAAGAAAACCAACATGGTTCTTACAACATTCTGCTGGGGTTACAAGCTACAAGAGAACGCTCAACACTATGCATCAAAGAAAAGAACACAAGTTCAGACAATCCAGAAATCTAAAATTCTATTGCATCCGTGGAGGTTAAATTGATTGGAGAAAACTGTTTGATCCACTCCAGGATGTCGCTCCTTACTTGCATCACAGTCTCTGTCCTTCTCCTTAAGCAACCCATCTCCGAATGAAAGAAATAGCATGAAATATGATATCAATACGCGCCTTAGGGAACGTTTTCTCAATCGCCTTTTTTTTTACCAAAAATCATAGATGGTCAGCTAGGGAAATTGAAACAGAAAGTAGAAAACTGAAAGAAATATTTTGTTTTTGGATGTCATTAACCTTCTCATTCTCAGATATGCATTAGCAGATTCTGCTCATATCATCACAATAGGCAGGAAGAAGTATTTGATTTATGGATGTTGACCTTGCCACTCTCAGATATGCATTAGTATCACAAATAGGCAGGTGTATTTACTTTCGAAGTGAACAGCAAATGCATATTTTTATCACTGTACAAATCAAATATGTCTTTCTTAGCATTGACAAAAATATACCACATCTCTTTATCTATTTCATTTTAAGGTGGAGCGAGGTTAGTCTAGCAGTAATGATTCCAAATGTAGGTTGCATTATTCATAAATCGGGGTTATTAAAATCCCTCCCGTTTCCTCGCACGAGAGCAATTGGAGCATTGGTGGCTTCTCGGTGTATCGACACGTGTCTTTGTCTATCTTGCAGAAAAGTCCTCAAGTTCTTTGGAAACCCAAACCTGCAGTCCACTCCCACCTGCCGTGACCCGTGAGAGCACCCGAACCCTAACCTCTTCCTCATTCCTTTCTCTCTTTTCTCTCTGTGCCTGCGCCGCCACTCCTCCACCTCTCCATGGGCGTTCCTCCGTGTAGCTACTGCAACCACATCCCCCTCCTCGGCCCCCATCTACCTCCCATGGAGAACCACCTTTCAATAGATCCATGGCTTGGAGTTGGAGGTGTCATTACCTCATGAGGATCCATGGCTGGATCCAAGATGCGAGGCACCAAATTGGTTGAGGGGTCGGCCGTAGCATCACGCCCGGATCTGGCAATTTCCAGGCCGCTGCCCTTCTCCCAGGCAAGAGGGCCATGGCGGATAACAACCTTTACAGGGATGTCAAAGATCCGAGGTAATTTCTTTGTTTTTTTCCTTTTCTGCTGCTTTTGACTCTTCACGCCATTGCTCTGGATGCCCTCTTCTGCCGCTCAGTGTTGGTGACGCCGAGGAGGATGAGGAGTACCTACTGGTAATGGGTGGCCGATGGATTCAAGAACATCCGGGTGATGGACAAGGAGTCTGCACTTCGATGTGAAGAAATGTATTGTAGGAAAGTTATGTGGTTTATTCCTAAACTGTTACCGTAGCATGTTGGGTTCTGATTGGAAGAATTGACTGATGATTAGGCGGTGGCCATTTAATCTGGATTTGATTTATTTGTTAATTTGTTGAAATGAACATTTAGGTATATGTGCAGGAGCTAAAGGGGGTTCGCCGCTTGAGGAATCAGAACCTCAAGCTCAAGAGGCAGTGCAAGCAGGTACCTCCATTTTCTCTCTTTATTTATTCCAAATAGCTACAGTATTACCATGCAATGATCATGTTGCTCCAGAAAAGACATTAAGTTTAGTTAAAAAGCTCATCGAATAGTTAAGGACTGTGCACACAACACTCAGGCCACCATCTTGACCAATATATGATATACCAATACAATACATTCAGAAAGTATCACTAACTAAAATCTTTTAAGCCAATCCACTCAGCTGGACGCCAACATTTGAACAACCACCAAAAGATAGCACCCTAAGCTCATTTTAATCGTTCGCAACTGTTGATGATAGAGTAATCTCAGTTTTAATCCCTCACAAGACATGTTGTATTCAGTATTTTCCGTGGCATGTGACTGTATTTCTCTTCTTTTTTTAAAGTTGCTTGATGTCAAGTAGCTGCAACTTACATTATCACCATAGCTTGAAAAGGATAAAAATAAGCTTACACTTAAACTAGGATATTATAATAGTGTTGATTGACATATGTGTTAAATGTACAACTCTCTGTTTCTAAGGCTGTGTTATTTATAAGTATTGAAGATTTGACCCATGTGTTTGATTCCATCAAGATTCTTTTGGAACTGAAAATTTATAAACTCAATGAGTCCCAAGTCATTAGGAAGAATTTTGACAAGATCAGTTGATATCCCACTCAAGCTATCCTGTGTGTCCTCCAAGCATTGAACTTGCAACGGCTCCAATTTTCTTATTCCATTTTACCAAAGTACGGTGGGTATGATGATTGTGGTGTAGTTAATAGGTGATGTGCTTTCTTGTGTACAATGTAATCATTTTTTAAATAGTACTTATTCTGAATTACTACTTGGTTGAAATTGCTTAATAGGGAAATACGAGAATATTCACAAACATGAAGGAAACAGTGATACTGTAAAGCAAGACTTCCCATGCTTTTTTTCTTCTAGATTTGACAGATCATAAGCTGACAATGATAAGCAGTGAGATGCTTCACTTATTTGGTTGTTTTATTATGATTATTTCTTTGTCCTATCCTTGACATGGTTATATATAACAAGTGCGGCCATTAGCTATATGACTGAGTAATGAGACAAGATTTTTCCTTCAAGGATGTAGGTCACACACTTACCTGCAGATCGTGCTGATATAAATATCACTACATCCCTTGCATGCAGGAAAGCTCTATGAATTGGCTATTCGTCTTGAACTTGGATTTCTTGGAGTTGCACCCTAGCGGATCTGCTTGTTGCTAAAGAACAACATTGATGCCTTAATTGCTTGGAGTTGCACTGGCCCAGGCTGATCTGCATTTTGCTAATATAAAGGGGCGACATTCATGCACGCTGCTGCGCGACATCGCAAGCTTGGCATGAAAGACTTCTGGTTGTATTAGTAAACTAGATAGTTTGGTGAATTATGTCGTTGTATGCATAATTTGATTTTAAACACAATAAGAAAATGATTTTAGCTACACACCTGCTTCATGGCATTATGATTAAATATTGTTCATTTTTTAAATTATGATATTATGAAGGTTATACTGTTGTTTCATAATTTGTGCTAGGTATCTGTTCTATGACACGCCTCATCTTAGATGCTGATTTCTTATGATAACAATGACTATATAAATATATGTGCCTATATTTTAGCTACTACCTGCATTTTAGCTACTATCTAATTGTCATCTGTATATCTACCTAGCGTGATATTAGCTTCTATTCTTTAAATCATTGTAGGGCGCCCGAAGGGTGCCTGATGTTCTAGTCTTCATAAAACTGAAGCCAGATACAGGGCCTACCTGCTAGTTGTGTGGGCGAGCATCTGTGGTGGCACTCGACAGTGATAGAGCAACGGTGTTCATACGCCAACAATGATGAAGTGGTGCACCCATTTTATTTTGAAAAGACTAAAGTTAAAAAGAGGTAAGATTCTAAAAACTATTTTTTGGTGCACAACTACCACTGAACATTATTCAGTAATTTACCTGCTCAATTGAATTGACAGTCTTCTCTGAATTGTTAAGCATGAACCTAACATAAAAAAGAATGCTATTGTCCACATGTTGTTGTAAGGCAAGAAGATTCTTTTTTAAAAAATTAGAAGGCAAGATGGTTTTGTGATTTCATATGTGTTAAAGCCTCAACTCTCAAACCTTTTTTTCATTTGTGGTATTTATATAGAGTGGTGAATAATGTGCTGTTCATGCAGGCTGAAATTATAGTATTTAAGAAGTTATCTTCACTGCTAGAGGCGTGAATCAAGAAATTTATCCAAAACTGGACAAATTATTAAATCTGAGGCAAGAATGATTGTAGAGAAATTCATGTAGATCTGAGGCCTAAAAAGCATGTAGCATGGTTTAGAAATCTCACTGATGATCTTAGAATTGTAGGTAAGGAACTCTGGTTTCCTGCACCACCTTGTTGAGTGCATCTTTCACCCAGACTCAAGACGCACCTCAAATTTGTCATCATAAGCACATTTTTACCTTGGATATCTCTATATTTACAATAAAGACATAGGTCAGAACTAACAATGCAGATCCAAATAGGCTGAATAACTTAAACCACAATTTAAAATGACTGGTTCAAAAATCGAAAATTACAACTGTACAATTTCTTAGAATGATTGGTGAGAACATGAATATACACGTTATTTAGTACAATGACAAGGATATGATAGGGTTGCAAGGATTTACTGTTGACATCGAATCAAAGCATTTAAGTTTAAGTGTATCAAATAGATCTGTCACTTTAGCAATTGTTGGATGCAGCATCTTCATGTTATTCAGAAATAAATCACATCTTCACAAACTTTTGGTTGTTGTATTTCCAGTCCTTTAACAATTCCACAGTTTCCACCACATAAGCACAGTAGGCGATTGTCAGGCTAAAACTGTGTTAATAAATATGTCATGTTATGGAGCATACAGAGTATTTTGTGAAATATTACGTGTTACCAAATTCAGGCCTGTAGCTATTAATATAAATAGATGGGAAATGGTGTGATATTTAAAGCTGAGGTGTTGTGCTGTTATTTTTAGGGTTATTTTGATTCATGCCCTTACAATTTTCGAACTTTGGAAATTTATCCTTACAATTCAAGTAATTGGAGATTTGCCCTTCCTATTCTTATTCTACTGGACATTTGCCCTATTCTGCCTTCTGCGTATACAGCTAGCTGGGCCCACTTGCAGGCATTGTACTTCAGTATAGGTCCGTATTGCCCCCTGGTTTAAGTGTGCCTCACCCGTCTTCTGTCCGTATGCCCCCAACTCCGTCGCCGCCGTCTCCAAATCGTGCCGCGCCTGTCCAATGTCGTCCTGCCCCGTCCTCGCCGTCGCCAGCCCCTTGCCGGCCATCCTGCCAGCGCTTGTTGCGGCGCTGTGCAGGCCGCCCGCCCCGCCGCCCGGCCGTGGTTGGACCGCCTGCGCCCGTCGCCCTGGTTTGTGTTCCCGGTGGCAGTGCAGCAAGGGAGATCGGCCGGCTGGTCTGTCGGTCAATGGAAGCGGTGAGAGCCATCGTGGTTGCGGAAAGGCATCTTTGATTCCATGAGCGCGAGCCGTTTACCCATGCTAGACTGGCTGGATATGTCAGCAATAGCATCGTTGCATGCACTTGGATGGATCCTTGCGTAGGATTATTTTCGTTTCAAACATGCGTCGCTGTGAAGTGATTTTGATTGGTCCGTCGGTCTCACCTCGTGAGCGAGATCGGCGAGGCCGTGGCGTTGATTTGTTGTCTTCTTGATGCTATAGCGGTGGTCGCCATTTATTTCAGACTCCGCGCGAGAATCGCAGCGCGAACCACGCGGACGGGCCGGCGAGCTTCGCTGCGGCTGGCGGCGAAGACGCCGCGCGGCGAGAGTGCGAGCGCTACGGGAGCGAAAGCTCACGCGCGGCGGGCGGCGGCGCCTTCAGCAGCGCCCGCGGCGGCGAGCATCCTGAGGTCGGACCGCGCATGTGAGCACGGGCGGGCCGCTGGGCTGCGAAGCGCCGCGGCGTGGGCGAGTGCGCAAAGGCGACCGGGAAGCGAGCTTGTGTGGCGAGGCGGTGGCACCTCGCGAACGCAACGCTGCGTGAGCGCGAGCGGCGGGCGGGCCGGCGAAGCACGCCACGGTGGTGGTGCTCCACGCGGCGGCCGGGGGGGCGATTCATGGGCGGACCTCGTATAGGGGCAATACGGGACACTATCTATGTTCATACAGGGCCTGCAGGTGGGCCTTGCAACGGGTCAAGCGTACAAAAGGGCAAAGATAGGTGAGAAGCAGAGTTAGAAGGATAAATTTCCAATTACTTAAATTGTAATGGCAAGTTTCAAAGAACGAAAAATTGCAAGGGCAAGGATCTAAATATCCCTTTTTTTTAACATCGGTGAAGTCATATTATTCATGGTAATAGTAGGAAAATCAAAACAGAACAAAATATCATAATTGTCTAATTCAGGCCTAAAACTTTTGAATCAATCACAGTAAGACAACCTGAACAAATAGCCGAGCCATTCTCTGTGGCTAAAGTAATTGTTAAACCTTAAACCCTAAACCCTGCCAAGAGTAATTGCTAAAGTAAAGGAAGAAGGGCATGGGTATGCAATAGAAGCTATTTCGACAACAGTGATCACCTCGTTGAGCCTTTCCACCACCTTGAAGGTCTATAAAACCTGATTCTCTAAGATCTGCAACCACCAAAAGCAGACCTTTCAGCCTTCATGTGTGTGGCTTAAGGACCATAAAAATTAGTCAAAAAATTCAAAACAAAAGCGGACCTTTGCTTCCTACAGTGGGTTTCAAATGAGAGCATCTAGGCATGAGGCGAACTGGCAATTGATCACGGCCTCCCATGGATGAACTTGGACGATCCGCTTTGGACAGAGAGAAATTAGTAGGTAAACGAGACTGGACAGTTAGATCCAAACCTAATATAAACGGATTCAGCTAGGGTTTGGGTGCTGGGTGTCGCACAGCCGGCAGGAAAGAGAAGGGATGTGCGTACCTGGTGGCTGCGCCGAGGGGCCGCGCTGCGACGCCACCATGCTGGGGGACAGCCTCACCGGGCCACCTTCGAGTAAGCAGCAGCTACAAGAACACAATGTCACACTAACGAATGTTTAAATATGCTATAATCAAGTACCTGCAAATGAACCACTGACTGCAGGAACTTAAAAGCCAACAGTTACCATTCAAACTCTTAACAAATTATTAACTAGTGCCATCATCCTGAAACCATGGTTTTCATATGCCAACACTTGCTTTTCTCAAAAAAAGAAAAATGCCAACACTTGCTATCAGGCAAAAACTATTTTTTGGAAGGCCTAAAATACATATTTGTGTCCAACTGACACTCTATTGAGCAGTACCCAATACACAGGAAACTCAGTCTGAACTGACACTGACAGAGAACTATTTTTCAGAGGTAGGCTACACACAATGTGTACATATTACTGGATAATGACACTGACAGAGAACTATTTTTCAGAGGTAGGCTACACACAATGTGTACATATTACTGGATAATATTGAATTGTAGTATTTACTATTTAGAAACGTTATATATGTGCAAAAAAAAAAAAAAAAGAAACACTATATACCAGCTGTCATAAGCACTCCAAAGATGCAAGTCCAATTGATTCTGATCATCTTTAGACACTGCTATACATGATAGGTAATGCAGCAAAGGCGACGGGCTGCAACTGCTATAATCGATCTCCTAAAAACAACATAGAATTCAAGTTACACAGTTAATTGGAGACTCCAACGCATTACATGCTGAATACTTTTAGATTACACAACACACCAAGTCCATGTAAGGTTGTAGTTCCCATGTACATGGTACTGGAAGCATCATGCCACCGAACATATATATACTACTACCATTATAAGCTGAGGCTTTTGCAGGCTGATAAAACTATCAAGTGGTTCAAATAATGAGGGGATATGCATTCCTACCCTACCTTCTCCAATCAAGTTAAATCTCCCAGATCATCATTTGGACATATATAGTATCCACAAGTTTCCATTCAACATATTCAGAATATGGTTTTTCCATACTCAATTCGTATCAAAAAATTGAAACACACATTGGCCTCCTCAATTCCAGTATCCTACATCCACACTCAGCTTACCACGATACACACATCCCCTTGAATTTTCATCGAGCCCTTTTTTCAAATCAATCGCAAACGATTTTTTCATAACAAAATAGTGTTATGGAAAAATGATTGCTTTCGCAGCCCAAACTTAAGCCATCTTAATCAAATGGGAGCACCCTACACCGTCGTTATCCAAGGCAACCAAACAAAAAAAAAATCGCTGCCAACCACCATTCACAAAACAAGGAAATGCTCCCATAACCAAAGTCATCGACACCTATCACCTAACATCTGTATTACGTCGCAGGAGGTCACAATCGAGTATCATCCAACAAAACCCGTCCATGGTGATCAATTTCATACTCTGTTCAGCCAATGCATGCCCTAATTCCTTCTAAAAGAACAAGAAGAAACACTCAGTAGATTAGTCAACAAATTCCCCAACTAGTTACAATCTCCATTAACCAGGTGCCCTAATTCCTGCACACTTGAGAACTATATCTAGAGCTGAATGTTTGCAAAAAGTAATTCAGAAGGTCACACAAACAAATGTTAGACTATCAACATCACTAACAAGAAAATACTATCAGATTAACAGTTTCGACATATATCAAGTGACTAGCTGATTCCTCCAAAACATAAATCAGAATTAGTGTGAAACAGTACAATTGTATTAATAGTCAGTTCATTTTTTTTATGTGGACAAAAAGGAAAATAAAAATCCTTAGTTGTTCCATTTTGCGGAAAGGGATCACATAGCCATTGGCACAAATCGCGCCTCTGTGCGAGACCCAACACCAGTCAGGCAGTCACCACAATTCAATTAGATTTCCCAACCAGCGTGCAATGAAAGTACCAGATGCTAATTGCCTATTGTTCCGTTTTCACAGTATATCAGATACAAAAAGCATGTAACTTTAGCAACCTTTGTTCTTTACTTTTTTTTTTAAAAAAAAGACCTTTTTAACAATAGTGCTATCTTGGTGCATATACTTCAGAGGTCACACTTGGGTCACCAGGAATGACAAAAAACCAAGCAGAGACAACATAGAAAACAAAAAAGAAACCCAAGTAATACAAGAGATAGTGATAAATTATTAAGAACACAAACAAATTTATTTCTAGCACTACTCAAGCACAGACAATGGCGACTGGAAATAAAAAGTAGCTACTGCATATGAGATACTTCAATCTGCAGACAATTAATAGCTATTGCAAACAGGTTCCTCTTTTTCATCCACTTTTCTGTGATGGTGCGGGAGAGGGAGGCACAGGAGAGGGGAGAGACATGGGAAGCCAAGACTATTTCTTTCTTAGATTATAAAATGGTTACAATGCCCTATATTTATAGTCCCAAATGGACATGTATCTCATCAAATAAACTAAAGAGAGAAAGTCCTTAAAAATTTGGACTCCTCAAATCCCATCTAATCATATTTCCTATTTCTATTCTTCCTATTTGTTTCAGTTATTTTAGATTCTCAGAGATTGGAGGGTTGGCGGTGTGGCCGGAGGACACCCCTCATCTGGTCGCGCCCCCCTGATGGCGCCATTGGGCAGCATGGCCAGCTTGGCCCCTCATAAGCCCACACTTGCACCTGTAATCAGGCGTGTGGCAATCATGTTCAGCTTGGAGCGTCAAGTGATGCACTTTCACTAATGTTTGGAACTTTCTGTCCTCTATCCTTGCTTCGTCAGGTGGGGCAAAGAGAAAGCCAAATCTTTTCAGCGTGCTGGCCCTTCCATTCATCGTTTCATCACAAAGCCTGTTTATCACAAATAACACATATACAGAAAGAAACAAGAAAAACATACTAGGAGAACAACTAACAAATTTCTATCCGCTGATGTGCTCTACAAAGCAACTACTTCAGTATGAACACATTGTGGATTCATTGCTGTTTTACAAAATAAAGATCAAGCATAGATTTGAAAAACATATCATTTAATATCTAACAACCCACAAACTGAAAACAGATTATCTAGCACAAGCAAAAAAAAAAGTGCACTAAACCATATTGGCCACAGGCAACACTATATTATACAAGGAACCTAAAATCCAGATATTTTTTGAGTGAAAAAAATTAGCATGTCTGATATTTATAGCTGCATACTTAAGCAATACGACATTAAAGATGGTGAATATAATCAAAGACAGGGCCGGGAAAGTGAGGGCATGTACCTTGAACACGGTAAGGAGCAGCAGCAACACCTGCAAGGATTAGAGAACTAAAACAGATATTGAAGAATATGGATTAGAGAGCGTACCTGGGGCCAGGAAGAAAACACACACGGACCAAACCTAGCACATGTCCATCTCCGGAGGGGGAGGTGGGAGCTGCACCGCCGCTGCCTGTGGCAGCTTGTGCTGCGGCGGCTGATCGTCGTAGCAGATGTCCACGCACGTGATGACCACAATGGCGGCGAAACAGAGGTACAGGCAGATCAAGAAGCGGTCCTCCTGAGGGGCCGCGGCGAAGGAGAGGAGCATGACGATGCAGATGACGATGTGGAGCCCGATCATAGCCATGCCACAGGCGCGGTCCATGCGGTTCACGGCGTACGGACGAGACAGCAGCCTCGTCTTCTTCACCTCATCCTCCGCCGCCAAGGGTGGGGCCAGAGGAGGAGGAGGCATCGAAACGGGATCCAAAGGCGGCGACGGCTCGAGGGGAGCGGGGAACGGGCGAGGAGGGCGAAACAGCTGCGGCGGCATCGCCGACGGAATCGGTTCGCGGAACCGAGGGCCGCCGCCGAGCGAGTCGGGAAGTGCGCGCGTGCGCGGGAGATCGAGATCGGGATGCGGGAAGCCAAAACTCTTGGGATCGATTGCTCTGGAGGCGGGGGAAGGTTACGCGGACGGGGCTAGGGTTTTGTTGCCGGAAAATGCGGCGCCAACCTGGTAGAAGAAGAGTCGGAATTGGCGGCTCGGCCTCCCGCCACCGCTCGGTACAAAGCTTTTAGCCGATTTTTTTTTTTTTTTTTTTTTTTTTTGGTTATAACGTCTTTACTCTCTGATCTTTTTTATTACTATTGACAAAATAAATTAAAAATAGGTTTTTCTTAATTACCATCTTTATCCCTTAAGTCTTTTTTGATAAAAAATGTTGCATTGGCACGCAAGAACTTGCTTGTATCGATTTAAACCCATAAATAAATAAATCTGTGTTTCGTATATGGTTATTGATCCCGAGCTTGTAAGAGTTGTTCTGCCAGCATATGGTCTAGACTAGTATCATTTTACCATATTTTAACAACGCAGAAAGTAGGAAAAAAAGACTTTTAAGACTTAAAGAGTATATCAGGTAAGTAATTAATTTTGTGCATTGCCAAAAACTAAAAAGTCAAAATTGAGATGCGGGAATTGAAAACTTTGGGGGGGGGGGTGGTGAAGCAACGCCGACTAGCTAGGGTTTTATCGTCCGGAAGATGCTGTCACAAACCGGATGGATTGTGACGGCGGTGACATGATCTGCGGCGAAGCTCGGCGGTGGTGATGATGGTTGAGGAGGTGGCTAGGGCGAGGGAGAGAGGGAGGAAGAGGGAGGTGGCGGTGACGCTGGCAGGGCAGCCTGGCGGCAGCAGGCGTGAGGGGGCGGGGGCGGCGCTGCGTGCGCGTAGGCGGTGGCAACGGGAGACTTGCCCCCAAAAAGAGATTACATACTCCCTATTTATATCGCGCGGACTTGTAATCCAAACAATCTCTAAAGGTTTCCTTGTAGAGTTTGGAATACCTTTTACAAGCCACTAACTTAAAAACCAACTAGTTATCGTTCAAACTTTGAAAATAAATTATCAGATGTCTCCGAACAGACAACTCTGAAAACGAATTTTTGACCTAAGTCAAACGGATTCATCAACTGGTGCGGTGTTGAAACCATGGTTTTCCATATGCCAACTTTTGCTATCAGCCCAGAATTATTTTTTGAGAGGCCTATATTAATAATACTGATTTGTGTCACACTGACACTCTTTTGAGAAGAGTACACAATTCACAGGAAGCTCAGTCTGTGATGCACGGAAAGCAAAATAGATCAAGCTTAACTTGTGAATTGTGACACACTGACTATTTTTCAGAGAATTGTAATGGTTCTACTGGCTGAATGGTCTCTGAATTCGATAAACACATTCAAAATGTAATGCCAGTTATAAAACGCTAGTTATATAGGCGCAAACAGTCATAAGCACTGCCAAGATGCAAGTCCAATCGATTTCGCCTCATCTTTAACCACTGCTAGCCGTAACTGCTATAATGGATCGCCTAAAAACAACACAGAATAAGTTACACATAGTTAATTAGAGATTCCGACACATTACATGCTGAATACTTATTACACATCACAGTCAGTCCATGTACAGTTGTAGTTCCCATGTACATGCTACTGCAAGGCCATTGAGCCACATATATATGCATATTAGAGACTATCATTCCAAGCTAATGCTTTTGCAGCCTGATAAAACTATAAGTGGCCCACCTGTATTTTTATTGCTCAGTGCCTGATAAAACTATAAGCTGATGCTTTTGCAGCCTGATAAAACTATAAGTGGCCCACCTGATCCAAACAGGTTACATTGCGTTTACATACCATCTATAAAGATTGCGTTTACATACCATCTATAAAGACACCAACCCAAAGTTCTGCAATCCCTCTATCCTTCTTCGGCAACCTGAGTTTCCAGAGTTTTTCGTCACATTTGGTGATGCCCAGCCCTTTCTGATCTGAAGATAAGGTCTTTTCCGCGCTTCCCTTCCAGCAGCAAAGGGAGATTAAGGTAGCAAAATGTTTCATGAGGGATATTGTGTGGACTATGGATGTTGTGAATATTATTCAACACACCAGAGCTGAGAATAGGCAAGGGGAGACCAATTCTATCCCAGAACTCTTTTGCAAATGGGCACACTAGGATCACATGATCAGCCATCTCTTACATGGTTCAAATAATATATAGTGGTGGAATATGCATGCGGCATGCCTATGCCCTACAATGGTTGTATGAATCTGCATCATAGGATTCAGGCTCTAAGCAAACTATCTGCCTCTGTATTTTGTCAATTCTATGTGCACAACATATATGATTGAGCATCTGTCTTCCACTTGGTAGTCAGTGAAAACTTAACTGAACTGGGTCATTCATCCTTGTTGAACATAACCTGCACTTGAACATTATGGCATTAGATATCACAAATATGTTAACAGGTCCAAGTAAATGGTCAAACCATCAAAGTACATGCATCCTTCTCAAGTGAAATAATTTCTAGAAACGGATTGCCCTTCTAACAACATTCAGATTCTTAGTGCTGATTCAACATGGTCTCTGTTATCAAAAAAAAAAAATGGACTAATGATCTTTTGTAATCAAGTCAAGTTGTTAAACATATATGAAGTACATTTCCCAATATATCAAGACATTCACATATAATTTGACAACTAAAAGATGGGTCATATTGTCAAGGGCGGTGACGCCCAGGGTAGGAGGACCTCGGCTACGTAACTCGTAGTCTCGGTCCGTGGTTGCCGGCAGGGTTATGCCCCCACGCCGAGCTCGTCGTCGACCGGGTTATACCACCAAGTCGTCGGGCTTAACCGAAAGAGAGGAAGGGGATTAGATGGGTGATAATCTGCTTAACTTGACAAGTATCGAATACAAGGCTTAATAGCCTGAGCATGCAACCGGAAAGGGGAAACTAACATGCAACCGCTAATAGCCTCAGCATGCAACCGGAAAGGAAAACTAACATGCAACCAAACTTCAGGATCACCAATGATCTCTTCCTATTATTAGCCCCGCCTTCCCGGACGCCCCATTCCTTGGATCGGTCCAGCCACTATGGGCGCCGACCTCCCCGCCAAGCGATCGATGCGGGCGCACTCCTCGGCCCGCCCTACGCGACATCGCGGGTGCGCCTCGCCTAGTATAGACGTTTCCCCACATGACATCTCTCCGCTCCTCGAGAGGCAGCTCGTCCTCGAGCTGGAACGAAGGATACTTAGCACGAAAAATGTCGACGTCCTCCCAGGTGGCCGACGCCGGCGAGGTTCCCTTCTAGTGCACCAGGATCTGGCGCACGCCGCGCGCCATGCGCATCTTGACGGCCCGCTCCGGCTCAGGGACGATCGCGCCATGGTGAACATGCGGTAGGGCCGGCGGAGCGGTTGGAGGCAAGTCGTGGAACTTCTTGAGGAGCCCGACATGAAAAACATCATGGAGACGAGCTTGAGGCAGCAAGTTGAGGCGGACGGCGACGCCATTGATGAGCTCGACGACGCGGTAGGGCCCATAGAAAGCGAGCCTTCAGCCTGCCCATCATAGCTCGCGTAGACGCCGACCGGCGGTGTCGGCCGGAGTAGAGCCCGGGCCGCCCACCCGATAGGGCGACCTGCCGGTGCCTCGACGAGTACCGGCGTTTCGAACCGCCCCCGAGCTTGCCGGAGCCGGTGTCGGATATCCTCGAGGAACTCGGCACGCTCCTCCAAGCTCCGAGCCACGACGGCCACGCGTGTCTCGCCTCGGCTCATTAGACCGCAGGGACGGTGGGTCACGGTAGACGACGCGAATGGCGTGTCCCGCAGCGATGACTGATAGGCGGTGTTGAAGACGCATTCGCCCATGGGAGCCGCCGCGGCCGCCTCGTGGTCAATCACCGCAAGGCAGCATAGGTACATGATGATAACCCTATTAGCGGACTCCGACCGTCCGGCCGGACTGGGATGGAAGGCCGCCGTGGCGTCCGAACGCCGTCGTGCATCCGAACGCCGCCTTATGGATGTCGGCGAGGCACATGCAGACCGGGTGGTAGACGGAACGCAAGTCGAAGCTTGGTGAAGAAGCACGCCCGTGGAGCTCGTCAGAGCTCGTCGACCACCGGGATGGGGAACGATCCTGACGGTGAGCGCATTGAGCGCCTTGTAGTCGACGCAGAAACGCCACGACCCATCCGGCTTCTTGACGAGGAGGACCGGGGGACAAGAACGCTGAGTCGCCAGCGGGGCGACAATGCCCTGCTCCATCATGGCAGCGCACTGTCTCTCCAGTTCATCCTTGTGGGCCGCCGGGTAGCGATATGGGCGGACGGACACCAACAGCGTACCGGGCTTGAGGACGATGCTGTGGTCGCGCGAGCGCTGTGGTGGTAGTCCGGGCGGCTCGGCAAAGATGCCCGCGAACGCTGACAGGAGCTCCTCTAGGAGGCCGGGGGACGCCGGGGTCGCGAGGATGGGCTCCCGGCGCTGGGCGACGCCCCCCAGCCGGATCGCCCTATCTTGGCGTGTGAACGCCATGGTCCGAGACTGGAAGTCCCGCACGATCGGGTCCTAGGGTTACCATCCACCGGGTTCCCGGGACCAGGTCGTAGTCGGGCGAGAGGCATGACGTAGAGGTCAACGCAGAATTCCTCCCCGGCGATGGAGATGGGAGCGCGACGGATCACGCCAGGGCAGGCAATCCGCTCGCCATTGGCCACCGTGGCCGTGAGGTGCGGGCTGGAGCGGACTGCCAGGCCGGTGCAGCGCACCGCGAACTCCGCGATGAAATTGTGCGTGGAGCCGGTGTCCAGGAGGGCAGTGAAGGTGGCGGCGTCCACGGCCACGCGGACCTGCATCGTGTCACAGATGGGCATACCAGCGACCGCACGTTGGGAGAAGACCGGGGCCTCCTGCGTGGCGTCGTCATCCCCGACAGCGTCCTCCGTGAGCTCGATGCCGTCAATGTAGAAGATCCGGCGGCACACCTGGTTGTGGCCCCTGGAATACGGCTCATTGCAATTGTAGCAGAGGCCGAGGCGCCGCCGCTCGGCCTGCTCCCGCTGCCCCCTACCATGGGGCTCCTGGGGCGCTGGTGGTGGTGCTGGGAGCGCGAGGGGGCCTGGCCCGCGGGAAGGGCCGGCGTGGGGAGCGCGAGGGGCGCCTAGGCCGCGGGGAGCTGTGGCCGTGGCGCTAGGATGGGCAGGATGCCTCGCGGCACGGCGCACGGCGGTAGCTGCTGCAGGCGATCTAGCTCCATCAGTTCCACTTGACGCCGCAAGGCTCATGGCCGCTGCGAGTGTCTCCGGGTGGTTCAGGCGGACGGCGTGACTCAGCGGCGGGAGGAGGCTGCCCGTGTAGAGTTGGACGTGTTGGGCCTCCTCGAGTCGACCGACGCGGGGCAGCAGCGCCTGGAACCGGTTGGAATACTCCACCGTCCCTGTGCGCCGGCACTCGGTCAGCTCGAACAACGGCCCCGATCGGAGAGGTGGCCCAAAGCGGAGGCTGAGGAGGTCCTTGAAACGGCCCCAGGGGGGAGTCCCCTTGTCTTCCTGGAGTTGGATGAACCACAGCTGGGCCACATCCTCCAGGTTGTACGACGCCATCCACACCTTCTCCTCCGGCATGGTGCACTACTGTCGAAAGTACGATTCGCACTTGTTGATGAACAACATGGGGTCAGTATTGCCATCGAAACGCGGGATGTCGAGTTTCTGGAATCTCGGAGGACGATCCAGATCGCGTGGCGCGTCGGTGCGGCTGCCGCTACTGTTGTCCGGGCGACGGCGGGTCTTCTCCTTGATGCCAGCCACGCCGACCTTCATGGCCGACATGTCCGTGGTAAGGGCCTCCAATTTCTTCATGACGCCCCTCGAGGGTGAGTTGGCCGCCCATGGTGGACGATGCGGTGGAGGCAGGTGGCAGCTGTGGAGGGCTCGGTGGTGGGGATCTGGGAAGAAGAGGAACGGCTGACTCTAGATACCAGGTTGTCAAGGGCGGTGACGCCCAGGGTAGGAAGACCTCGGCTACGTAACTCGTAGTCTCGGTCTGTGGTTGCCGGCAGGGTTATGCCCCCACGCCGAGCTCGTCATCGACTAGGTTATACCCCAAGTCCAGAGAAGAGAGGAAGGGGATTAGATGGGTGATAATCTGCTTAACTTGACAAGTATCGAATACAAGGCTTAATAGCCTGAGCATGCAACCGGAAAGGGAAAGGACTGTACAATTGAGGTTTGGGTTCCTATATCTACAACCCTTTACTCTTTTTCATTGCCAAGATCTAGTAATATAATAAGCATGGTTACAGAAAGCATATTTTTTAAGAACAGTGAATGTAAGTTAAACAAGGCAACAAAGTTGGTAATGGAAACGAAAGAATTGTGTTCACTTTGATTTCACATGGGATTACATATCAGTAACTCAATGCATATCATGGGAATATGAACATTCAATGAATCATAGACAAATTTCCAGTAAAGGATTGTTACAGAGAGCATATTTTTTAAGAATAGTGAATCTAAGTTAGACAAGGCAACACAGCTGGTAATGGAAAGGAAAGAATTGTGTCGGTCTGATTTCACATGGGATTACATATCAGTAACTCAATGCATATCATGGGAATATGAATATTCAGTGAATCGTAAACAAATTTCCGCAGTTTATGCATCTGTCACCTCGTAGGTAGAGGGTCTTCTGTCAGCGATGACTTCTTTGCTTTCTGTTCGTAGGGCACGGACACCTGAAACATGCAGTGTATGTGGTATTGGAGGAAGACAATAGGGACTGATCTAAATTTGCCCGTGGAACATATAAACCTGGAGTCAAATCTCCTTTGTATAGACAGGAATAAATAAAGAAAGCATCTATGAGGTTGGAGAATAAACGCATAAGTTCAAACCGCTGTTATATTATTATATGAAAAATAATATTTCATACTGGATATGGCTTTGTTAGCTGGCAGCCAACAGGTCAAAGAAAGGTGTGGAGAAAGAATCAGACAACACTGAATTGGTGGTCATAAAGCAAATACCTTGGAAATGAAAAAAATTGTTTCCATCACCAAATTGATTTGCTGCTTCTCCTGATACATCTCCCTCCACCATGTGGAAGTGTTGTTCATATATCTTGCTGTCATGATGCAAAAAAAAAAAAAAAAGAACAAGGACAGGGGGTCAGGAGAACCAATTATGGAGAGAAGCTTACATCGGCTAATATTGTCCTGGGTTACCAATAGTCACGCACACTAATGGTTGGCATCTACGAAATTAGCAAGCCAGGTACTAGCACTGATTGTATAGGTAGGGCACTGGACATTTTCCGACAGGAATGGGGAAAAAATGGCATTAACCAGTTACAGTGTAGAAAATGCATTTTTGGACTCTAATGGTTCTAAAAACCATGTAGATGCAAGGAAGAAAGGACACACAGCAATACGCTCCATATAAACAGGAGTAGAGTCAGTCTCATCTAGCTCCATCCAACAGACCAAATTCAGTTGTACAGAGCTGGACAAATGGTAGGATCAGTACCAGGCAAATTAGGATAACCCTCCAACATAGAAAAAACCATAATTTAAAAAATGCACAGCGCTGCAGCACTGTCGCCAATGTGAGGCACCAAGATATAATAACTGCAAATGTAAGTGACCAAAACATAATAGGATGATTGAGGTCAATGACCTTGTACCCGAGCATATTTCTGATGTACTTGAGTGACTCAGATGGAATTGCTTCAATCGTTGCTGCAGTCTTTAGTGGACTATGATCTGCACCAATGACAAAACACAAATCATTGGTTAATAGCATAAATTGGGAAGCATCAGTACAGAGATTATGCATAGGAGTATGGCGAAATAGAGATCAAAATTGCTAATGTGTGTTGGTGGTCTGTCCATTCGCACACCATTGAAGGCCAATTATAACATTCAGGTACATGAAGTCTGAACCATTGAATAATAAAGGTGTGTAATAGAAGGCAATAATGACTACAAAGTAGAGACACACTGGTAGGTGGATTCAGTATAAAAAAGCAACCTGAACTGAACAGACAACTGCATAATTGACCATATTCAAAGTAATATTTAGATACCAAAAATTTAAGCTATTAGCCATATTTTGTTTGGAGGGCAATTCAAAAGAATAGAGATGGCAGACATGATTAAATGACATAATCTATAAGCTGACAGACATATTGCTATCTTGTAAAGGAACGGAAAGGAGAAGGGAAAAGAGATTCTAACCTCAGTACTCAATGGACAGCAACAACTGGTGCTAGGAACAGAAAATAAGACCTGGTATGTGCAAGATAAGCATGCTCGGCTGACCTGAACCTGCCTACAATACCGCATAAATAAATGAAGTGTCTATAGATTTTAACAAAGCCATGTCAAATCTAAAAGGACCAACTGAACATACAAAACAATGTCCTGGGAAATAAAATTAAGAGTTCAAAATTGGAATGAAATGCCATTGCTCTTGGTTTTGTTTTTATCTTACGAAACATAACAATATTACCACAATACATGAAACATCATTACGTACAATGGAAATAGGAAAAAGATGCTACTTCAGGCAGTGGCACAATGGTTTTATCTTGCACAAAAAAAGCAGAACAGCCCAATGATGACAGGCACCCTGTTTTTGAGGCATCGCCTAGGGCGACGACTAGGCGTCCCAGGCTATGGGAAACCCTGGTCGTCGGCGGGGAAAAATTTCGGCGAAATTTCACCGAAATTTCCGAAATTTCGCTTTTATCGGTGAGTGCCGAAACGAAAAACAAATATCGGTATGCCATTATTTTTGTTTTTTTAGTGTAAAATTAATTATTTTTAAAAAACAAAATGCTACAGTGACCACCGAAATTGCCGAAATTTCCGAAATTTCGCTTTTATCGGTGACCACCGATAAATTTTTATTTCCGATAAAAAACCTTGGTCGTCGGTGCTCGCCTAGCCAGGGGCCATAAGGCGTCCGCCTCGGCGTCTAAGGCGTCGGCCTTTCCTGGCAGGCGTCTGGGGCGACGCCAAACAGCCTGAGGCGAGCGCCATGTCCGTGAGCGGGAAGGGAAAGAAGCCTAGGCGGGCGCGCGGGAAAAGGACGCGACCAAGGGCGGGAAATCGCTCCCACGCAGGACTTCTCCCGCCTTCAATCTGCGCGTGGGTCGAGGAAATCCAACCGAAATAGAGAGGGATTGTGATAGATAGGGGATTGAGAAGAGAGCGGGAGGCAGACCCACTGCAGTTTCTTCCCCACTCCCGGCCAGGTCCCGCTCATCCTCCCGCGCGCGCCAGCTCGTTGCCGCGCGTCGCTGGGAGCTGCACGTCCTCCCGTGCGTCGCTGGGAGCTGCACGTGCGTCCATCCGCATGGACCCAGGATGGGTTCACCGGTGCTCTCCTCTCTTGAAGGTCGAAGCTTGCTTGCTTTGTTCCCTGCTGCTCTGTTTCAACCCCTGCGCTGGCTGGCTGCTGCTCTGTTTTTGCCCCCGCTGCTCTGGTTCATAGATGCAGAGTCAGTGGACTGCTGTTTCCTTTCCATGTGTTGTTGTTTATTAGTTCTTTAATTCTTTTTGTCATGTGGGGGGCGGGTACACTAGGCGCCGTCGAGCCAGGGACGTGCGGCGCGCAGCTGAACACGCGCGAGCCAGCCACAGAACAACGTGGCTGAGAGATATTCGGAAGGATAGAATACTTTCCATTTTATTTCCTTAAGTCTAGGGAGTGATTAGTTGAGCCATGAGGCTATTTATCTCTTGTAACCGAATGTTATCAGATCAAGCAAGAATCAATTATCCTATCTCTTCCTCTCCTAAACCTAAGCCTGTGGACTGAGGGGCAAAACCTCGCCGGAGAAGACGGACCGAGGCTACGACCTCCGTAGCCGAGGGCCACCTACCTACGACGAGAAGGCCCTTGACATCTTTGTTTTCATAGTTGATAGCAAAATGGCAAGTTCAGATCCAGGGCAGAAGTATGCCTACCGCCAAACCTTTCTAACAAAGATGCGGTGACATGCACCCTATGTGGTCACTCATTGTATGGAGGAATAAAAAGGTTGAAGCAACATCCTGGCTGGTGGCTTTGGAGATACAAAAGTATGCATAATGACTACTACTGCAATTAGAAAGGAGATGAGAGATGACTTGGAAGCTAGAAGGAGAAGGCCGGTGGCTATTGATTAGAGATTTCAGTTCTGTGCTAGCAGCAGTGCATCACTGTTAAATTATGTCACTAGAGACTAGTTTATGGCCATTAAGAGATGCGAGATCTTAGAGTTGCTACCCTACTACTTGATGTTGTGCACTAGTAGTCTAGTAGCACCACTTATTATTGTATTAAGGGTTAAGAATTGGCAATATTAATGTCTGGTTTGCTTCTGAAATTTTAGTTAACTTATATATTAATATGTTTATATGAATATTAATGTCTGATTTGCTTCTGAAATTTTAGTTAACTTATATATTAATATGTTTATATGGCGTCGCCTAGGCGGTCGCCTTATTCGCCTAGGCGTCCGGAAGGGGATTGCTCGCCTCGCCTCGCCTTGCCGCCTTTAAAACAGGGGACAGGCATCCAAAGTCCAATGTGTAATGAGAAAAAGGGGTATTCTGATTGGAGCTAATAAAGCATTTCTTAGCTTCCAATCCCTCCACTCACCAACCAAATAGCAGAGTGGTGATGCATTTATTCATAAGGATTTCGTCTAATAGCATCAGTAAAAGAAACATGTCTACAGGTGATGACTAATAACTGTATTATCGCTATCTCGTGTAAGAAAAAAACAGATGGCAAAATGGTTCGGTCACCCAAAAAACATGAAGAAACCACAACAATTTAGGAGTAGTGGTTGAGCATATATTGAATAGTAATTTACAAATCCACATGGTTTATAAATCATGGCTGGAAATAGAGAACGCAGGAGGGATCGGTAGAGGCCACTAAGGGAGCAACTATGTGGTCTGTGTTGACACTGCTCTATGTGGATGAAGCATGATACAGCAGTATTGTGAGTCATATGATTTAGGCAGGAAATCACAAATTGGTTAGGCTCATTAGAATAGTTTGTTACCTCAATCTGGAATAGAGAAGAACATGGTTTCTATAGGGAGAAAAGGACATATTAAAAGTATCAAAGGGAACATAAAATGCATGCGTGAGGGCCAAAATTAAGGGACATAGACAACCTACCACAAATCTTGTGTGTCTTTTGTAATGCCCACTTAGCTGTAGTGCTTTGGAGCCCAAGCCTCTCATTGGGAGCCCAAATCCAACGCAACCTAGTCACTGGTCCAATGGCTCTGGAAGCAAAACCTGTAGGAGTGATTACATTGATTAATAATTATGTTGATCAATACTGAATCAGAAAAAAAGAAGGCCATTTATAGCTGTGTTTCTAAATCTGAAACATGATTAGCACTTAGGCAGCCACATGAAGTGAGCAAGGGTATTTGCCTTGGTAGGTAAATCTATTGTTGACCATAGCAGATTAGCACACCCTTTGATATTTTTTTTTTTTTTTTTTGTGAAAACGCAGGAGAACTGCACACCATTATTTTAGGAAGAAAAAAAGGGGCAACAACCATGATCAAAAGACATGATTAGATTTAAAGGAGAAGAGCTCAATCTTAGAGTGTTTTTTTGGAACATATCATGAAACACATTGGTAAGATTGCAAAGGTCACTACATAAATCAATTTATATAAAGACTATAATTAGAACAAGCAATATTAGAAAGTTATGAAAGAATTGTTATGAAGCGGAGAAAAGGTGGAATTATATATCATCTTGATGTGGAGAATCCAACTGTACTAAGCGTAAGCTGGTAACAGGAATAGAATTGCGCATCAAAATGGAAACAAAAAGACAGTACAGAGTGCTTTTGACCTTTCTTTTTATTTTAGAGGAACACAATAGAATGGAAGTGCCCCAAAGACGCCACTTCCTGCTACTCAATGGAGGTAGAACCAATAATCATCGAAGCAAATAATGTGAAGGTAAATAGTCAAACAGGTAAATAATAGAGAGTTGCTGCAATACACAGGATGACTCACCTCCAGCACACTATCAATTTCATTCTGAATCCTCCAATTCAGAGCTGCAATCTATAGAAACAAAAGAATCATCACTAAATTCAATGGTCTAATCACTTCACCCGCACTTTAGAAACTTGTATGAAAGAAAGCACGGCTCAAAGCATTAGTAAATCTAGATAAACAGAAGATTTAGTGCAGTTTGCAGTTTTCAGCTCTACTTTTGTTCTATCCTGATTTAGTGCACTTTCATTTCTGTTACCATGGCACTCAACAGGTTACTCTTTTCCTCCACTTTTCCATGATGGTCATGTTCAGTTCAGGCCGTTAAGTGATGTGCTTTCACTGATGTTTGCCACCACCTCTCCTCTATCTTTGCTTGGACTAGAATGGCAAGACAAAGCAAAATCTTTTCAGCACGATGGTCCTTCCCGTTGATCCCTTCATCACAAAGCCTGTTTATCAAAATGAAATGAACACAAAAAACAATGAACAAAATAATAAATGCCCATCTTCTGAAGTTCTCCCACTTCAGAGGAGACGGCAGGGAGAGGGAGGCGCAGGAGGGGAAAGACCAGGGAAGCCCAGGCTATTTCTTTATTAGATTAGATTGGTTACAATGCCCCTACATATATTTAATGTCCCAAATGGGCATGTATCTCATCAAGTAAACTAATGAGAGAGAGAGAGAGAGTCCTTATAGATTTGGACTCCTCAGATCCCATCTAATCTTATATCATATTTCTATTCTTCCTATGTCTTTCCATTATTCTATATTCTCTGAGTTTGCGGAGTTAGAAGCATGGCTGGAGGTCGCCCCTCATCTGGTCGTGCGACCTTGATGGCACGTTGGGCAGGGCAGGGCATGGCCAGCCTGCCCCCCTGATAGGCCCACACTTGCACCCCTTGACAGTCACGTTCAGCTCTGGGTGTTAAGTGATGCACTTGCACTAATGTTTGGCACCTTTTGTCCTCTATCCTCGGCAGGTGGAGCAAAGAGTCAATCAAATATTTTCATCGTTCTTGCCCTTCCATTCATCCTTTCATCGCAAAGCCTGTCTATCACAAATAACACACAATACACAGAGAAACGAGGAAAAACAACTAACAATTTCTATCCACTAAAGTGCTCCCACAATGCAACTATTGAATTATGAACGCACTGTGGACACATTGTTTTATAAAAAATAGATTGACCACAGACTTGAAAAATATACCAATTAATAGCTAAAAAAGAAGCACATGAAGCATCTTCCAATTCCTAGTGGTGCCTAAACAAATTGGAAACAGATTGTCCAGTACAAGCAAAGAAATCTGAACCAAATCATATGGGCCAGACAAATAGATTGTATATGGAACCTAAAATTCAGATAATTTCAGTTTCAAAACTTAACATTTCAGATTCAGATACTTATATAGCTGCATAATTAAGCAACATACGACAATAAAGATGCTGGATCAAAGAGAGGGTCGGGATGTACCTTGAGCATGGAGAGCAGCACCACCTGTACGTAAGCATCTAAAGCAAAGTCTTGAAGAATGGATCAAAGAACGCACCTGGGGCCAGCAAGCAAACACATACCGCACGCAGGGACCAAACAGCTAGCACATGTCCATCTCCGGAGGGGGAGGTGGGAGCAGCAGCACCTCTGCCGCTGCCGAGTTCTGCTTCGGCGGATAGTCCCTCACAGCGTACAACACATACAACTTGTAGCGGATCCAATGGCCCCACTGGAGCACACTAACAGCCAAGAGGAGGTACACCAAGACGCGGAAGAACGATTGCCATAAGCGGGTTACCTCAGGATCGGGCATGTCGAAGCAGATCACCTGGCACCACGTGGATAGATAGAGGATGCAGAGCGCAATGTGGACCCCAATGACAGCCATGCCGCGGGGGCGGTTTATGCAACCGCCGAACGACCGGGACAAGGCGTATGGAACCAGCAACTTCATCTTCTTCATCAGCGCCGAGGGACGCTTCTGATCCTCCGCCGCCGCCGCCACGGGTGGGGCCGGAGGAGGCGGGGTCGGCATCGAAGCAGGATTGAAAGGCGGCGATGGCTCGAGGGAAGCGGGGAACGGGCGAGGAGGGCGAAACAGCTGCGGCATTGCCGAAATCGGTTCGAGGGGGCCGCCAAGTCGAGATCGCGAAGCGCGCGCACGGAGCTGTGCTCGGGAGATCGAGATCGGGATGCGGGGAATCGAAACTCTGGTGTCGATGGATTGCTCTGGTAGGCGGCCGGGGTGAAGCGACCCCGGCAAGCTAGGGTTTTATTGCCGGGAATTTCGTATCCCCCGCGCCAACCTGGCTGGACAAGAAGTGTCGGTCCGGTGGGTTTTTCATTATACCGTCTTTGCCCTTGGTGTTTTTTTTTATTAATTGACTAACAAAAATGAATAAAATAGGTTTTTTCATTATTACTATCTCTATTTATTTATTACGCTTGAGCTTTGACGACAAAAATAAAATAAAATAAATGGGTGCATGTCACAGATAGGATGGTTCGGGCCGGCGGTGACACGTCGACAGTGAGCTTGGCGACGGCGGCGGTCGGGGAAGAGGATGAAGAATGGCAGCGAACATCGGGGTAGAGGAACGTACGGCACCTAAAGGCAACACACGTGTGTAGACGGTGTGAATGGCGGCATAGAGACGATGGTGAGGACGAACGACGGCGGCGGCGGGGGGCAGCGGCGGTGGCGTTGGGGCGGCGGCGCATGTGCGCGAGGGAGAGTGAGAGCTATTGTTGCGCCACCCCCATCCTACCACGTGCCAATGCCATGGTCGAGATCCTAGCGTGATGGCCCCCAGCACGTGGCCCGTCGCCACGACAAAGCGCGGGAGCTAGTTCACCCTCGCGAGGCTCAATCTTTGGCGGTGGCCATGGGCGCCCGGTTGGTCTCCCACGCCGACTTATTCTGGTTCTTCGTGTCTCTTTCTTTGTCGTGCCCTCGACGCTAGCTCACAATCGGCTACCTTGATTGGCTGCTACAGTGTCATCGTCCACGCCACCTAGCTCTAGCCTCGCCCATATGCTCATCACGCCCATCTCCTTTGTGTACGATTGTGGTCACAGGCATCCCTACTGTGCACACCCAGCTCTTGAGCACCGCAGCTGACCCCCGCCCCGGCGCTTAGCGTCGCGACCCATCGGCCAGCTCTCGACCCTCACCCAAGCCTGGTCCCTCCCCCACTACTCGCTGCCATGGTTGCACATGGGAAGAAGATGAAGTAATGCTTTTTTGTATTTTGGTCCATGATTATGTTTTCATCATTATATATGAGTCTATTTCATAGCTAGAGCTCTACCAAATGGTCTTGTGGGAGCTTAGATCCATTGTAGAGCTGCTCTATGGTGGAGTATGGAGCAACACTTGCTCTCAAGATATGCTTTCGTGAGTCGAGCTCTATCAAACAGCCCTTAGCCGCATGCTTTTTCATTATACCGCCTGTACCGATTGAGCCTTCTGTTGACTAAAGATAAATAAAATAGGCTTTTTCATTCCTAACGTCTTTACACCCTGAGCGACAAAAAATAATAATAATAATAATAATAATAATAATAATAATAATAATAATAATAATAATAATAATAATAATAATGAGTGTCCTGATATAAGCTTCTTGCAAAATCTAAATCTAAATATACTATTTGTGTACTGATGCAAACCCATAAACAAATCTCGTTTGGCACGTCGATGTTCAAAATAGCTTCATATAATGATTCCAAGCTCGTAAGAGTTGTTCTGCGAGCATCATACAATGGCCTAGTATTTTTTTTAGTTTTTATTAACAAATAAATGCAACAGAAAATGATATATATATATATATATATATATATATATATAATAGATTGGTACTGATTAGAGGAAATAATTTTCGACCAGTGTTTCTTTAGCGTCGTCGTTGTCTGTCCCAAACACCACCAACGCCACCACGTGCCACCACGTCGCTGTTTGTGATCACCGTGCTCCCATGTGGCACCTTCCTCCGTAATTTAGAGCAACCACAATGTGGGTATAAAGCAGTCCATAAGCAATAAAATATTCTTCTATGGGTAGCTGAAACATTGTGACACCAAATCCATAGAGTAGTCCATAGTATCAGCTGCCCATAAGCTTATGGACTGCCCATAAGGAATAAAAAACCATATTTTCTCTATCTCTCCCTCTTCTACTGCCTCCAGCTCCATGTGTTAGTGGGCTCCACTTTTGGTCCATATAAACTCCTACATTGTGGAAGAAGCCACAGCTATGGACCGCTGACGCAAAAGCTATCACTATGGACTAACCAGTCCATAAACATTATGGTTGCTCTTAAGTCCAGTGTTTTTTGTTTTTTAGATTAAATTGAATAAAATTTGTCCCATCCGTCTTTGTTGATTGCTTGTCAGATCTCTTATTTATCAACAACAGTGTTAGCGCCCGGACGTTCGGACCAATATGCGCCGCCTGGACACCTGCGTGCTATCGTGCCTGCTATGCGTGTTTGGTTGCCTGGATGAACCCAGCATGCACCGTATGGCTGAGCCAGGCTAATTTTGGCCAGGCCAGATGCATGCAACAGGTCATTGTTTGGTTGCCTGTATGAGCACAACTAGACCAGCTGTAGCTGGTGTTTGGTTGCCATGAGCAAAACAAGGCCAGTTGCAACTGATGTTTGGTTCCCTACATACAACTCAATTGCATCACATTTGAGTTTTCACAATCTGATCAACATAAACTACCCAGGTTGCACATTCTAACCGATCAAAAGCCTCAACAAGATCATGGGTATGAGTTTAAAAGTTGCCTCAGACTAATGGTTTCATCACAATTCATGTGTAGGCTTGGAGCATAATGATCAAAGCATAACTCTTGTTGCAAATACAACATCATTTGGGGCATAAAATCATCAAAAGCTTACAGCCTCGTGCATGAAGAAAGTTGAGGCATATAAGTTCCCGACGATTCGATGAACTAAATGACAACAAAACCCATTTCTACATCACCTTTCCAGTTCCTCACAAGCCTAACATGATCACCACAATGTCCAACTGATTAAGTTTACAGTCCTCACCACAATGTCCTCATCGGCAATAGGGTTTTAGCAAAGCAAAAGGCCTCGGCAGAACCGGATTTGGTTTGCAAATATCATCATCGGTGGCATGAGCAACCAACTTTCTAGCTCATAGTAGGCATGGAGTTGTGGCTTACGCCCACTCCCAGCCATCCGTAATAGCATAGGCCATTCGGTTGCTTGGGAATGGACGTGAGCCATGCCTTGATGACTACCATGACTTCAAAAAAACTCTCATAGCCACCTCGCACAAGTGCAACAAGCATTTGGTAACTCTAAAAAATGAGCCGGATAACTAAGACCGGCAGATAACAAGAACGAGAACCAGCGGCGTCTGATCGAAGAGAGGGGCATGATCAGCTCGAGCAACCAGCGGAGGAGCATTGTCCAGCAGAGGGACATGCTCAGCAACAACAACAACAACTGGGAGGTGCATTGTCCAACAAAGGGACATGGTCGCCACTGTACTCCAAGTAGGATGCCTCAGCTTCTTCTCTTGTTGGAAAACTTTGATGCAAGTTATTTGGGAATCCACTAGTTTGAGTTGCACACATTGCCCAAGAGTTAGTCACACCAACCCTCTTGCCTCTGTAAACCACATACCCAAGCCATGCCAAGCTTGCAACAAAACCAAAGACAAGCCATCAGTATGACAGATGCAAGGCAGGACAAGTGATTAAAGAAAAAGAAATAGGTCGATTTAGAAATAAGTGGCCTCAACATTTTGATGGAATCAATAAATCAAACCTGTGGTGCGGTATCATCAGCCCATGGGCCATCAACATATCGATGGAATGAACAAATCAAACTTCTTGTCAGTATCATTACCCTATGGACCATCAACCTATATAGGAATCATCAATAAATCAAACTCATCTAACTGCATCACGGGCCACAAACACATCACAGGAATGTGTGCATGTGCTTAGATTCAATGAAACATCACAGGGAATAGGCATGTGCCCAGGTTGAATCAAAAAACATCATAGGCATACAAGGCATGTGCTCAGGTAGTACAAACAACATCATAGGCAATAGGACATGTGCTTAGAAATAAGAGTAACATCACAGGCTATAGGCCATGTGCTCAGAGTTGCATAAATAAAGACCGGGCTTCCCGGTCATATTGTTTGTACAACTTCCAAACTATCTAATCGCTTGCAATAGGAGGCAACAGCCCAAGCAAAGAACAACCATCGAGGTGGATCGGGGGGTTAAGACCAACAACTACACTAACTATATGTTAGTGTTAGTAAGGAATGCATGATCATTGACTCTGCATAAAAGAATAACCAACCCTAGCAGTCAGGTATGCACAAAAGAAGCCACCACTGCACACCATCAGACACTGCACAAAAGAAGTCCACCACTGCACACCCTCCAGATCGATCTCACACATAGTAGTGTTTGGCCAAGTGTGTCCTCACCACAACAACACACGATGGGGGTCGATCATCTTCACAAATGCAGTCCCGGGGTTTGTTGTCCAGCAGATGACCATAAGCACACATCAGTGCTTCTTCAGTGAAACCAGGAACAAACATCACAACACCATAGAGGTCAGGGTGGCTGTCCTCTACCTTAGTTGATGTCCTCTACCTTAGTTGAGCGAATAACATCCCGCAAACATCCTTCACCGCCTCGGCCATGCCAATGAACAACACCACATCCTCCTCGGCCCGGGGACCTCTTCCTCTTATTCCCACAAAGAGGATCGGGCTTGGTCGCATCACTCTTAGTCTTACCACTCCCATCAATCTTCTCGGTTGCCTTAGCCTTCAAACCGCTCTCATCAAAGTCGGAAAAAAAACGCCAAGAGGTTCATTGGACCCCAAGGCAAACTTGCCGGTTGCCCGCCATTGCCAAAGATCACGATCCATATACTTGTAGTCTTTGGATGGGCTTGTTGAGGTGCTCTGCATCCTTGGGATGTTGCTGCACAATAAACAAAACCACATATTAGCACATGGACACTCAAACCGTTCTTTTCTAGTTGCCTAGGACAACACGCGTTCCTTGATGACTTGATGGGTTCCTGCCAGAGGCGTGTTAAGGAGTTTGTGTCACAACCCAAGAAGATAGGCTTCGAGGGGGGGCCGCCCCAGGGCGGAACGGCCAGTCTTGAGGCGCCCCACGCGTGCGCCGCCGGGCCACCGCCGCCGCCGTTCAGCGATTATTTTGATAACTAAATTATCATAAGAAACAAAATATCTTCGAGTTTGATTAGAAAGGGCGCCACGGGCCAAACCTGAATCTCCCTAGCCAATCCTCCCTAAAATCACTTGTGATTGAAGAAAAAACATTCCCCTTCACTTTATTAGTTTTTGAAATAATTTTTTCGACCTTAAAATAATTGAAATGAAAAAGGTCTTAACTGAAAGATGTTGATATTATAAAAGTAATAGAACTTTGGTTTCTACCGTTTGTCCATCCAAGGTCATTTGACTACTTTAAATTTTTAAAATGTGAGAAATCCAAGCATAGTTTTCTTTGGACCAATGAGTTCAAATGAAAAAGTTGCCGACTATAAATTTTTGTCGCTTTTAGAGATATGTGAGTATTGCTTTTTTTTCATTTTTCCATTGGAGATTGTTTCAAAATTTGAACTACAAAATATGAGAATTTAAAATGACCGTTGGAACCGTAGTTTATTTGAAATGAAAAAAAAGTTATCAACTACAATGTTTTAGATCTTTTCAAGATCTATAAGTTTGCACAATTTCTCCATGCGAGGTAGTTTGATTGTTTATAAAAAATAGTTTCAAAATGTCCAAACATCAAACGAGAATTTGTGGGATTTCAATGATTTTAAATGAAAATCTTCTATAACTCTTATAAGAATAAATCCCACTAGGTGAATTCTCTCTACATGCAAGGTGTCCACATCATTCCCCACTAAGCCAACCCACTAGATGGTCTATCTTTTCATGCAAATTGTCCACATCATTACCCACTAAGTCCATGTCATCCCTTGTTACTTATAAAAATATCCATGTCATCTCTATCATGTGAAATAATTTAAATCTTTAATCTATTAACATACAATTTATCTACATACAATATTTTTTTATCACATATTTCTCTATAATGTAATCAGTTATTTTATACTCATGTTTTATGAGATCTTATCTAGTAAAATAACTTGTCAAATTCTTTACATATGTATACCACAAAATACCATATTGTAATGCTACATATATAAGAAAAATATTTTTAAGAGAGTCCCGCCAAGAACGCAGGGGGTATACTCCTAGTATGATCTACGGTCAAGTTGTACATTTCTTTGAGATATAAAACATTGATATAAAGCTTGTCTTATTTCTAATGAAATAAGAGAGTAGCCTAGGGCGTAGAATATTCTTATAATAAAAATCGATACAATAAGTATTTCAGTTTTCAAATTAATACGTGATCAAAAGCGTAAAGTTAAAATATAGATACTAGGAGAACTCTCGCGCGTTGTCGTGGGTATTCAATAGAATTTTATAATTAATTTAGTTAGAATTTGAATTGCGGTGGGTATTCAATAGAATTTTATAATTAATTTAGTTAGAATTTGAAGAGATTTACTTTGATACTGACAAATGTGTTATATATTGCTTGAAATCATTTGCTAAGTATGGAACACTACATAGTTGCTTGAGAATACACAAAAATATAAGCCTATAGAATTTTTGTTCCTTTCAATGGTTAATTGAATTAGGGCCTCTTTGGCTCAAGGGGAACCGGAAGGAAAAACAAAGGAATTCACGAGGCGTAGGAAAGGGAAGCAACTGATTCCTCTGTAATAGTTCCTTTATTTTGCATGTACATCTCTAATTAGCATGCACAATAGTTCCTTTATTTTGCATGTACATCTCTAATTAGCATGCACAACGAATCCATCTGCTTGATTTGGTTCAACGAACCTAAATGCTAATTTGTGTGGCTTTCTCCACCGCTGATTTTGTTCAACCCCTCTCCACCACTCGTCCCGACTCCTTGAGCCGCCCGCTCGTGCTGAGCCCGCATGGCCTCAGAACACGCATGCTCCGCCCGAGGCCACGCTGAGCGAGCCATGGCCTCTCCTACGCCGGTGACCCTCGCGACGCCTCCCCTGCATGGCTCTCCGCTCGCCACCGGGCCCTCCGCATGGCGACGCCGCTCTTGGCTCTCCGCTCGCCACCAGGCCGCCGCGACGCAAAACTGCGTCGTCCAAGCCAGCCACGCGCCGGACCACACGCCGCTGGCGTGGAGCCATCTCCCTCCTTGGTCGTCGTCCGTCCCAGACCATCGCGCCGAGCTTTGCTTGCTCGCCGCGGAGGCCACCGGCCATCTCCTTCCCTCTCTCCCTCATGCCACCCTCCTTCTCCCTCGCTTCCACTGTCCTGTTCGAAGCCGGATGAGCAGCAGGACGAACGCATCGGCGAGGAGATCGGCGTCAAGGTTGGCGGAGGCAGCAGCGTCCCTCCCTTCCTGAACTTTATATGAGGCTTGGAGACTCTTGACATCCATTATTGATGTTGAAGGAAGGTGAAGCAACGGTGAGGTGAAACTGATGGCTCTCCAATGTTTACGGGAATCATGAGCTAGTGGAATAGCATGCGAAGTTGGAGAGTTTTCATGCAGATTTTAATGAATGAATGCTTTTGGTTGGTGGGCAACGAAGTGTGGAGGTGATGGTGGGGCCCTCGTGATGATGTGGCTTCACCATTTCCGAGAGAACTCCCTAAGTGGGGGTTTCCCATATAGAAGTTTTAGAAGTTTTAGATTAATATTATCGTATAAAGTGGTAAGAGTGTATATACTTTAAGTTTATGTTTCAACTAATCACGTATGGTGCTAGAAAAAAAAAATTAATATAGAATTATCACTTATGAAACCGCTAGAAGTAAAAAGAAAAGATAGATTCTAAAATTCTTACAAGAACTTAAAAACATTTTGCAATCAAATTGGTAGAGAATAATCGCCATTGCAAATAATAGTTATTGATATGAGCAATTAATAAGCTCAGAAGTTTAGAAAAAGAATCAAAAAATGTAGGTTCATGGTTGTCACAATATACACTGCAGCTAAGCCATCATACTTCATACAAATGTTTCAACTAAATGTATATTACAGATGAAAGGAGGTGTATGTAAATAAAAAGCTGATAAATATGGATGAAAAGTACATAAAAATCAATAATTGATAGTTTAACAAAACTAAATATAGACTACAGTGTACCTATTATAGCTATTGTATTAGAACATTAGTGAAGATAAAAAGTATAAATATATCTAATTTTTATTATAGTCAGTATCTCTTAAGATTCTAATAAATGCGGGGAGCATGGGTTGATGAACTAGTTTAGATACAAATACTGAATCACTTTATGTATCTTTTATAATAGTGCAGTAAGTTTGAATGAAACATAATAAATTTATTTAATGACTACTATGGACAACGAGTCTGCCAAATTTAACATCCAATGTTTGTGATTCTTGTAGAATTTTTTTTTTTTCAGAGCCTCAATGAGTAACTGTGAGATGAGATGAAATTCTTCATTCTTGCTATCCAGTAAAAGGTTCTTGTCCCTGGATCAGATTGATTGCAACAGTTTAATTTGTACTAGACTATAAGAAGGATGACATCGAATTTTTACTTCAAAAATCAGTACAGAATTATGGAGCAGGAACGCGCAGAATCGAGCAATGGCCATCAACAGTACACAACAGTGGTTCATCAGTCACAAGCAGAGGCAGGCGCTTGTTCATGAGACGGCGGCGCTTCGTCGAGCTCCCAATGTTCAAAAACTAATAGACGGCGGCGCTCGTGTCGCCGGAGATGGCCATGGCTGGTAGTAATGGGCGCCTGCGTTCTAGTTCTCGACTACGTACAAGGTAGAACCACTTCCTCACGCTCCTAGTTGTAGATTATATCTTATTCTAGTATAATTTACTCTTTCAATTTGGGTGTAAGTTCTGTGTTCAACAATTGTAATTGGTTGTTTATACATAGGAATGATCATTTGGATTACTTGAACACTTCTATGTTCTTTTGCTTTGATTTCTCTTCTAATTTGCATGATCTGTTAATTTTATTTCTCCTTTTTCTTTGATCTTCTTCTAGTTTGCCTTGCATAGAAATTATCTGATTAATCTGTCTTTTTTCTCTGTGTTTTTTTTTTGCTTTGATCATCTTTTAATTTTCTTTCCCCTAGAAATTATTTGGTAAATCTGTCTGTTCTTTTGATTTTTAGCTCTGGTTTTAATCTCTTTTTATTTGGTTCATTGGATTTTGATCTTGTGGTTATAGAAATCAGAGTGACGGAGAGCCTTACAACACTTGATGGCTTGTTGGGTAGATTCGAGTGTTAGACTATCCGCACTCATGTTCCTTTTAAACGCTTCTATACGCCCCAATCATCAAGATTCTCTTCTCTATACCACTTTCTCCCGCACTCATGTTCCTTTTAAATGCTTCCTTTATCCGTCAAGTCATTTATGGAGCCTACTTATAATTTTATCTAAATATACTCATGTGAGATCTTTGTTTTGAAGGATTTATAGAAACAAATTTAATGATGTAATCGGAATTTAATTTGGTGTTTTAGGTTGCAGGTTATAGCATTTTTTAGATACATGAAAGGTGGGGCCCGCAGTTGCATGCACTCACCCCTCACCTCTCTCCCGCGCGCGACAGCATCTCCCGCTATAGTACCCCCGCACAGGCGCTAGGAATACCGGGAGTGGGATCCTCGGAGCGCGTACCGTAGCCTGTACCGTGTCCTGCTGTAGCAATTTATTCTGGTACGTGCTCCTCCAGGGAGCGTTACCGTGTCCCGCTGCAGATGGTCTTATGAGGTGTTGTGTCACTCGGTGACAAAAGGGTCTACATCACCCGTGTGAGTGACCAGTAGACAGACCCCTCTCTATTGACAATGATCCAGATAGACTTGCTCCAGGCCCTCCATAAAGGATATCCTCCATCATTGAAAGAATATGAACACGAGTGAAATACTAGACTGAATGCATGAATATTACTCGAATGCGCGCGTCTAATATAAGCGATCCAAAGCACTATGGGCCACTAGTCTTCATGCCTACATGGAAGGGGAGAGATTCTGTGGACTACGACCCATTACAAATACTAAATATAGTCTAACATTCCCCCACAATCGCAGCGGGAGCACGACAAACAATGAGACCGAGAAGAAGTTAAACCGACTTCCCCACAGTCACAAGTTGGCACGGTGCAGATGTTGCGGTTGGAGAGAAAACCTACGAGACTCATGCAAATGATAACCCATGGTGCCAATGTCGACGTAGCCGGCGTGAGGGCGTAGAAGCCGTGGTCGATGAAGCCGTCTTTGAAGATGTCGCGGTCAAAAGTATTTGTGGTTGGGTTGCCTTGTCGATGGAGTTGCGAAAGCGCACGAGGGCGCCATGGTGGTGACGAGACGTGTTGAGGCAATCGTCGTGGGAGGAGGCGATGCCGGTCGACGTACTGCCGTCGGGCCGCCATGGACATAGAAGAAAGGCGACGACACAATCGAGGGCGGGCGGGGTGGGATAGGAGGGTCGATGCCGGTCGATGCGAGTCAAGCCGCCCTAAGCACCGAAGCGGAGCCGGATTTGCCGATCCAAAGAACACCTCGGGACGGCGGCACGCGGCCGGTGTTGCCAATACCAAGCGCATAAGGAGAGGGCCCCAACCATATGGTTGTCTTCCGGGAGAAGAAGCAGTGGGTAGCGACGCATCGGGCGAAAGTGTGACTCGGCGACGATGCGCGAGGGCCAACGAGCGTGCTCGCCGACGACGATATCGCGCGGGCTTCGATGACGAAGATCCAATCGCCAGATCTAAGACCTTGTGCGACGGAGGAGGGACGCGTCAGCGAAAGCACAGCCGATGACGCGAGATGCAAAGACAAATTGCCGATGCACTGGGGACGATGATGTAAATGCAACGGCGAAGTGGACACACGGGCGGCGGTGGTCGTCAGAGGCGACACAACAACAGCCCCGTTGCTCGGAGAAGATGCACGTAGTACCGGCGATGTTGTCGATGAAGTCGATGCCGCGATGACGGAGTAGATCGCGCTGGGTCGGCAGGTGACGGGCGCTCAACCCCGATTGGGTGGCGCAAGCCGCACAAAGGGGCCGCAGCACATGTCAAAGGTCGACACGACCGACGTGGTGGAGATGGGCGTATCCACCCAACGGCGAAATAAACGCTAGAGACCTTGCTGCCACCATGGCGGCGGAGGGTCAAGGCGTGCGGTGGCATCGATTCATGCATGGGCAAGCAGCGTTGCATGCAAGCAGGGGCCGTGACCAGATGGAGTGGATGGAAGCGGCGCTTTGTTGATGTGTTTGGCTTTAAGAGCACTCACAAAGGCGGACTCTACCCATAGAGTCTATATCTCAAGACTCTATCACAAGAAACCTTGGTCCACAATGCATACTTTGTCATGATAGTTTCTATAGATATAGACATTTATTACTAAGCACAAAACAAGCTGATCAGTTGTGGCATATTGCCATGTGATCCATCAATAAATGATATGCCACATCAGCAAATCATCTACGTGTCGGTGTAATTAATGGCTATGGACTCTACCATAGAGTCCACTTGACCGCGTGAGTGCCCTAAGACTGCTTTTGTGGCCTTTATGGGTAACAAAATTGGCGGGGCGAAGAGGGTATCAAACTAACGCGAGCTGAGCCGATCGGATGCCAAAAAAATGAGCCGGCTGTAAACAAAATTGGAAGGGCGAAGCGAAGCTCAAACGAGGGGACCGCGAGCTCAACCAGAGGCCGTCCGATCCACGTAACGGGCACGCGTGGCGTGAATCTAGGATGGTGGAGCACCCAGGGCGCGTGAGCCCCGGGTTCACGCGCTTTTTTTCCGGCGTGGTGGGGTTGCATGCAAGCCGGGCGCATGACCAGATGGAGTGGATGGGCGAGCGGGCGAGCGCATCGCGTGGCCTGGCGCATGCAGTGGTGCGGCGATCGGGCGCGTGCGATGCATGGAGTAGAGTCTCTACGACAGCGCGCGATGGGAAGGGGGGAAGGGGTCGGGCTGGCGAGGGAAGTATCTGCGGCAGCGTGATGAGAAGGGCAGCGTGATGAGAAGGGTCGACGAGTGGGAGGAGCTCGACGACGACAACAATGGCAGCCGAATCAATAGGATCGGACGCCTAAACAGGAGCGCTGCCCCTAGCAGAGATCAATCTCTCCCCAGGGGCGCGCGGTGCGAAAGCGAGAAAAAAAAGATAAAGAACCTATGCTCTGATTACCATGAAAGAGTGTGAACACTGGTGAATAGTGGAATAGATTATTGTATTGCTTAGAGTACGCAGGTACAATATAGCGAAGTGCCGAAGCACTATAGGCCACTAGTCTTCATGCCTACATGGAAGGGGAGAGATCATGTGGACTACGACCCATTACAAATACTAAATGAGGAACGGCGATTGGTTAGATTGGCCGGCTATGATTTCACCATCCCATAACTCCTCTACTGTTTTGAATGGCCCAGATTCATGGACCAAGAAATCGTAGTTGCCCCTCGACTCTGGGAGCTCGCTAATCTTGCGGCGGTCATCGTCGGTGAGCTCCCAGTCGAAGATGCCAAGGTTCTCTCGCATCCTGCTCTGGTTAAAGCTCTTGGGGATCACGCAGTCACCTTGCTCGTAAACCCACCTAATGCACACCTGCACCATGCCCATCTACTGTTAAACAACTTAAACTATTTTTTAGCTAGACTAGAAGAGCAGGTCATAATATACGTTTCTTCACTTTGTATGTACAAAAGCTAGCGTTGCGTGAAAGATCGAGGTTGTATTGTAGTAGTACGTACCTGGGCGACGGTTTTGCCCCTTTCCTGGGCGATCTGTTTGAGGACTGGGGAATCCATGACGGAGTTATTGGCCCATGACGTGCGAGTCGAACCCAGTGGAGAGTAGCCGCATAGCTGGATGCCTTTGGTCCTGCAGAATTGCCTGAGCTTCTCCTGCCGGCAACATGGGTTCACCTCCACCTGGTTAACAGCCGGAGGGATCTTGGCGAAAGAGAGCAGGTACTCTAGCTTCTTGCAGGTGAAGTTGCTGACGCCGATGGCCTTGGCCAGCCCTCGCCTGTGGCACTCTTCCATCTCCTCCCACACCCCCTTCATGTCCAAGGCCACCATGTCTTTCTTCACAAACATCACCGGACCTGCTCCTTGAGCCTCGGGAGGACGCATGCTCACCGGGTGGTGAATCAGGTACAGGTCCACGTACTCCATCTGCAGGGTACTGACAGAAGAATTGTTCACCATGCATCAGTCGTCTATATATACTCCTTAGAAAGTGGGCATGGGTTACACGTACTGCAGTGTCTTGTGGATGGCCGGCAGGACGCGGCCGGGGTGTGCGTCGGTCAGCCAGAGCTTGACGTGACGTACACATCATCCCGGGAGGCGATCGTCCCGGCGCGCACGGCCTTGATGATTGCGTCCCCGAGCGCGGCCTCCGTGTTGTACAATACGGCGGTGTCTAGGTGGCGGTACCCGGCGTCGAGGGCTTGGAGGATGGCCTCCGTCACGCCGGCGTGGCCCTCGGCTTGGCCGAGCGTGGCCGTGGCCGTGCCCAAGCCCAGCCGTGGCATGGGCTTCCCGGAGCTCAGCGCCACTGCTGGCACCACGAAAGTCCTGCCTTGGCCGCCGGCACCACCGGTAGCGGCCATGGCGAACGACTTGGCGATTGCCTAAAGGATGCTGGTGGTTGAGGTGGTATATAATCGGTGCATCAAGAAGACACACACAGTTGTAGAAAGCTCCGTGCACACCTGTCAGAATTTATGTGAAATTGCCCTTATTCCGAGCGCACAGCGTGTCGTGTACTTGCATTGTGCGACCCACATATCGATTGGTCCGCCCGGCTATGGAGGGACCGACTTATATACATCATGCATGTGGTTGGTTCTTTTTCTCTTTGTCTCTTTAGACTGCGTGGAACACGTGGTTAGCAATATTTTCGAAGAAGTTCCTTTTTCTCTTTCGGCATTAGTGGCCACGTACAAACTGTTGGAAATAACAGCAATTCAGTAACGCAATAATTAATTCCGACAATAAAAAAAAGATCTACAACATGTATCAGAAATATATGATTCATCACTAGCACTACGAAACTAGACAAATACTGGTAATCTAGTGCTAGCAACAATAAGAACAAGAGGACGAAAGAGAAGGGAGAGGATCGACATTCTTACGTTAGTTGTCGGCGCTAGAAGCACAAAGTAGACGGGCGGACCGGCGATGGAGACCGACGGAGAGGAAGAAGACGCCCAGCGAAAGGCGCCGCGACGGCGCTTCCCAAAAACCTAATACGCCCCTACCCCGTGCGGGGACACGAGGAGACGTAGGGCTTCGAGCCTCGCTCTCCCGACGACGATGGCACGCCGGCGACGGGATGGGGAAGACGGCGGCAAAATGAGACGATGGTACCGAAGAGAATGATTTCTCTGGGTCGTGGGGGGCGACGCCTCGCCCCTCTATTTATACACGCAATGCAGCTAATAAGGCAAGTAATTGCCGCGTCAATCACCAGATTAAGGCAATAGAGCACCGTTAGGGTTATTGCCATAATACGAGAATAATTGCTTTCCTAAATGGACCTTCCAAATAGGACAGCGCAATTTTCTCCATGCATGCAAAAATTTCGAGTAGCAAAAGGAAGCTGCGCACCCGCAAGTTACGAGGGGCGAAGAATGGCAGGACCATTCACGCGCATGTCGTGTGCCTTTCGCCACGCCACGCCACGCCACGCCCTGCCCGGCGAGGCGAGCAAGCGCGTGTGTTTTTCCTTTTTCCTCTCATCAATTACTTCAACAAGGTGAAGACCACTCTCCTATTTAAGTTGGCCTTACTCCTCCTAGTTGAGTAATGTGGGACTAAAGTCTCCCACCATATCATGCATGTGTGAGTGGGCCTTTGGGATTTATATTTGGGAATATTTGGGCCAAAAGCCCAAATCTTCTAACACGAACCTGTTAGCTGAGCCCTGAGGGGATTGGGGTTAATTGGAGCAGAAGACGCAAGGGAAGGAGATGCGGTTGTTCGGAGAATAGGAGAGTTAACGTATCTGTTTACAACTTGTCTTTGTTTATACATCGGCGGTGCCAGGTGTTGTTCAGCAGCGCAGCTCCTTCTACTTCCTAGGGTCAAGCCCACTGTGGCCCGTAGGCACGAGTGCTTGGTGCGTCAGCTCTGTCTGCGGGCAGTTGCCGGATGGGCTACAGTGGATGGGCTTTTCTTCAGTCCTCGGAGATGTGTTCAAAGCATAGTTTTTCAAACCGACCGGAGATCGAACCGGTGAGACCTTCGGTTCATGGTTCATTGGTCCAACCGTTAAGAACCGGTTGAACCGCCGGTTCGATAAGAATGGATCGTTTTTTCGAACCGGACACAAATGTTTCAGTCCTCGGAGATGTGTTCAGAGCCGCTAGGCTGCAGCGGTAACAGAACCTTCAGATAAGTGGCAAGGCGAGTTCCCAGTCCCAGGCTGTAGAAAATGGAATTGCGGCGAGGGCAGGTTGAGGTCGCGGGCCCTTCTCGTATGCCAGCTGGGAGTTGACAATACCAATTACCACCTCAGCGCGGCCAAGGCACTAAGCTTCAAGGAGATGACACCAGGCCAAGGCGCGCGGAGTTCGTGAAGAGGATCAAGCACGAGGAAATAGCCAGTAGATCGGGTAAACATCGCATGCTTAAGGATTTGCATGAGCAGAGCTTGGCTAAGAGAGACATCCAGGCAACCAAACAGCGCCACCCTGCATCCGGCCAGCCCTGTTTCAGCTACATGCGAGGGAACCAAACAGCCCCTAAGGTTCTTTTCTAGTTGGCTAGGACAACGCGTTCCTTGATGACTTGATGGGCTCCTGCTACAAACGCGTTAAGGAGTTCGTGTCACAGCCCAAGAAGATAGGCTCGAAGGAGGGGCCGCCAGCCCATGACGGGCGCAGCCAGCGCAGAGGCCCCCTAGCATGCACGCCGTGCCGTCGCCGCCGTCCCCGCGGTTATTTTGATAACTAAATAAGAAATAAAATATCTTCGAGTTTGATTAGGAAGTATGGCCACGGGCGCTCAAACCTGAATCTCCCCTAGCCAATCCTCCCTAAAATCACTTGTGATTGAAGAAAAAAAACATTCCCCTTCACTTTATTAGTTTTTGAAATAAATATTTCGACCTTATAATAATTGAAATGAAAAAGGTCTTAACTAGAAAGATGTAGATATTATCAAGTAATAGAACTTTGGTTTCTACCGTTTGTCCATCCGAGGTCATTTGACTACTTTAAATTTTAAAATGTGAGAAATCCAAGCATAGTTTTCTTTGGACCAATGAGTTCAAATGAAAAAGTTGCTGACTACAAATTTGTATCGCTTTTAGAGATCCATGAGTATTGTTTTTTTTTTTCATTTTTCCATTGGAGATCGTTTTAAAATTTTGAACTACAAAATATGAGCACTTAAAACTGACTGTTGGAACTATAGTTTATTTGAAATGAAAAAAGTTATCAACTACAATGTTTTAGATCTTTTCAAGATCTATGACTTTTTGCACAATTTCTCCATGCGAGGTAGTTTGATTGTTTATAAAAAATAGTTTCAAAATGTGAAAACTTCAAACAGAATTTGTGGGATTTCAATGATTTTAAATGAAAATCTATCTATAACTCTTATAATAATAAACTCCACTAGGTGAATTCTCTCTACATGCAAGGTGTCCACAACATTCCCCACTAAGCCAACCCACTACATGGTCTATCTTTTCATGCAAATTGTCCACATCATTACCCACTAAGTCCACGTCATCCCTTATTAATTACAAAAAATATCCATATCATCTCTGTCATGTGAAATAATTTAAATTTTAAACTATTAACATACAATTTATCTATATACAGTATTTATTTTATCAAATATTTCTCTATAATGTAATCAATTATTTTATACTCATGTTTTATGAGATCTCATCCAGTAAAATAACTTGCAGTCAAATTATTTATATATGTATACCACAAAATACCATATTGTAATGCAACATATATAAGAAAAATATTTTTAAGAGTGTCCCGTGCAACGCGTGGGGTATACTCCTTATACTCTTGTTTTATGAGATCTCATCCAGTAAAATAACTTGCAGTCAAATTCTTTATAAAACATTGATATAAAGCTTGTCTTATTTCAGAATGAAATAAGAGAGTAGCCTAGGATGTAGAATATTCTTATAATAAAAATTGATAAAATAAGTATTTCAATTTTCTAATTAACACGTGATCAAAAGCGTAAAGTTAAAATATAGATATTAATGTTATCGTATAAAGTGGTAGGAGTGTATATACTTTAAGTTTATGTTTCAACTAATCACGTCTGGTGCTAGAAAAATTAATATAGAATTATCACTTATAAAACCGTTAGAATTAAATGAAAAAGATAGATTCTAAAATTCTTACAAGAACTTAAAAAAAAGGGTGGAGGTTTCTTTCCTGACTTCGGGTCAAAACTTAAAACATTTTGCAATCAAATTGGTAGAGAATAATCGCCATTGTCAATAATAGTTATTTTAAAATTTAGAAGTTTGGAAAAAGAATCAAAATTTAGGTTCATGGTTTTCACAATATACACTGCAGCTAAGCCATCATACTTCATACAAATGTTTCAACTAAATGTATATTGCACATAAAACGAGGTGTATGTAAAAAAACTGATAAATATGGATGAAAAGTACAAAAAAAAAATCAATAATTGATAGTTTAACAAAACTAAATGTAGAGTACAGTGTACCTATTATAGCTATTGTATTAGAACATTAGTGAAGAGAAAAAATATCAATATATCTAATTTTTTATTATAGTTAGTGTCTCTTAATATTCTAATCTGTGCGGGAGCCTGGATTGATGAACTAGTTTAGATACAAATACTGAATCACTTTATGTATCTTTTACAATAGTGCAGTGAGTAAGTTTGAATGAAACATAATAAATCTAATGACTACTGTGGACAACGAGTCTGCCAAATTTAACATCCAATGTTTGTGATTCTTGTAGAAATTTTTTTCAGAGCCTCCAATCAGTAACTGTGAGATGAGATGAGATTCTTCATTCTTGCTATCCAGTAAAAGATTCTTGTCCCTGGATCAGATTGATTGCAACAGTTTAATTTGTACTGGACTAAATGAAGGATGACATGGAATTTTTACTTCAAAATCAGTGCAGAATTATGGAGCAGGAATGCGCAGAATCGAGCAATGGCCATCAACAGTACACAACAGTGGTCATGATTCTTGTAGAAATTTTTTTCAGAGCCTCCAATCAGTAATTGTGAGATGAGATGAGATTCTTCATTCTTGCTATCCAGTAAAAGGTTCTTGTCCCTGGATCAGATTGATTGCAACAGTTTAATTTGTACAGGACAGAAGGAAGAAGTTCAAAATCAGTACAGAATTATGGAGCAGGAACGCGCAGAATCGAGCAATGGCCATCAACAGTACACAACAGTGGTTCATCAGTCACAAGCAGAGGCAGGCGCTTGTTCATGAGACGGCGGCGCGTCGTCGAGCTCCCTGAGCGTGGCGACCACCTGCAGCATGTTGGGGCGCTTGGACGGGAAGTCGTCCACGCACTGCAGCGACAGCTCCAGGAACCTGGCCATCTCCCTCTCCTCTCCATCCACGGCAGCAATCACAAGCTCCGGGTCGACGACCTCCTTGCCGGCACCCTCCCCTGACCTTCATCTTCACCCAGCCGACGAGGTTGGTATCCCCGAAGTCCTCCTTGTCCGTCGGCCTCCTCCCCGTCAGAAGCTCCAGGAACACCACACCCAGGGAGTAGACGTCGCCCTTGGCGGTGCACCGGAAGCTCTGGTAGTACTCCGGCGGCACGTACCCGGGCGTGCCGGCCAGCGTGCTGACGCTCAGGTGCGTGTCCAGCGCGCTGATGAGCCGCGCCATGCCGAAGTCGGCGACGCGGGCCTCCATGTCGCCGTCGAGGAGGACGTTGCTGGACTTCATGTCCCGGTGGATGATGTGCGGGATGCAGTTGTGATGAAGGAAGCAGAGCCCCCTCGCGGCGCCGCGCGCCACTCGCTTCCGGCGCTCCCACGGCAGCCGCAGCGCCCGGCCGTGGAGGCCGTCCTCCAGGCTGCCGTTGCTCATGTACTCGTACACCAGCAGCCTCTCCTCGCCGATCTTGCAGTAGCCCAGCAGAGGCACCAGGTTCCGGTGCTTGATCTTGCCCAGCGTCTCCATCTCCGCCGTGAACTCGCGGTCGCCCTGGTAGCTCAGGTGGATGAGCTTCTTGATGGCCACGCACGACCCGTCCTTGAGCGTCGCCTTGAACACCTCGCCGAACCCGCCGGAGCCGACCAGGCTGCCGGCGGAGAACCCGTTGGTGGCCTCGATCAGCTGCGTGAAGGTCAGACGCCGGAGCTGCCGCTGGAAGGTGGCCACGTTGATGCTCAGCGCCTCCTTCTCCGCCTTGCCCAGCTTCCAGATCGTCGCCGTCCGCGTCCCGTCCTGCAGGCTGCTCAGCATCCGCGCCTCGCGCGCCTCCTTCCGGCGCGCGCGCGCCACCACGAAGCACGCCACCGCCAGACCGCACGCCACCACGCCGGCGACCAGCACGGCCAGGATCACGCCCCACAGCGCACGCCTGTCAGAACGGCTGCCGTCGGGCTGCGCCAGGACAGACGCGGTCGCCCGCGGCGTCGGCCCGCACGGCAGCAGCGGCATGCCGCAGAGGCCCGGGTTGCCCGTGTACTGGCTTGCCGGCAGCGTGCTCAGCTGCCCGCGCTGCGGGATCTCGCCGCTGAGCTTGTTGTCAGAGACGTCGATCTGCACCAGGAAGGAGAGGTTGGAGAAGGAGTCCGGGATGCCGCCGGAGAGCGCGTTGTGCGACACGTCGAACACGCCCAGGTTGTGCAGCCGCCCCAGCGACGCCGGGATCTCGCCGGTGAGGTTGTTCCGCGCCAGGTCAAGCACCTGGAGCACCACCATGTCGCCGAACTCCTCGGGGATGTCTCCGGTGAGCGCATTGTAGGACAGGTCCAGGTACTCCAACGTCTGATACCTTGTCCAGCCGCTCACCGCCGCGCCGGAGTAGAGCCGCGTGAAGTCGCAGCTCTTGAGCGTCGGCACCTGCAGCAGCCGCTCCGGCCGGATGCCGGCGAACTCCAGCAGCCCGCCCACGCCCTTGCACGAGTTCCCTACGTTGCGCACGAACGCCAGCGTGTTGCCGGACAGGATCCCGCTGAGCGGGGTCGACCCGAGCTGCCGGCCCAGCCGCCGCGGGATCTCGCCGGTGAGTCGGTTGCTGTTGAGGTCCAGCCACATGAGACTGCTGCAGTTGCCGAGCTCCTTGGGGATCACGCCCTCCAGGCTGTTGTTGGCCAGCTGCAGCACGGCGAGGCGAGTGAGCCGGCCGAACTCTGGCCGGATGGTGCCGGTGATCCGGTTGCTCGTGAGCGACACCCACTCGAGGCCGGTGCAGTTGAACAGCTCGACGGGGATGTCGCCGCCTAGGAAGTTGTTGTTGAGGATCAGCGTGCGGAGGCCGCGGCATTGCCCGAGCTCCGCCGGGATCCGGCCCTGTAGGCCGTTGAACCACATCACCAGCTTCTCGAGGCCACGCAGCTGGCCGAGCTCCGGCGGGATCGGGCCGCACAGGTAGTTGATGCTGAAGTCGATCACCCTCAGGCGCGAGCAGTTGGCGAGCCCCGGCGGGATGGTCCCGGTGACCATGTTGTCCGGCATCCGGAGCTCCTCAAGCGCCGCGCCAGGCGAGCAGAGTTCCGCCGGCAGCGCGCCGGAGATCTTGTTGCTGCTGAGGTCGGCGACCCTGAGGCTGGTGCAGGAGGTGATCGTGCTCGGGAGGGAGCCCGAGATGAAGTTGTTGCTGACGAGGAGGCTCTCCAGCGACGTCAGGTTGCCGAGCACGGCGGCCGGTATGGCGCCGGTCAGCTTGTTGTCCGCGGCGTCGAGCAGCCGCAGCGCATGGCACGCCGACAGAGACTCCGGGATGGGTCCCGTGATGTTGTTGCTCGACACCTTCAGAACTGTCAGCGAAGCACACGAGTTACCGATGCTGTCGGGGATCGGGCCGCTGAGGTGGTTCGACGAGACGTCGAACACCTCGAGGCCGGCGATCCCAGCCACGGACTCCGGTATCGGCCCGGTGAGGCCGTTGTACGACAGGTTGAGCGTCCTGAGCCCCGAGCAGCGCGACAGCGCCGGCGGGATCGCGCCGCCGAAGCGGTTCTCGGACAGGTCGAGCAGAGTGAGCGTGTCGGCGAACGACATCTTGGAGACGTCACCGGAAAGGTTGTTGCCTGACACGTCGAACGACTGGATGCTCGGCGCGCCGGCGAGGATCGACTCCGGCAACACGCCTGTGAGGTTGTTCCGCGCGAGGCTGACGGTGGTGAGGTTCGGGTAGCGCGTGATCAGGTCCCCAGGAAGGCTGCCACCGAGGCCACCGTAGGCGAAGTCCAGCGTCTGCAGCGCGGGAGGAAGGCTGAGCAGGTCGGCGGCGTCGGCGCTGAGCGCCGCGCCGTTCCCGGACAGGTTGAGGTGTTGCAGCGTGTCGACCGCTGCCAGGGCGGCGAGCGACGCGCGTTCGGAGACGAGGCCGCTGCCGGCGAGGTCGAGCCGCGTCACCCTCCCGTCGCCGCCGTCGCACGCCACGCCGTGCCAGTTGCATGGGCCGCCATCACTCCCACTCGGCTGCCAAGACGAGAGGACACCACCAGGGTCTTTCTCGATGGAGGCCTTGAACCGGAGGAGGGCGTCGGCGTCAGTTGCCGCCACCGGTGCAAACGCTGACGACAACACGTAGATGGACGATACGAGGAGCAAAAGCCTGAGCATGTCCATGGTGATGGCAGCAAAAGCTGGGCGATCGAAAATGGATAGCAGATGAGAGGCGATCGAGTTCAAAGGAACATTGTACACAAGGAGCGAGAAAGCTAGCCGAGAGGGATGGTGCCAGTGATTGTTTGTTTTGGGAACCAGTATGGCATGATGCATGTCTTTGGTTTGGGATTAGTATATATGTAGGGTGACCAATGAAAGCATGGATCAGCGAGTGACATAATCTGTGCTGATCTGTTGCTTGTGTTAGTGTGTCTTTGGGACTGTTAGCTCAACACTACTGGAAAATCAGGTTTTGCGGAGGGTACAGCGTTTTGCCGAGAGCCGAAAATAGGACGCTCGGCAAAGCCAGCCTTTGCCTACAGATGTTCTCGCCAACGCCCAATCCTCGGCAAAGACTGTTTCCCCGTCACTTGGTATGACTCTGCCACCTGGGCTCCTAGCTCTAGTCGCTCCGCAGTTGTTTCTGACTCAACACGTGATGGGTACTCCTATGAGTATGATAGCAAAGGGTTTCGTTTGTGGTTTCCTGTATCATGTAATCATGTCTAACACTTGCAACCTTGTCTCCTTTATGCAGCCTAGATCAGCGGGTTTGAATCAGCCACTTCCAGGTGTTGTCTTCCCATCGCCGGTAACTCAGTATCTGCCTTTCCCACCTCTCAGATGAACGTCGGTTTCTTTTTTCACTTAGTTGATGATGTGATGAGACTTGTGAGACTTCTGGACTTGATGGTATATTTGATACACTTTTGGTGACGTGGTGATGCATTTTTGCTACATATGCGATATATATGTGTTCTGATGTGTTATATATGCCGAATGTGTCAAGTATGTTATGCATGAGATATATAATTATCAAGTGATTGAATGGATGTGATATATATGTCTATTTGCCAAGACGGAAACCAAAAACAAAATTAAAATGGCTTTTTTGGTCCTTTGCCGAGAGCAATTGCCAAGGCGCCGACAAAGCTGGAAAAGTTTTCAGCTTTGCCGAGCGTCGTAGCTAGGCTCTCGGCAAAGCTTTTCAAAAAAAATTTTGCCGAGCGAAGGCCGACGTGGTGCTCGGCAAGATTTTTGCAACAAAAGGGAAAAATCTTTGTGGAGACCTCGCTTGTGTGGCTCTCAGCAAAGTGTATTTGTAAAGAAAAAAAAAAAATTTTGTCAAAGGCAAAAAGTTGTCAGTTCTAACCGGCGTTAACGGCTACTTTTCTTCACCGAGAGCCCAAACCGACCCTCGGTAAAGCCTTTGACGAGTCTCTCATGATGCAGCGCTTCGGCAAAGGTGCTCTGCCGTGAAAAAAATTCTCCCGAGGCTCTTTGCCTTTGCCGAGAGGAATTTACGCTCGGCAAGGTTTCTGCAAAAACAAAGATAGGTAGCTGGGGATGGATATATGACGTATAATTCTTCTAATCATTTTAAGATTTCAAAAAGACGCTAGATTTTTCTCCGCAAAGTGATACCACTGGATTCATAATTGAAAGAAGTATCTTGTTTTTTTTTTTTTTTTATGATTTCATATCTGGAGAGATTTAGTACAAGATAAATTATAGGTCAAATCGTGTCTTAAATTTGGAGATGGAGTGGTCCTCCCATCCAACAATTTAAGACATGTTTTGGAACGTAAAAGTCTCTTGAAAATACATTTAGACAATTATTGGTTTGTTTTCCATCACATTATAGCTACAAAATAGCTATCACCTTACAGTATTATATTGTGGTTACTGATCTATTGATTTAGTTTATATAATGAGTTTGCATATTTTTAGTAATTCTAGTTCTGAAAATAAAATGATCCATCGATTCGAAATTGTATTTTTTTTTTCTACAAACTCAGTAAAAGTTATGTCTAGATATACATTAATACTAAGTTACGGTTCTAGATGAAAAAAACACAACGATCTACAATCAATATAGAATGAAGGGAGTACATATCTTACATCAATGGACAGAGGAGAACTATTTGGTATTATCAAAATGAGCATGGCCAAAATTTACTTCGTCAAAGTTTTTTCAAGAGGCATAAAATGACTTGGCTGTTTTGGAATACTGAAATTATTATTATTATTATTATTTATCTTTATACGACAGCAATATAAATATAATTCGATTTGAATAACAAGCAAATACTTTTTGATATATATAGATTTTTATATTGATATAGTCTCTCCCTCAAAATAAGTTTGCATCTTATATTTGGAGCAGCCAACCAATCTCAACTTTGACTAGGTTGAACGAAATAGTATCAACATTTGTATCTTTGCTTAAGTGGTAGGTGGCGTCCCTATTAACATTGAAACGCCTATGGTGACTTCCTGAACTTCAAGATCTGCTGGTTTATTCTTTCGAAGGTGCTCATAGGGGTAGCGTTTGCGCACGTGTGGTTATAGGGTTTGAGGTGCGTGCATGCGTGTTGAGCCCCACGTGTTGTACTTGTATAGTCTCAAAAAAACTATGAAATATATGACGTGTTTGACTCCTCAAAACATGATATCAAGATTTATTTTTGAGGAGAATGGAGAGCATTTGGAAAAAAAATATGATGCAAAAAAATGTTGTGAACACTTGCATATATTTTTTGTGATGACCGAGGTTGCTTTGCGTTGCTTTGGGATCAGCAACCACAGGGAGTAATCATGTGTGTGCATGAGGATGCAAAAGGAGAGGAGGCCCGAGCTCCACGCACTTCACAAATCACAAAGTGAAAAGCAGCAAATTCAGTGGTCCACACCACTGACCGAAGGGGAATGTCGCATCAATTTCAAGTGCATCCGATCCCTCTTCTACTGCGCCATCGCTGGAGGTCATAATGTTCTTCTCTCCTGGCTCTCAGATCAGCTAACACTCCTCTGTTTCTAGTTCTAAGACCCTATTGATTAAATACAGTCGTAGTGACAGAAGACCCTATTGATTATAATGTCCTTTTCCATGAGGATGCAAAAGGAGGGCTCTGATGTGTCTACATACTTGCATGCATGGTGGAGGACAATAAAAAAAGGTATATGAAGATGCCATACACTTGCCACGTCCTAAATAGCGCTATAAAATACCTGCAGCAGCTAGAGAGAGGATGTGTGTCTTGTTGAGTGCTCGATGTCATATTCGCACTTTGGCGCGCGCCGCACGTGTAATCATAATTATCACTGCAAGCAGTAGGGTTGGCAAATCCAATTTTCAATGTTGGGTTACAAACTTTGTGATGATTTAGATGTCTGGAGACTGATGATGATGATGATGTGGAAGAAGCACACATTAGTTATGATGTGTGTGTTTTTTCTAAACGGAAGCTGCTATATTTCTTTCACAAGAAAAAAATAACCAACATTTCTTACAACATGCTAAACCCTTAGATCATGATCACTGTATGTACAAAGTGGTAGCTAGCACAGATTTATATATTTGTATCACAAATCACAACTAACAATTTTTTCTATGGAAAGACAATGACAGATTAAAGGTGTGTGTTCTCACAAATCATAACTAGCACGTCGCAAGATTGAGTTGGATGATTTCTTTCAACAGAGACATAGGAAAAGTGCTAAACTATGTATGATCATCTTTGTGATGTGCATGTGCTGGTTTGCTACAATAATTTGCACCCTTAGACAAAACCCAAGTGTAGGGAGATCTGACACTGCATGCTCTACTGTGTGGAAATCTCATTGCAGCAAGCCAAGTGAAGCATAAAGCCCTACAATAAAAATATTCAGACAGAGGCAGATCTTGTAGGTGTGCCAGGGTGCACCAAAACCCACAAGAGGTTCATAATTAGATATTCTTGTACCTAGAATCAATAAGTTGTTATTATAGGAATATTAAAGAGGTAAAGAACCACGGCCCGTGTCATGGATGGCAAAAAGATCCATTTTTCTTTATACCTAAAGGGTGTGTTTGGCAGATATTCTAAAAGTGTTTTTGGGATCCATTTTTTCATTGAGAAATGTTTGTTTGATAAATCACTTCAGTAGAACCGTTCGACTAGCTTGATGGAATTCTTGAAAGTAGAGTTAAAATCAGAAGAAAAACAAATTTTGGTTGTTTGACCATAGTACAAATACGAGAATCGGTTCAAAGTAATTATCCCCGAAACAAAATTCTCTCTTTGCGGCATTTGGGGCAACGATGATTTTAGTGATTTTTTAGAATGCACCAAGTTCAAGTATGATTTTTTTTTCCATCAATCACAACCCTGTTTATGTCTCTCAGTCCTACCATTCTCGTGACGGATAGCAAAACATATATTCAAATAAGTAGAGTGACGCTCAACTATACCTAATATTAAAGTATAGAAATTACTTTGGTTCACTACAGGATGACCACCGTGTTGCAAGGCATACATGTATTTCTGAAAGGCAATATATGTGTTGGTGCAGTTTATACCAATGCATTTACTATGCATTGTTAGAAGTGATGTTGCACTTACATATACGCTTTCTATAGTTTATTGTAACATATAGATTTGGACTGTTGTAGCACCTATATGCTTGGCATTGGCAAGGATTGAAGCATCTAATAAACATAATATAAATATTTGGAAATATTTAGGAGGTTTCATGTGGGACCAATTTTTTATATATTTTTTAGGATTAATTTTTCGGAAACATACTAGAGAAACCTTTCTTGGTGATTCCAACACTTTTTGTCGACAAAGAAAACTCAAAGATTTTGTGAACAAATTTTTTAGAACTCTAGAAATGGTCTAAATTTAGTTGCTGCGTGTCAAGATGACAAGGAAGGTTAATGATACGATGCCAAAATCTATCCGTCATGCATGGAGTTTTGTGGTTCACTCATCTGCCTTTTCCTCTCCAAGATAAGAAACAACCCGCGCGGAAGATGCCCTCAACCTTTCTGTAGCGCAGTAGTTTACTGCTCAAGTTCATGCTTGCCTATACGATCGATTCAGTTCCTAGCTAGGAATAAAGCACCTTTGCGCTCAGCATCCATCATGGCATGTGCACTTCGATGCGTGTTCCCTTCTGAATCTTTTCTGTTATTTTTATGTAACCGTGATGCATGAAACACTACAGGATTTCAGTGCTTTGCCGAGTGCCCGACGCACTAGGCAAAGGCCCATTTGCACTCGGCGAATCCTTTTCCGAGTGCCAAACTCGTGAAGGCCACTCGACAAAGATTGACTCGGCAAATCAATCTTTGCCGAAAGTGCCAAAATAGGCAGTTAGCGAAGGGTTCGCCGAGTGCCATGTCGGTGCTCAGCCGAACCCCACGCCAACCGTTAAATATGGAAGGTGCTTTGCCGAGTGCCAAACGCCCGCACTCGCAAAGATTTGAATATTTTTAAATCTTTGCCGAGTGCCGGATGTGGGACACTCGGCAAAGAGTTGAATATTTTTAAATCTTTGCCGAGTGTCGGATGTGGGGCACTCGGCAAAGTATTCATTTTACGAAAAACAAACACAGTTTGCCGAGTGCATTAAAGATGGCACTCGGCAAAGTTATGGTCATTTTGCCGAGTGCCACCTTTGCACTCGCAAACCTGCCATATTTCTGCGCAGGTACCCAGTGGCACTCGGCAAATCTGGGAAATTTATTTTTTTTTCTTTTTTTCGTCTTGATTCACAGCCTCCATCAACACATACATATACCATAAGCATTCATATATATATCATAGACCACATATATCACCAATTCACATATATAATCCACATATTTCACAAATCCACATATATAATCCACATATATCACAAATAGTGCACATATCCAACACGTCCAACATCGAAACGAAAAAGAACATGTCCAACATCCAAACGAGATCCATCACAGTGCAACATGTCTAAAATCCAAAAGAAATCCATCGGAACATAATCAGCAGCAACTCACTGCCCCGACCCGTGGCCTCCCTGGTGCGAAGAGCCCTCACCTTGCCCCGGATACCACCCGTGCTGCGGCGCCGACTGGAACGTCCACCCGTGGTGTGGAGGGGCGTGTGGGTGCTCAGAGTGTGGCTGCTGCCGCGCGCCGGAGGAGGAACGCCACCGGCCACGTGTACCGCGGTCGGGCCGACCGGATAGGCCGGATGGGGTGGAGAAGGGCCACCGAGGAGTCGGGTTCGAACCCGCCGACTGTGGCTGCACAAAGGAGAGGCGATCTCATTAGTACTTGCAGGTGAGCCGCACAGGGCAAATAAATAAACAACAAAATATACTCACCGGAGTCTCATGCATGGAGGAGGAACGGGAAACGGGGTGGAGCGAACAGCCAGGGAGGCAACGGAGGCCGGGTCACACCAGGGATCTGGAGGCCCTGAAGTAGCTCGCCACGCCCCGCACGGGGCGCGCCGAGTATTGCCGGGATCGCCTCCAACTCCCCCGCCGATGGGCCTCGCTCGGGCCGCCTCCCGGCCTCAAACTCTCGCTCGCCTTTGGCCCGCTCGCCTCCAACTCGCCATCCGGGCCCTGCAATATTACAACCGTAACATGGAAACAATGCATAGGCAGCGGACATGTAAAACCGGTGAACGAGCGAATGAAACCGAAGTTACCCGAAAGTCTTGCATCATCTGCGTGTTGCTCGCTTTGCCGAGGTGCTATGGGGATGTCGGTGGAGGTCGTGCTCCTTGAGCGAATCACGCCGGCCCTCCAACAGAGGACGGGTTGATCGCTACCCGTTGGCCATCTAGAACCGGCCGTGGCCGCTTCCTCCTCCCAACCTCATCACCGTCTGTGTCCGTGGGCGCGGTGGTCGGATCGGTCGCCCCATAGCGCCGCTTTGGCCGCCCGCCGTCATTGGGTAAGCTTGGGGTGGACGCCGGGCGTTGGTGTACGCCTCGGGCCCCCTTCGCCGTCGTAGACGTTGGCCGGGCCGGTCCGCTTCTCAAGGCGCCGTGAGTCAAGGCCCACCCCGCTGCACTGGCCGACCTGCCTGGTGCTCATGCGACCGATCGCGAGGAGAACACGAGATGGTTAGAAGTGAAAAGATTTGAGCGCTTGAATAAAAAAATCAATGTAATCGTACTCATCTGTCCATATACACCGGGAGGGGCACGCCGCCTTGGTGGTGTGGCTTTCCTTGCATCTCCAAGCGACACCTCCGACGCAGCGATCTCTTGGTCTCGCACGCCTCGTCCAAGAGCCACTTGTCCACAATGGCCACCCAGCCAGCCTTGTACTTGCCGCACCACTCCCTGACACATCTGCATGACATAGCAGAGGATGAATGGAAGCCCAGCTTATTTTTCATTGAAGGAATTAGAATAAATGGGTTTTACGAACCCGGATGTATTGGTCCCTGGTGAGGTCGGTCTCCCTCTGGAGCATCATCTCCCTTGCTTCATTCTTCCTCACCACCTTGCCAAGCACGTCGGCGTTGTAGGAGATGATGCACTGGACACGGGCCTCGTGGTACAGGTCCTTGAGTCGGTCTCGGCAGACCCTGTCCTGCACTCTAGCGGCCACCGCCTCCTGCCCCGCCTCGCACGTGAAGTAGTTCTGCATACAGACAACATGTATCATTCTATTATTTAAGAAACATAGTATTTAAACGACGTGAAGTAATCCCCGCATACGTACTCACCCGAAAGTCCACCTTGATCTTCTCCGGCAAGGGTGCCCTCCTCCACGCCAAGCACGGGGTTCTCCCACGTCCAGGGCACCTCCATCGCCCCCGACTCTCACCAGGCCAGGGTAGTTCTCTTTAATCAGCAGGCTCTGGATGCCATTGATATGGCGCGAACTGCCCCCTCCGCTTACAATCTTCCAGTTACTGCACGAGCCATTAAGACGAATTGTTAGTCTGAAGTTCGATGTTCAACATGTCATATGAACAAGTAGTGAAAATATCAATGGCTACTTACTTGTCACCGTGGGGTCGAATCACCGGGCGGCGGGCCAAAGGGATCGCCCTCGTGGGAGGCTCGAGGCCCCGCTACCGGTAGACCTTGCCGGCACTCGAGGAAGACGCTCGGACAGTGGTGTCTCTTCGCACCGTCCGAAGTCTCAAGAGGTGTGGCCCGACGACGGCCTCGGCCGGGCCGACGACGGCCCCGGCCGCTCTCGCCAGACACAAAGTCAAGCCTCCTCGTGGACGGGCGACGCCGGCGCGCCTCGGCGCCTCCACCATCGGGGGCTGCTCGGCGCCTCCTCCTCGTCGGCCTCCTCCTCGTCGTCGGGGGGAGGGGTGGGGGGGGCTCGCGTAGATGGATCGGACCCCCTGTCGACGCTTGCCGCCTTCCGCCTGGCATTTTGTCGAGTCCCCGCAAAGACAAAGAGTAAACCAATTAGTATTGCAAAATGAACGAAACATAATTGAAAGGTAACAATAATAACAAAATAGTATTACATGATTTAGAAATTATCTCCCCGAATGCCTAAGGTCGGGCATGTAGTCATCACTATCACTATCACTATTGTAATCATCAATGTCACCATCCTCATCATCTCAGACGCCCTCAAAGATGTGCACCATCCTCGAAAACATCTCCCTTCGCGCACCATCCTCCATCGCTCAAGAATTTGTAGGTCCTTAGCATCCCGCACCTCATCACCCTCGCCCTCATTGATGGCGTTGTCTACTTCCATACCCATCGAAAAGAATGTCTATCTCCAAACGCCCTTCTAGCCCCCTCAAAGTTGATAGAACTCTTCGGTGTTTGGGTCGGGGTTGTAATCATCATCGCTCGAACAGCGCTTTACCGTGGCGGCGATACCGCCGCACAAGGTACCAACCCGCAAGGTCCTCGTGTTTTTTGGCACGCCCATGGGAGGTAATAAACTTGTGTGGCGTGTATATTAGCCACAATATAGACATCCTCTCCTCCATATACCGGAATCTCGTCGAATTTCAACTTGTCCAATCGTAGTGTCCACTTTCGTGTCATCGATTGAACCAATGGCATTTGAATACCACTAGCTTGAGCTCTTTAGGACCCCGGTTGAGCTCATATATTTCTTCGACTATGCCGTAATAGTCCTTCTTGTCCAAACATGTGATGAAGTGTGGGGATGTCCGGGTTTTCAGGCATCCGACGTCACAACTTGCTCGAAACTTTTTTCAAATTTTTTTCCACAGGCTCCTCATGAGATGAGAAGACACCTCGCCAAGTTTCGTGAATTTTAAACTTCATTTCGATTTTATAGAATTTAAAAACACTTCTCCCGGTAACTTCGTCATGTTCCGACACATAAATGTTCTTAATTTCACGCGAGTCCCCTGGATTGAGCCTAAACATATGCCAAGCATCATGAATAACATTTTTTTGAATCAGGAATTCCATTATTTCATGTAGTCATAGCTCAAATTTGGACTGGTCCAAAAATGCAAGGAAATAGAAATAATTCATGAAATATAGCAAAACAACTTCAAATTGTCCCAAATTCTCTACATGACATGTAACTACTGTAATAATGCCACACAAAAATATGGGCGAAAAATCAAAAAAAATTAAGGGTTTGCCGAAAAGCCAGTCGACACTCGGCAACCACGTTCTTTTTGCCGAAAGTGTCTAAACGCTGTGGCACTTCGGTAAAGGGCACCAGTTGCCAAGTGCCTAACGTTGGGCACCGGCAAAGTTAATGGACAACGTGGCCGTTTGGCTCTATTATTGTTTGCCGAGTGGTAAGTTTTGCCGAGGGCTAAGCACTCGGCTTAAAATATGGTTTGCCGAGTGCTAAACTTCGCCCGACGGTGTTGCACTTTCGGCAAATAATCCTTACCGAGGGCGTGTTTGGCACTCGGAAAAGAGCCTCTTTGCCGAGTGCCCGACTTTTGCCACTTCGGCAAAATTCTTTTGCGCCGCAAAGAAGCCGGATTCCTGTAGTGAAAGGTTTCAGCAGAGTAGTCTCTATATGTTAAACATTATGCTGATCGCGCAATGCATACTCGATATATTGTTGCACGCATGGATGTACTATACATGCTACGTACGTACTAGTAGTACATTATATTACCGAAAGCTAAAAGGAAACGTTTGCTTTATTACCTTGCTAGCTTTGGTCAAACAACATTATCATGATTTCTTTTAGAAAGCTACCCTTTTCTCTGCAAAGGGTGTTCCTCCTATAAGTTATTATATATTGATTATTTTCGTTATTTAACTTTTTAGCCAGCTAGCTTGGCATCTCATGACGTCCAATACTAACCTAATAAAAGTTAGGGGGAAGTGGGGAACTCCAATAGTTTTTAAAAAAGAATATTAAACAATGAGTTTTCATGTCGCTAAAGAACAAGCAGTGTATTTATTGGATTTTTCAACAAATTCCAATATCTTGCTCATAACTTTTTTCTTGTTTTTTAAAAACTGAGTTCTACCTCTGCTTTTAAGAAAGCAACTTGCTCATAAAAATCAAAAGACAATTTTGTATTGGAACATCTAAACTATTTTTTAAAGAGTTCACCCCAATCCATTTTATACGTTCTTTGTCCATATCTACACTACTAATTCGCCAACATTTTTCTCCCTACCTTCACATAAAAAAACATCCCCGCTGAGAAGCTCCTCCCACATCCACCCAAAAAAACTCTACCCACGAAATCAACCTCATCAACACAAACTGTCTAGATCTATTATCAGCCTTCTCTCTCCTTACGATCCAACGGTGCACGTTAGGTTGTGTCATCCACAACCGTCTCCCTTGCCCGCGCCCGGCGCACCCCGCAGGCTTGCACATCGCCGCAACGACGGAGTTGGATCCCCTCCTTTACATCGGTTGCTTTTTTTTTTTTCTCCAAAAGAAAAAAAATGGCAGCTACTGTGAAGCTCTCTGACTCCGCCCGCCACGCTCGTTGGGTCCGGCGTCTGGCCATGGAGGGGCGAGAGGAGCCCGCAGCCTCGCCGATCGGAGTCGTGGGCGCACACAGGATGCAATGTCCCCTGCCCTGTGGCTATATCTGAGCATTTGGCCTGAAGCACGCAGCGCCCGGTCCCGGGTATTTGAGGACCCGGGGCGAAGCTAAAATTTGGGACCCTTTTATATGAACACAATAATACGACTAATAGTACCCATTGATAATATTCACACGCATTTTCAAATGGATAATAACAAGCAGTGCAAAATCAATTTCATATGAAATAATTTATATACATAAGTTACCAAAAAAATTGTGTAACACATTCCTTGATACGAAGTCGTTGATGATAGTTTCAATATCAATTTCATCCAACAATCCCTTCTCTCTTGTGACATTGTATATCTAAAATAGTTAGCCTGTTGACCTCATTAAAACATTGATGACATGGTGCTGTTAAAAAATTAGAGAAATAATTAATAAGTACAATTTAATAAAGTTGGGATCAATTGTGAATCAATTAGTATGCAAATTTGAGACTCGTACCTTGCTGCGGCCTAGAACCGCTGCCTGCGACTGCATGATGATTGATGAAGTGCAGTGTCCATCAGGGCTGAGGGAAGAGGAAGACGATCAGGAGATCAAATCCAGCGTGGCAGCGTGATTAGGTGAAGGGATCAGGGGAGGCTCACCTGGAATGCGGCGACCGCCAGGCAGTAGGCAGGCCCTCGCGTCGGACGGTCGAAGTCGGCGAGTCACGCGCCGCGCGGTCGCATGAATGCCCTGCGTGCGCGAGAGTTACGATCGAGAGGACGGGAGACGGGGTTCACTGGGCCTGTGTGTTCAGTACGTATACTGGTGCTACTACTAGGGGCCCATCCCAAACTTGGACCTGGGACGACCGCCCCTGCCGCCCCACCCAAGGGGCGGGCCTGGAAGCACGGTGGCATGGCCCGGAGCACAACAATTCAACCCGACCCAAACACGGCCCGACATGGTTTGATTCGTGCTCAGGCCGGCCCGGTGCCCGCTGCAGGCAGTGGCTGACCCCAAGGCACATGGGCGGCCGCGGCCGGCTCAAAATTTGGTGACAGGCCCGATGGTGGCCCGGTCACCACTCGCCTACTAAGGGAGAGCCAACTATCGGCTAAAAAAGAGAGCCCACCAACCTGCCTTCCCGTAACCCTAACCTCCCCCATCCCAATCCACGTTCCATTGTGCGCAGTTCCGTCGCTCCACGGCGGTCACGCGGTCGCATGCTCCGCGCCCATCCATCGCGCGCGCCACCACTCGCAGTCCCTCCTCCTCCGCGACGCCAAAGCCAGAGCCTTGCTCCCTCACTCCTCCCCCCCCGACCTTCTCGGCCTTGGCGCCGACCCGGCGGCTTCCATGGCTCCGACCAATCCCGGCCGCTCCACCGCCGTCCTTGCTGCTTTCGACAGACGGACACGCCCCCCAGCTGACACGTTGAAGGCGAGCACACCGACCTCTCGGCAAGCTCACCGACATCCGGCGCCCCTCGAGGGCGAGCTCCCCGGCGGCGCCCGTTGATTCTGTCGGCCTCAGCCTCCCATCCCCACCTCTCGTCTATGCGCATTCAACGTGCCTTGGGCCGGCCTAGATGCTTTTTGGGCCAGCCGCGACACAAAATCGAGTCCCACAGGGAGCCGTGCCTGGCTGGACTCGCACGGTGTACTATATTGGCCCGGCCCGGTGGCACCCATTGATGTAGCACCCTCCCATTCTTTATGTGCTTCCAGACGCCTTGCCGCTGGCGCAATGCCGCTGGGAGATTGGAGGGCGAGGAGGCGTGGGGCGCCCACCGCACCCGTTTCCTCCTCACCCGCCTCGCCGCCCGAGCCACCGCACAACGCCGCCCGCCACGGCAGCCTCCCGCCCATTGTTGTTCTGTCGTCCGGCCGGTGGCCCAGAAGGACACGAACTATAGTTCTACACTTCTACTACCAAAGAATGGTCATGGCCACCAAGCTGTAGCGAAGTAGCCACGGCCGAGCAAGACGGCGAGGGGGCCAATCAGGCCATGAGTGCCCAACAAACCCCTAAATGGCGCACAAACGGACACGAGGGCAAAAACGTCCATTCAGGGCCAAAATACGTATTGAGATGTATTTTGATATTAAAATGACCAAATGTCATGTTTTGCAAAGTGTAATTGTTTCGGTGTTATTAGAGAAAAGTAAATGTTAGAAGTCCCATAATAGCAAATATCTTGTGCGGGCAACCCCAATGCTCGGGCCGCCATGCTCGAAAGTGAAAATCCCACCGCCGAGATGCGAGAGTGAGAATCCCTCTGCCCAGATTAGGCTACCATGCACAGGCAAGTTCCCTACGGCTTGCTCAAGGCCGCCATGCGTAGGTGAGGACCGGAGGGACGGTGGGTCTACGGATGGTGGTGATGGTGATGGCCATGCGTCGGCGCCATGCGCCAAGTGAGAATCCCACCGCCTAGATGCGCGAAAGTGAGAATTCAGAGGGACCTGGATCACTTACTATTGATCTTGACGTGGTCGACTATTGTGTACCCCTCTCCGGATCTTTTTCCTAATAAATGAGATGGTCACAATCATAATAGTAGTAGCGGGAGAAGCAAACTTAGCATGGTATCGAGCCACGGATCTCGAGTCACTATGTAAAAAGGCTAATAACCGCCCGTGAGCCCAGAGACGCCACTAATAACGAAGCGTCTGGTGTTGTGACATTATCGAAAGCGGGCTGGGCGACCCGTCGGTAATAGTCGCGGATGGTCCCCAATAGACTGGACCAATACGGCGTCGATAGGAGTCATTAGGCCAGCGTGTTGATGTAACGCCGTCCCATTTTCTTAATCCGGCCGCCGTTTTCCTTGGTCTGACGCACGCCACGGCTACGGTAGACGCTTTTGAAACCGAAAGTGTCCGCGAGAATCTCAACCTATCTGTTACGTGTTTCATCACAAAAGCATTTTAGACCGAATCGACCGCGGATGCAACCCTAATTCGACGCGTTTTTGCTTGGCTGCACACCTTTTTTGGCGCCGACGCCCATGCATCTTCTTAGTACTACGGGCGTAGCGTGGTTCATTGACTTCGCGTGGTCGACACCGTCCGTGTTGCTTGACACCGCATGCGCGTGCGTCGCTAGATACCCGGCTTGGAACAGTACAAAGGGTCCGGTGAACGCCACGTAAATTAAAGTCGCTAAGCTTATTTTCAGACGAAATGCGTGTTAGAGGTGTCTCAGACATGGCCCAACCACTACCGACGCTTTTATGTTCGGGGACGAGTTGTGTTACCGTGTGTCCAGACATGTCGCGAACCGCTACCGACGCGTTTATTTTCGACGAAGTTGTGTTAGCAGTGTGTTCGTACATGTCGCAGCCTCCTACCGACGCGGCGTATAGTTTCGTACGAGTTGTGTTCTCAGGTGTTCAGACATGTCTCAAATACTACCGACGCAAGATATAGTTTCCCTTCGCATTTGTTGTTTAGCGGGTTTCTATACATGTCGCAACCGCCCAACTGCGTGGTGATTGACACGCCCTGGTACCGGACTGAATTTGGCTGGGCCCGCATCCAGGTTTGAACGGGCCTCCGCTTCACTCCCAGGCCGCCTTCCTTTGGGCCTGAATTTGGACTCGATGTTAGGCCCGTTCTCTTGTGGTACAACGAGCCGGGCCGTTCTCGCCGACGATGGATGTCGGCATGCGTGTGTGTGACCGCCCCTGTCACGCACGGCGCGCCACGTTCGTTGGGTTACAGGCGCGTATGTGGTACCATGTGTCTGTAACTATAGTATGCGTTTGTAAGCCGTACGGTTAGGGTTACCCTGTTAGCGACGATTCTTTAGTAATGTGCGCCCGTACCTTGTAATGCGTGCGCTCGGGTTAAAATTCGGGTTGCCGCGGATATATATAAATAAAGGCGTTCTTGCCACACACTTGAGCACCGCCTCTCTCTCGGCGGTGCGAGGGGCGCGGAGGAGCGCGACGCACGGGACGGCGATTCGTTGGTGTGTGCTCCCGCCATATCGAGTATAAGTACTCGCGGGCGTGCTTAGAGCTCTCCTCCTTTGTCACCGCGTTCCTCTCCGCATTATATTGGTGCTCGTGTGTTTCGTTTCGAGCGGCGCAAGAAGGTCGTACACGTGCTCCGCCGCCATCTTGTCGAGGCGTGCTAGCTCCGCCCGACCCGCAGGGATTTCGCCGTGGCCGGCCGTGCTCCGCCCGGCTTCTGCAGGGGTCGCCAGACGGTGGTGGTCGCCGATCTCCGAACTGTAGGTGAGCAAACCTAGCTACGACGCTTCTAATTAAAATACAATAGTGCTTCGCATCGATTAATGCATAACGGCTGAGATAGAATTAAAGCATCTAGTTGTTGGCAACAATATCTTGACTTAAATTGGCTGAGGATTTCTTTCATTATATTTCCACCATGCTTAATTTTGTAGACGATGGGGGATCGAAGCCACTGGATGTACCGGGTGAGACGCGACAGTCGTGAGTACATAGATGGGTTGCAATCTTTCCTAGCTGCTGCGGAGGCCGATATGCGCGAGACCCAGATGCCGGGTTTGTGGTGCCCATGTGTGGACTGCATGAACCAGATGCAATACTGAAGTTCGTTTACGACCCATGCCCACCTAATCCTTCGAGGTTTCATGGTCGGGTACACAAGTTGGAACAAGCATGGAGAAGGTGTCAACGACGGAGAACAAGCGCAGGTTCGAAAAGTGGTGCCGTGGGGCGAGGAAGAAGCGACATTTGAGGATGAGGACATAATTATCGATGATGAAGTAGCGAGCTTTGCTGCGAGCCCCGCCCCCTACATGTTGAGGATATGGACAAGTTGTCGCGTGATGGCATGGGCTACGATGAATACACTGGCCGAAGAGTTGAAGAAGCCGGAACAGCTCTTGAAAGATATGAGGACACCACTCTCTTCGCCAGCGTAAAGAGTTTTTCCAAGCTATCTGGTACACTAAAGCTTCTCCAACTCAAGGCGAGAGAACCATTGACCGACAAGAGCTTTAGACAATTGCTACGGGTGATTGGGGATATGCTTCCCCACGTAATGTGTTGCCAAAGACGACATATGAGGCCAAAAAGATCGCTTTGTCCACCGGGATTGAAGTTCGAGAAAATTCATGCTTGCATGTATGACTGCATCCCGTTCGGGGGTGACTATGCGAGATCTTCTTTGCGTGCCCCAAGTGTAAAACCTCTCGTTACAAACGAACAACTAATGATGGTGAAGAAGGGGGGAGGTGCGCCGTAAAGTTCCTCGGAAGGTTGCATGGTACTTTCCAATAATTCCTCGCCTAAACGCCCTTTTGCAACCTCTAAGGACGCACGACCGATGACATGGCACTCGGATGGCCTAAGCGTGATGATTATATAAGGCACCCAAAGAGATGGTATTCAAAGGGTGGCGGGACATTGATCACAAACATAAAACTTTTTTTTGATGACCCAAGGAATATTCGGTTTGCACCGAAAGCACGGATGGCATGAACCCCTTTGGTAACATGAGTAGCACACATAGTGTCCGGCCGGTGCTATTAACTATCTACAATCTTCCACCGTGGTCGTGGTAACACGAGGAGGTACATGATGATGTCGGGTCTTGATCTCGGTCCTCATCGACCGAGAATTGACATCGATGTGTACCGAGGCCGCTTGTTGACGATCTCAAGGAGCTCGAAAGAGGGTGGTGTCGGGTGTACGATGCTTACAAGAAAGAGCGCTTCAATTTACGTGCCCCGCTCTTCACCACAATCATCGATATTCCAGACACACCGTAGCGTGTCCGGGCGCAGCAAAGGGGAAAAGACCGCTTTCATTGCTTAGACGACACCGAGACCGTTTGGGTCAATAACTCAAAGAAGAGGGTTTATGTAAAGCACCGACGCTTTCCTTCCTACAAAGCATCCATACCGTGAGATGAAACGCCGCTTGATGGGACGAAGGAGAAAGCAAATGCACCAAGGCATTTCAATGGGGAACAGTCTACGAAAGCAGTGGTAAAGGATACGATCGCCCCGCCGACGAACCAAAGGAAACAAAGAGAAAGAGAAAGAGAAAGAGAAAGCAGCTCGAAGAGCCGAAACCGCAAAAAAGCCCGCCGATAAGAAGAGGTGGAAGAAAATGTCAATCCTATGGGAGCTACCTTCATTTGAAAGACATAGCGGTTCGCCACAAAGATAGATATCATGCATGTGAAAAGAACGTCTTTGGAAGTTTGCTTGGGACACTCATGAATGACAAATGGAAATCGAAGGACCATGATAAAGCAAGAGCTGACCTAGAGGAGATGGACATAAGGCCCGAAGCTCCTTCCTAACGACGAAAACCAAGTGCCGGCCCACCTTTGTTCCGCCATAAACCTGACCCGTCAAGAGAAGCAGGGAGTTGTGCGACTTCTTTCGTAGTGTCAAACTTCCCTCTCGATACGCAGCCCCAGTCCGGAAACTTGTGCTGCTAAAGAGAACAAAATGCTTCCGATGAAGGCTCACGATTGCGATGTCATGCTCACGACGATGCTTGCGATCGGGATCCGAAACATATTGCCTTAAAAGGTGCGAAAGGCTATCATCGCCCTCTCGCCTTCTTTAATGCAATCTCGGAAGGTGATCGACGAACGAAAAACGAACAATCTTGAAAAAGAACATGTGTGACACGATGTGTCTCCTTGAGGCTTACTTCCCGCCGACTTTCTTTGACATATCCGGCCCATCTCATGGTCCATCCGGTTAAGGAGATCGTATCTTGGACCGATGTACCTCCACCACATGTATCCGTATGAGAGATTTATGAGTACTCCGAACAGTTTTCAAAGAGTCGGGTTCACCCCGAGGGAAGCATGGCACATGCTATTCTACCGAGGAGGTGGTCGATTGGTGTCTCCGTTATACCGACCCCAAGAATCCAATCGGCATCTCCAAGTCTCGCCATGACGGAAGGCTAGCGGGGACAGGGTTTCTTGGGAGAAGCAAATTACTCCGAAGAAAGACGACTTTTGACAAAGCCCACTCTCTTGTGATGCTACACGAAAATGTAGATAGATCCTTACGCCGCAGAGCATTATCGCTTGTTGCGTGAAGAAAATCCGGATTGACCGAGCCTCGCTTAACGAGGGCGCATATTAAACGGTTCAACATCCGATCGAGACCGACTTGCCGCCTTCAGAACAACTCTTGTGACGCCGAAAAAGCTCGGACACCGCAAAGGGGCCTTTCTTCACATCTTATCGTATTATGACATAAATGGCTACACCTTTTACACCGCCGATCAAGACAAGAAAAGTGTGTACCGTAACTCGTGTTCGTATTGTTGCAACCGATTCTAAGAAGGTGCGAAACCATACTACGGTGTGATTGAAGAGATATGGGAACTCTCGTATCCGTGAGACATGAAGTACGCCTTTTTTTCTGTAGATGGGTTCCCGATAATCAAAGGTGTCTCAAGAAAGACAAATACGGCTACACTTGCATTGACCTTGACAGGCCGTGCGCACGCGCAAGAGCCATTTGTACTGCAAATCGTTAGCCAAGTCTTCTATGTGCGCGACACTAGAAGCAAGAACCTACAAGTGGCTCTCCCCGAAAAAAGCGGGTTATCGGACTTGAAAATCCAAAGGGAAGAGGAAGGTATCTATGAGTTCATGAAATCCCTTCTTTTGAAGCAAAAATCATCCCTAAGATTCTCCGCGAGCGAGCCGACTCCACCTCGAGAGATGGCCATAAAGAGAAGGAGGGGCCCGTGGCAAAAGGCGCCGAAAAAAGCCAAGGTCGCAAATGAGTATGCATAGCTATTGTTTGTTGTTAAAGCTCATGTGACATGTGTAGGTTTATGGTGTGGTTTGAGTGTTTGAACTGGTTGTTGTTCTTTTTGTTATAAAAGTACCTCTAGCTTTTTATTTTCCGGCTTTATGTGGTGACATATTGGCCTTGGAGCTAGGTTGATTTGAGATGGCATACCATCTCTCAATGTCAGAAAAACGAACATGGTCTCAAGTCTTTAAAAATCAACATGGTCTATGCCGTAAAAATTAAATAGCTAGCTATATATGCGTGCATATGTATGTGTGGTCAACAATTTGTATGAACAAGCTACTAGCATCATATATTTTATCAAATTGAGCAAGCGCCATCGAGTTTGCATCGATCATCACACATAGTTTTAATACAAACTTAGCTAGATAGTACATCATCAACAAAAGTAAGTCAAGACAAAGATAAGATCGATCACATTAATTAGTGTGGTGTGCGGCATCGAACGAATGGCACCCTCGCACCTGCCTTGAGCACCGTGCCTCTTCTCACCTTTTAATTCTTCAAGTACTCAACAGCAGACTCAACAGGCCTAAGACTTGGTCGAGCCTTTGCATCATGAGCCTCTCCTTTTTTTTTTTGAAAACATGAGCCTCTCCTTCTCAGCCTTCCCTTTGTTGAGATCCTCAATAGCCCGTGAACTTCCCCAGAGCTTTTCGCGATGATGGGTTTCACAACCACCACCTCCGTGCACTACGTATATATATGCAAGAAACAATTATATGCCGGGTCCGTATGAGATCGTGTCAACAAAAAAACAAATCACAATCCTCAAATTAAATCACGCTCGTAAACCGCAATAGATGAAAGAAAAGTGAACTATGCCAAAACTGGTGGCTAGAGAACTACTACCATTCACGTAACTATATATATATATGCCAAAATAGCTATTGGTTTCCACAATTTTAAGTTTTAAACAAGTGAGAAGTGCTCAGGAAAAGGAGATCCGGAAATCATGAGGATACTGCAAGTAACATGTTCTCGCAAGAATCGAAAAGGTCTATAATCTATATATATGACGTGAGGCCATGTTAATAGGCTAGATGATTAGAAGCCGGGAGTTGTTGTTATGCTAAGTTTCGGTGCTCTAGGAGAGGGCTTAGTCTACTTTTGGTGTTTGCTGTTACCGCTTGAACCGCTATCGTTGTCCGATTGCCCGTGATATATGGGTTCAAGGGAGGTTACGTTGTGTTCGATTTTAAGCTCAAGAGAGTCTCTTAGGCATGTCCTCGCGCTTTTGTAGCTTCTCTTCAGTAAAACTTCTAATGAATGCTTGTGTTTCAGAATCAAAAGTAATGGAAATGGGGTCATCCTCATCCCCGAGTGGAAAAAAGTTTTAAACGAGGCATTATTACCGCGCGCCAACGACGAAGCCGCTCTTCCTTCGCGCCGCCCGCCTTTTTCCTCACCGCTTGCCTCGACGACGCTGCCGAGGGATCTCCGTCGCCCGCTCCGCCGCTTTCCCGGCCGCTAGCCGCCTCATCAACGACGCCGCCGCCGGAGCGGCGGCAAGGCCTCGCAACGGTAGCGCGCCAGCGCGCCGCGACGCCGTATGTCATGCTCCCGCGCTGGGTGGCGCCAACTTAGTGTTGCCGCACGCAAACCTCCAACGCCATCGCCGCATGCCGCCCCTCCATCCATCATCAAGACGCTTAGGTTTGATGCCTTGAGTGGCTAATACGAGCTTCAGCTTCCACAGACAAGCGACGGCGCGGCACGATGCCCGCCTTTTTGTACCCTCGTGGAGGCGCCGCCGGGACGCCTTGTTGAACCTTACGTGTCGCCACCCTCCCACCACCGGCCGACATCGCCAGGGACGACGGAACCGGCCGACGAACCCCTCCCGTTTTGGGTCCTCTCCCCGTGCCACTTCATATTCGACGGCAGCGGGGGAGGGAGAGGGCGAGGAAAGAATGGAGGCGGTGGCGCGCGTGGTGGGCGGAAAGAGGCTAGAGCGCAGGCGCGCACGCGCCGGGCGGGAAGTGAAGGAGTTGAAGCAGAGGAGGGAAGGAGTTGAAGCAAAGACGTATAGGCTACGACGCTGGCATTTTACGAGACGCATGTATCCAACACGGGTCCGAAGTATGTCAAGAGTTATTGAACCCCGATCCTCTCGGTCCAAAAAAATGGGATAGACGGCACGCCGCGTGCGCGTGTGGTTAAAAATTGGCGGCACGCTGCAATTTGGTCAAATTAGATTTTAAAAAGTCAAAGAATTGGCGTTTTTTTGTTGGACACCTCAAATAAGGCCCCGTTTGGATCACCTTTAGATTCTAAAATCTTAGAGAAAAAAAATCTATGTATCCTCCAAACATGAAAATTAGATTTTATTTAGAATCTAGATTTTAGAAATCCATTCGTAATCTAGATTTTCAAAATCTAGAATCTAAAGCAAACGGGGCCTAAATCTCAACCCCGTCGTCGTCCTAAGTTAGATTCGAGTCCCCATTTCCCATGGAACAATATTTTACATGCATGAACAAATCGTGACAACCCGACATGTTTGAACAATATTACAAGCATGAATAAATATATATTCTTTTTTCTTAGAACCAATAAATATATATATTCTTTTTTTAGAAGAATAAATACATATTCTAGGAGGCGCCACGGGATGGGCGCGGCGGCAAAATCGACCGCCAACCGCGGCCGGGGGGAGGAGGCCGGGAAGGTTTTTCCCGACGGCCCCGCCACACCTTTTTTTTTCGAAAAGGGAGGGGAAGAGTTCAGGCTTTGCCCCCTCCCCGCTGCACGGGTTCACTCCACTCTTCCGTAGTCTGTTCCTCTTCCGCACCCCTCATCTCGCACCACCCTACTTGTGAGCACGATGGAGGGTGGTTCTACTACCGAGCCAAGCCGGGGTCCGGGCGTCCCACCCGCAACCCGCCCTCGCCGGCCGCCGCCCGGCTGACCCACCCGGTTGTGGCTCCCCGCCTCCACATGCTCCCCGATCCGGCCCGTCTCCTCCTCCCACTCCGAGGGAGCCGCCAAAGACCGGATTCCATGTATGACCTGGCCGCCAAGATGGACCAAGAGATGGCGCTCCCTTCGCATTCAATGGAGAACGCCGACGAACACCTCGCCGTGAGTCGCTGATTGCCCTTGTGCTTACGCCGGCTTTTCCTAATCCTGTTGTTTGCTTTAGCGCCAGCCGCACCTGTGAGTTGGAGGCGAGCGTAACCGCACGCTGGCCAGGGTGGTACGCCGACTGCCTTGGCGCCGTGATGGCACCGGGCGATGGCGGAGTCGATGGTGCAGCGACCCTCTACGGGGTGGAGGGGTTCCTCGAAGGGGCGCCGACTGGCGACCACGAGATCTCCTCGACGCTACGCGCCACGGCGGACGCGGTGGTCCGCGAGGTCGACATCGACGCCCTTATCAACGAGGGAGATGCTTAGTTTGTAGTACCCAAACACGGCTGAGGTGAGAAAGAAATTGGGCGAGTTGGGAGATCAAAATGGATGTTTTTTTGTATGGTTCGTAGTTTGGTGAACTCAGAGGTCAAGTTAGAAAGTGCCCGTGATGGCTATTCTTTTGGTTGCTATGCATAGTACGGGTGAATCGAAATGTAAACATTCTTAGTAATGGAGTCATCCTCGCAGCTGAAATGCACAAATGAGATCTCTTCATCACTTCCACTAGAAACCCGCATTTCTATAAATAATAACCCGCCAGTAAAGTATGTTCTTCCGTGGTTCGTAAAACAATAACGTAATCCTACCATCCAAATTGTGAAACATAGGTTTAAGCCAAGTTGAAAAGCTATTTTAGAGGCAAGAGATACAATCATACTACAATGCAAGGAATTTTGGTAATGATAACATTACGAGAAAACAGGTTGTTCGCTAACGGACACCGCACCGAATGAGTTTTTGTAGTGAGCGGGGTTGGACTTCAAAATGTATTCAAATTAGAAATTAGCCAAACTTTGTATAGATAAATACTCTCTCGATCTTAAGTTATTTATTTCAAGATTCTTGGAGAGCTAGAGCATTCCAAATTTGAACAAAATTTTGATAATAATAACATTACAGAAACAAAGTTGTTCTCGCTAAAGGCTGATTTCGGCTGATTTAATAGTACCCTGTGAGACAATATAAGATGAAACAAGATGAAGCAAGAACATTGTCGAAGAAAGACCTAGGGAAAATATGTAGTGCAAACATCGTCTTTCATGTAAACCCGAAACCATGGCAAAAGTCATCTAAATTCACCAAAAAATTCACATATATATGATGATATGATGATACACAACCTTGTAAAATATCTTGTCCAAACTCGACTTCTTTTGTGAGATATAAAAAAAATAACAAATTTCGAGCTAGAAAGTTGTCCACCAAATTTGTTAGAAATTTGTTATTTTTATAACTCGCCACAAACAGAGTCGAAGTTTGGACATGATATTTTACAAGGCCGTATCATCATATAATCTACATGTGTGATTTTTTGATGAATTTACATAATAATTTTTTTGCCATGGTTTACACAAGTTTACACGAAGATGGTGGTTTGCACTACATATTTTGCCGAAAGACCTAAGCTACGAAGACAAATATGGACATCCCGGGTCCGTGACTCAATAAAGACGATTAACACCATCGAGACGCTTTTGGCCCTCAACAGATTATAATCTCCAAAGGGGTCTTAAGCGCCACCGTGGCCATGACCAGGGCTTGAGACCTACACGGAGATTATAGTCCTACGGCCACGAGCCCCTCTCTTAGATGTTAAAAAGGGAGGATAGAGAGCTACTATCGCGCTCGTATATTCACTTGGACCGCACCACAACTTGTGCCCACAACACAAGATCTATTATCTTCAAATTGCTCCAGAGAGGATAGATAGATGTGTATATGATCTTCTCTTTGATCCTTTTAAAATCTTGTTTGTGGTTGTACCTGGGATCAACCCGAAAAAGGTATTTAAGACAACACAATTTTTATACAAGTTAGATGGCAGAGTCACATAAATTTGTAACAAAATAAGGTACCCTTCCCGCGCGAGGAGGGTGTCATCTCCTTGACAAGGTCGTCCACATGGTCCGCATTAACAAAGACGATGAGGGTGTCATCTCCTTGACAAGGCCTCTCCCTCCCCCATTATGGGGCAAGAGTACTTAGGTGTGAGCAGGAGTGTTAATATTATCGCTTGAACATGGAAGAATTATTTTGTTCACCTTCCTCCAAATTTTCATCGAAGTTTTTCGCCTCGAAAAATATAGTCAACAAGATATGAGTATGATAGAGAGTCGCTAAAACCATTGCTTCGTAAAGCTTTCATGTACTACAATTAACAATAAAATGACAAAGATCTCCTCGCCGTGTGTTTGGTTGCGCCTCTAATTTTATTGGGGCGGAGTCATCTCCTAGAGTTTGCTAAACTAGTTTGCCATCCTTGGATTTTTGCAAAAAGAAAAAAACTTGGCTCCAACCTTAAGAGGTAGTTTAGTGCCTAGTGGACTGCCCATCTATCGTATACATGGGAAACGTAATTGCACGAGAAGAGGTAAACGAAGGTTGGAAATACTAGTAGCACGTGTACTATACTACTACACAAGTTACGATTTCTCTTAGCAAAGTTATAGCCTAGTGGACGGCCCATCTATCGCATATGGGGACACCTCAAAAAAAAAAAAAAAAAAAAAAAGAATAGACGATAAGAGGTAAACGAAGGGTGGAAATATAATTTAGTTTCGCTTCTCGTGGTTCCCGACGCAAGTTTGCTAAAGTGGGAAGTTTATAGATCCGGGATTGGTGGGTTAGTGAAAATGAAATGCACTTTGGGATTAGATTCGGGGTTTACCTAAGAAGAAATGTGTTTGTTTCCTGTTTTCTTAGGCCTCCTCCCACACTTTTATAATCTCCCGCATAGATCTTTGTGTTTATACCGAATCAATCGGAAAAAGTATAAAATGAATCACACAGATATGCAAGACAAAACAAAACCTTTTAGAGCCATTCAAAAAAAACTTCAAAAAAGGGTAATGCACTATACGCTTTAGATTTAGGTGTTTACCCAACAAGATGTGCTTCTCTTTGCGACTTTTTTCTTCGGCGCCCCCCAACCCACAAGTAAAACACCACAGATCCGAGCGGCCGGCACTTCGAAGACGACGGCGTCGGCAATCCCCCGTCGAACGCCGTGATAAACGCCTTCGTTCTCCGCCAAGCTCCCACGCCGGCGGGGATCCCCGGTCGTGAAGTCAAGACGATGACGCGACCTCACCGTAGCCGCTACCGGACACGAGGCCCCCCGACAGATCCCGTGACCGCAACCACCCAAAAAAAACTCAGATTTGCCGCTTTGAAAACCACATGAAAAATCATATCTAGATCCATGGGTGTGATAAAGAGGTGCACCTGCCAAGGATGGAGACGCGAGGCGCCGAGGACGAGGCAGATCCCTATGTCGGACCGCTCTCTACTCTTTATTTGGTTAGATTTGGTGAGAAGAGTTTGGAAGTCAGCGAGAACAAAGCGAGAAGAGTGGTGGTACTACTAGTACTAGTATGGGAGGAGAAGGAAGCGGCGAGAGTGACGAGAGACTGAGAGAGAAAGACAAGAACCTTTTATAGTAGAGTGTTCGATGCGGACACCATGGCCCCACGGGCACCCGGTTTTCGAGACGCAACTTTGCTAAGAGCGACTATAAACTTGTGTAATACACGCACACCTAGTATTTCGAATTTAAACAGAGTTTAGAGGAGGGAGACAGAATGTTTTAGGCTTTTGGAGCCACGCTCCTCCGAATTTCAATTTTGAGCAGAGGGTGGGAGGAGGGTGGAGAAAGCAAGAGTAGTTTTTAAGTTTTGTTTCATTTCACTTCCAAATAGGGACACTTGTAGCGAGTGTGGGTTGGACTTCAAATACAAGATGTATTCAAATCAGAAATTTGCCAAAGAAAGGAAGATGGACCTAAGCTACGAAGACAAATATGGACGTCCCTTGGGTCCGCACTCGAATAGGGATGACAACAACACCGTTGAGACGCTTTGCCCCCTCGGCAGATTATAATGTCCAAATGGGTCTTAAGTGCTAGCCATGTCCATGACCGAGCTCGAGACCTATATGGAAGATTATTACTCTAATTATTATAGTCCTACGCCCACGAGCCAAAATCACCGAACATATTCAATATGTAGTAGTAGTGACACCATGGCCCCACGGGCACCCTAAGCATGTAGGGCGACACATTTTTGCTTCTTAAATCTTGCTAAGGGCGATCAGAACTTGTGTACTATTTCGAATTTGAAATAGAGTTTGGATTAATAGGAGGGAGAAAGACTGCTTTTAGGCTTTTTTTTGAGTTGCCTCTTACTGGGGTCTGGGGTACGCTTGTAGTATCTGCTCATACACACTCACACACACACACACACACACTACACACGACACGACACACTACCCATGTACTCCCTCCGTTCCACAAAACTAGCAATTCTTTGACTCAAAACTTTGTTGGACCTTTCGTCTTATTCAAAATTTTTATGTAAATTATAAAACAAACAAAACATTACTACAATATCTTTAGTAATGTATTAAGTCATAACAAAAGTGGTAATGTTTATTAAAAAAAGTTAAATAAGACGAAAGATCAAACACGCTTTCTATGAGTCAAAGAATTGCTAGTTTTGTGGAACGGAGGGAGTACTACAACCGCACCTAACTACACTACAACTAGTACACACACTATCCCGAATCGAACTAGCGTCCGGTTGCTCGCTCACCGGCGAGCTACCAACGCCTACGCCGGTCCTCGACCGTTAGGCTTTTGGCGGCACTCCCGCATTAAAAATAGAAATCATTTTTTTTTTTTTTTTTTTTTGTGCGAGTCGAGCGAGGAGTCGGGACAGGGGCCTGGGGCCCCGGAGTAGTACTACTCAGATACCGTGCATGCGAATCCTCCGAGTACAATAGGGCCCACGCGCCTATCGCCGTTCCGCCCATCCTTGGTGCAGTCGCTCCGCACCGCACCGACTCCTTTTTTTCCATGACCGGCCCAGTAGGGTCACATATGGAGTCATTTGACAGCCCGCTCGATGCGCAAGATCGGGAGAAGGAAGAGACGAGAGGCGCATAGAGACGCATGCAGAGAGAGAGAGAGTTTGGCCAAGCTCCCGCATCTCCATTTGATATAGGGTCGCCAAATTTGTTTCGACACAATTACTAGTTGGTGAAATATTCGATCGTAGCACTTTTCGCTTTGGAGTATTTGGTATTTATTGTCTTACCATAGAGTAATTAGGCTTAAGATTCATCTCGCTCTTTTCGCCTAAACTGTGTAATTAGTTTTTTTTTCTCTCTATATTTAAATACTCCATGCATGCGTTTTTTGGTTGCATGGGAACTAAACACCCTCATTGCACAAAGGCATCATCGATCCGCACACCTACTCCTACTATTCACTTGGACCGCACCACAAAGATCTACTATTATCTTCAAATTGCTTTCGAGCACCATAGATAGATGGATATGATCTTCTCTTTAATCCTTTTATAATTTCCTCGCCCACTAGTTCTTTGTGGTTGTACAGATCAACCCAAAAAAGATATTTAAGACAACACAATTTTTGTACAAGTTAGATTGAGTCACATACAGAATAGATTTGTAAGACGACACAACGCACTGTTCCTAGCGTTTGCGCTTAGATCCGTCTTTGATCTCGCCTCCAAGGCCGTCCCACATGGTTTGCATCCACATGGGTCATATTTCAAAAAAACAAGCGAATTCTGTGTCATATTTCTAGCGGCAGGGATTAAATTTCACAATTTCTCACAATTAAAAGTAAAATGACAAGGTGTGTCTCCAAGAGTTTGCTAAACTAGTCTACCATCCTTGGATTTTCGCAAAAAAAAAAAAAAAATTGACTCACGTTCTCTATTTGCTTCCTTTAGAAGGAATATATTCTCCCTAGTCATCAAGATTCTCGCCTTCTCTGCATTCATCGTGTGGGCCCACTTATAATTTTATCTAAATATATCCATGTGACATCTTGTTTTGAAGAATTAATTGAAACAAATTTAATGGTGTAATCGTAATTTAATTTATATTTTTGGTTTGTCGGTTAAAACATTTTTTAGGTATTTTAAATTGTATGCGGCCCGCCGGTGGCCATGCTCTCTCTCATCTATAATTAATCCGACGCTTCATGCGACAAGGAACCGTAAGCGTTCACGCTGGCTGGCACGTCCGGCCGGCCGCTTCTCCCCGCCGCGCGAGTCCCCTCAGATAGCTTGTTGGAAAAGGTTTTGGTCAAAACTTTTTGGGAATATAAAACTCGCCGTTCGGCCCATCCTCGCAGGTGTCATCCGCACCAGCAAGACGGTATGTAGAATCGTAATCATGATGATGATATGCCTAAACACCGTGTACGCAGATGGTGTACCGTACATCGTGGGTCACGATGGAGTCATTTCACATGCCGTTGATCGATCGATCGATCGATCGAGAAGGAGGTGAGTGTTCGATGCCAAATTTGTTTCAACACAAGGCCAAAATTTGTCTCTTTACGGAACAAATCAAAATGAATTGTTTAGAGCCACAATGCACAAACTAGCAATACAGTTCGATCAGATTCGGTATTTAGAAGGCGGCCTCCTCCCCGTCCCGGACTTCGTGTAGAGACAACAAATGCCGAGACGCTTTACCGCCGCCACACGCGCCACAGCACCACGCACGGTGTAGCGCCACACATCCGGTGGCGGGCAAAACGCCGCCAGACTTGCCACACTCGCCACACACTAAACGGCGAGCAAAAAATAGAAAAACGACGTAAGCATGAAAGCTGAACCAAACACTCGCCTTTGGGTCTGGGGTATGCCTAATCTTACGAAGGCGAAGTTGGGGCGTGATCCCTCACACCCCATTAAGCTCTAGCCATGCGCATGATACGTGAAGTGGAATCCACGTGAAGCAAGGCGAGGCCACCGATAGCATGCGAGAAGAAGGTTGCGAAGAAGGTCGTGAGAAGAAGGCGACGCCACGTGAAGCAAGTGAAGAAGATGTGCTTTTCTTGCGACATTTTCTTCGCCTCCTCCCCATCCTTTTATAATCTCCCCGTAGGTCTTTGTGTTTGTGCCTAGGAAGAATCGGGAAAAGGTATAAGACAAAGAAAATAATTGAGCAATGTTGTACAAGCTAGTAGATAGCATGAGTCACAATGATATGCAAGACAAAACAAAACCTTTTATAGCCATTCAAAAAACCCTTCAAAAAAGGAAGGATAATGCACTCTACTAGATTTCGGTGCTTACCCAAGAAGATGTGCTTCCGCCGACGGACCCCGTGATCTGCAACCACCAAAAAAGAAAAGAAGATGTGCTTCCGCGACGGACCCCGTGATCCGCAACCACCAAAAAAAAGAAAAACTTTTTGTATTAGCCGCTAAAAACCACATGAAAAACCACATCTAGCTGCATGGATGTGATAAAGAGCACCACCGCCCGGGATGGAGACGAAGGCGAAGGCGAGGCGATGCCTCGGTGTCGGACGACTCAGACTCCGTGTTTGGTTGAGATGAGTTTGGAAAGTCGTGACGGAGAAGAGGTGAGAATGTACAAAGATATGAGAAGAGGTGTAGTATGGGAGATGGAAGAGACGAGAGACTACGAGAGAAAAAAACCCATAGCACTAATAAAGGAATCCGAGGTGGCAAATCAGAGTGTACGATGCGCATACACCATGGTCCCATGGTTAATGTAAAAGGGCGATCAGAAACTTGTGTGCTATTTCAAAATTTCAAACATTACTAGATCATGCCCGCCGTTAAGTTACGGTGTTAATTATATTGCTCACTTAACATTGCCATTCAACAAAAATTACATGCTTCCAATAAGATTATAGACTTTATTTAATTAAAAAGAAAAAGATTACAGACTTGTACTCAAAATAGTTGTGTGAGAAAAGAAGAGAACAATATACCACATTTGTAGGCCTTAGATTTTATATTTCCTATAATTACAATTTGTAAGTTTTCTTTGCTAAAAAGAAAAGTTTGTCCTACTCTATCCCAACCGCCATCGTGTGGGCCCATCATTAATTTTATCTAAATACTACTCCTATATCCACGTGAAGTCTTGTTTTGAAGAATTAATTGAAACAAATTTACGGTGTAATCAGAATTTAATTTAGATTCTTGGTTTGTCGGGCTAAAAACATTTTTTAGGTATTTTAAATTATGGGCCCTCAACGTGCTGAACCACGACTGTTGTTGTTGTTTAAATTGTGGGGCCATCGCCGTGGCCATTAATCCGACGCTTCGCGACAAGGAACCGTAGCGTTCACGCCGCCGCCGGCACGGCCGGCGCTCGCCTCGCCGCCTCTGCCGGGCGCGAGTCCCCTCAGACAGCTGTTGGAAAAGGTTTTGGTCAAAACTTTTTGGGAATATAAAAACTCGCCGTTCCGTCCATCCTCGCAGTGTCATCTCGCACCAAAGACGGGTCTCAGAGAATCGTAGGGAGTAATCATGATGATGACATGCTCGAACACCGTACGATAGGTGTACCGCACATCGTGGGTCACGTATGGAGTCATTTCACATGCCTGCTCGATCGAGAGAGATAGAGAGAATGAGGTGAGTGTTCGATGCCAAATTTGTTTCAACACAAGGCCAAAATTTGCCTCTTTACGAACAAATCAAGCTGAATTGGTTTGTTGAGGCACAATGCACAAACTAGCAATACAGGTTCGATGCGCATTCTTGGAGAGCCGAGCATTCCAAATTTTAACAATTTTTTGATAATATAACAACATTACGTAGAACACAGTTGTTTTGCTAACGCCCGATTTTGGCTGATTTAATAGTATTCCGTGAGACACAACAAGTCAAACAAGATGAAGCAAGAGCAAGCGAACATTGTCAAAAAGAGGAAGCAAACCTAAGCTACGGAAGGCATCAGAGCGCGCAAGAGCCGAGCCGGGGAGCCCCAAAACTCCGGCTCCTAGCGACATGGCCCAATGTCGCGAGAGGGAGAGGGAGGGAGAGAGAAAAAGTGGCTCCTAGCTACGCTGGGGTGCGGGAGGAGCCGGAGCCAAAGCTTCTTTTGCCAAACTTGTTCACCGAGTCGGCGACTTCGAAAAATGCTCGACTTCGGGCGAGGAGAGGGAGTGGCCCGCCGGCGACCTCCAAAGACCCATACTTTTATAATCTCCCGCGTAGGTCTTTGTGGTTGTACAAGCTATAGCATGAATCACACAAATATACAAGACAAAAAAAAACCTCTTTAGAGCCACTAAAAAACTTCAAAAGAGAAGTGCATTTCGTGAGATCTCAAAGAATGTTTACCCAAGAAGATGTGCTTCTTTTGCGACATTTTTCTTCGGCCTCCTTCCCAACCCAACACTAGAGATCGAGAGCGCCGACTTCGAGAGACCACATGAAGTCGAGACCGCAACCACCAAAAAAAAAAAAACTTCTGTATTTGTTTGCTTCAAAACCACATGAAAAACCATATCTAGGATGTCATAAAGAGCACCACCGCCTGCCCGATGGAGACGGCGGCGGCGAGGCGGCACTCCCCCCGTGGGCTGTGTCGGACCGCCTCAGCACTCAGTTTGGTTGAGATGAGTTTGGAAAGTCGTGACGGAGGGAGAAGAGGTGAGAAGAGTACTAACTACTACTAGTACAGTAGGTGTAGTATGGGAGAAGGAAGACTGAGACCGAAGAGACGAGAGACGGGAGAGAGAAAAACTGCCCATAGCACTATAAGGAATCCGAGGTGGCAAATCAGAGAGTCTAGAGTGTTCGATGCGCACCATGGTCCCACGGTTTAATGTAAAAGGGCGACATCAGAACTTGTGTGCTATTTCGAAATTTCAAACATTGTTTGGAGTAATAGGAAGGACTATGGGAGAATTAGAATTTGGCCCCCAAATAAGTTTGTCTTAGGAATCGAACCATTTTTTTTGAATTTGGGAATCTGGCCCCAAAACGAAAATTTGTTAGAATCCGCCTTTCGTCACTTTTTGGAAAATATGCATGGTTACTACTAACAAAACATCCAACTTTTCATCACGCATGTGATCGATAGATCGATCAATCCCAATTTAAAACTTGCTTATAGTGCCCACACAACACCACGTAAAAAAACTTTCACACTCCTTGCGGATCCTACACTCCTCGCCCGCAGAACATCCTCCACGCCTCGCAATGAATCGCCCATCCGTGAATGGCGGCGCACCGCCAGCCCCTCCGCACCGATGCCCGTCATGGCGAGGCACCGGTGGTGGTTTGGAGGACGGTATTCTCTACTCCAATTTGGCGGTATATGTGCCGTCATCAAGTCGCCCTCAAGAAATCCCATGCATGTCGCCAGGGGCCGCTCAAGCGAGTTCCAGTTCCTCGCAGCTCGGACGTCCGGCCAAATTGCCGGTGGTCGCCTTCGATCTCACACAACACCCGCCCGCGCATAGTCGTCGTTCATGGCACCTGTTGGCCCCAGAGAGCACAAGAGCAAGAACATACTTGAGGTTTCATGCCCCGGCGACGAGGCGGCGCCGCAGAAGCCGAGCGAGGTGTGGCGGTGCAACGGCCTTCGACGAAGACGGCATACATGCGGCTTTGAAGCACGCCCGGGGTTCCGACGGGCGGCGAGCTTGGTGATGAGATTCTCGCGATACTTGAGCGAGTAGTAATGCGACCACCAGCCCCCCACACGGTCAAAGACACCGGTCGGTGGGATGCTCCCTCCCACCGGGGGTCGCCAAGACGCCGCTTTCATCTATGAACAAAGGCCCGCAGATTGTGGAGGTCCTCCATGGGATTCTCGAGACCTTGGCGACACCAATCGCAATCTCTACAAGCATGTCACGCGGAAGGTTTTCCATGGCGCGCGCGGCCGAGCTTTTTGGTGGGCGCCGCGCTCTAGCTACGTTTTGTCGCGGCGAAGAGTTTGTCGGCGGCAATAATGCGGGTGCGAAGACGGGTGCGGGGGCGTGGGTTATCGGCGGGCAGCGCGGCGGTGCACTCCGGAGGAGGTGTCGAGCCAAATGGGCATTCGAACTATCCCAAAGGCGCTGCCACAGAAGATAAATGTTTTCAAACTGTTACATGTTTTCCCATGACAAGATGATCTCAAATCAAAATGTTGTAAGCTATAAAGTTTCATGGATATTTGAGAACTACAATCATTATGTTGGTGGTTTGTCTATCCGATTTTTTGAAAAATTTAAATTTCAATTTCCAATTTTTTGAAATTGAGACCTATATATAAGTTTATCTTTACAAGATAATGTGAAACCAAAAAGTTTTCAACTAGAGAGTTTCACAACTTAGCAAGACCTTAAATTCTTATTTTGGTTCTTTCCCCATCCGACATAGTGCTAGTGACATTGTTCACTGAATTTTAGAAATTTGTCTTCTACTTTCATAAACTCTATGACACATGTGTAAATCTCGTGTGGATAGTGTTACCGCTGACATCATCATATGAATAAATGACCTACATAAAAGATGTACATCTTAAGAAGTTATACAAGTTTTGACCATAGATTAAAAAGAAAAATTAGGGTTCTTGTTGGAAGCTCGGGGAGGTGAACAAAAAGTTGGCGCCCCGGCATAATCGGTTGAGTGATTCGGACATGACCAGCGGAGCGCGGAACACGCCCAAGAAATGGGCAGAGACGCCTTTTCTTCTTCGACGAAACTATATATCCCAATGCGCGTCTCTAAGCTAAATGTTTTCAATCTGCTACATGTTTTGCATGACAAGATGATGCCAAATCAAAAACGTTGTAAACTACAAATTTTCATGGATAATTGAGAGTTAAAATCGTCATGTTGGTGGTTTGTCTATCCGAGGTCACTTAAAACATTTAAATTTCAATTTCCATTTTTTTGAAATTGAGACCTAGATTTCCTTTACAAGGTAATGTCAAACCAAAAAGTTTTCAACTAGAGAGTTTCGAACTTAGCAAGATCTACATCTTTTTTGGTTGTTTCCCCCTCCGACATAGTAGTGCTAGTGACATTGTTCACAAATCTTAGAAATCTCTCTCATAGTTTCATCAACTATATATGAGATATGTGTAAATCTTGTGAATAATGTTACCGCGACATCGTCGGATGAAGAAATGGCCAATATAAAAGGTGTAGTACATCTTTAGAAGTTATCCAACTTTTACGTGCTTGACTTCTTCTTCTCTGAAATCATTGGATGAACCAAAAATGTTGTCTCAAGTTGTAATTTTGAAATTCAAATTTTAAATGTTCTCAATAAAAAACATGACAAAAGTAATAGCAAGTAAGAATACAATATCTTGAGTACAAAGATTATTCTTTAGAAAAATAGAAAGAAAAACTCTCACATTTGGAGTTACTATGAGGGAGAAAGACTAGTTGCAAGTTCGGCCACAGATTAAAAAAAAGAAAAATCGAGTTCTTGAGTCCGAAGGCCTCTGCAAGCATGTCTCCATATGCGTCCCATACAACTCAACGCCTTGCGCGATTGGCCAGCCGCTATCTTGGGTGAGTTAAACCCGGTGCGGATCGCGGCGAAGTCGCGAGACGTGGGATTTTAAGGCGTGTTTGGTGCCGGCCAGGGCTCCCGCCGTCGTGCGGTGTCCCAAAGTTTGGTTACCCGCTCTCATCCCCGAGCCAAAGCTCCCTTCGTGCAAAAAGTGCTCCACGGCCGGGCTCGAGAGGAACGGCCCGAATCGGCGTTCCTCCCGGCCGGGCTCGCTCCGTGCTCCCTCGTGCGGCGTGCGCCGGGCGATTTCGGGCGCCGGAGATGACAACTCTCTAGGGTTTCCTCCTCCTTCGCGCCAATCTTGCCTATATATCCTCCTCGCTCCCTCCTCCTGCTCTTTCCGCCGCTCGAAGTTCTTCGCCACCGGGCGGTTTTTTCTCTCCCTCTCGATTTGTTTTTGCTTTGTGAATCGTGGATCGATATCACGAGGCCTCTCTCTCTCTCTCTCTCTTCTTGTGTTGTAGCATCGGTGGATCTCGAGCCCTCTCCTCTCAAAGGTGATTTTTTTTCCTCTCTCCTTGTTCTTTCAAACCCTAGCCCGGGATTACATATGCCTTATTGCCTTGATGTTTTTTTTCCATAAAATCTGAAAGCACATGCCCTATATGTCCGTGATGTTTTTCCTATACTTTAAGCACATGCCTTAGGGTCGTGATCATTGTTCCTATAATCCGAGCACATGACCTAGCCGATGATGTTTCTACATGAACTCGAGCACACATAAGCCATCTTTGTGTTATGTTTCCTACAATTTGTTTCTTTTTGCAAAGAATGGCATGGTATGTGGTTCATCATGGCGGGAACCCGGGGGTGTACTCAACCCGAAAGAAGCACACGAGCAAGTATATAAGTTCCAGGGAAATTGTTACAGAAATATAACACGAAAGTGGAGGCCGAAAGCAAGCTTTTGCAAAATGGTCGAGGACAGCCCAGTGGATCCACCCCTTCTACTACCACTTGTTAATCCACCAAAACCAACCTTTGTTGGAGATCGGTGGCACCGTTTACTAGTGCTCGTAGTAGTCCTAATTATTGTTGTAGTCATAGGGTTTTAGTTTGGAAGCTATGGTAAAAGACTAGTTACTTTTATTGTGATCGGCTTGTAGCTTGTGACAATTTGAATGTGATGCAACTAGCATGTAGTAGGTAGGCAACAAACAACAACCATGCATGCACACGCAAAATGCACGGTACCAAACAACGACTCTAGCTAGCCCGGTTGGGTTCATGCGGGCAACCAAACGAGAGGGGCACATTGCATGCATTTGGCATGGCCAAATTATAACCTGGCCAGGGGCGAGCCATGCGAGGTGCAAGCCAGTGCGAGCGGTCACGGGATGCCACACAGGCAACCAAACACGCCGGGCGGCCGGTGCACTCCGGCGCAATGGCGACATGACGCCTTTTGTGAAAAAAAATTGGGGCGGCGCCTTTTCCTACTGAGACTCATCTATACTTGCACAAAGCGCGTCTACACACACCCTTGCATGTGAATGAATCGCTGCGTATCCTACACACCTCGGCCAGAATGGGGCCCACGTCACGCCACCGCTCGTTCAGGCCCATCTTTCTTTGCGGGCGCTAGTGTGATCTGCGCAGTGACACCTTGCGATCGTTCGGGCTGGTTCACCACCCGACCAAGAGTGCTTTTCTCTCACAAAAGCCCGACCCACCCAGCCAGGCAATAATTTTCTCTCACAACAAATCAGCACTGACCCGGTAGAGGCACCGACCGGGCCGATGAGAACGAAGGACGGACGCCCACTACTACAGACTCCTTGTTCCCAGCACGGGTCTGTAACTTGTTTTTTCCATCACTCTGTTCACTAATTCTTATTTTAATTTGGTTGTTTCCCCATCCGACATAGTGTTAGACATTGTTCATAAATCTTAGAGATGTCTCTAAAGTTTCATATAAACTATATGTGGATGTGTAAATCTTGTGAACAATGTTACCGTGACGTCGTCGGGTGAACTTAGCCCACTATTTAAAACTACCGCGTTCGATCGTGTGAATTCCAAGCGCGGGCGGTTGCGTTGACGCCGCGTTCGATCGTGGGGAAGTGGAGCAGCCGGCTAACGCACTATTTAAGCACACACTCTGATCATGGCGTTCATCCTTTCCAGTTCTCTAAGCCAGCCACATTCTCTTTGCAATCATCAACGCCATGGCTGCCTCAGGCTCAGGATCCAACAAGCGCACCAGGGAGGAGATGGAGGCGGCGGAGGGCAAGGGCAAGGATCCGGTGGTGGAGGCGCCGGCGGCCGACCCTGGGTCCGACTCCTACGCCCCGCCCTCTCCTAGGCGGGCGCCGCTATCGAGATAATCGAGAGGGATTTCACCTCGATCGCGTCCCTACCGCCTTCATGAAGTGTGAAGGAGCCGGGCAGACGGCCATGGTCTTCTTCAAGGGTGGATCGACCTTTGGATGAAAAGGTCAATCACTACGCCCCAAGGTGGAAGAGTTGGCGGGATCCTCCTCAAGGCCTTGGCCAAGAAGGTCGACGCCAGCCGAGGAGGAGGAGGAGGAGGAGGACGACGACGAGGGATTTTACGGCGGCCTTCCTCTTTTTTTAAATCATTTTTAATATATGTTCTGTTTTTTTTTTTTTTGTATATTAATAAAATATATATTATTGCTATGTGTTGCTCCCCTCTGTCCCCTCGATACTGTTTTAGCTTTCCAGTTCAAAGAGCGATTAAAATTAAATAGCGCTCAAATTTGATTTGAATCTTAACTTGTTCAATGTAAAATTTGTCAAAAACAAACAATTAACTCTCGGTTGTGCTTTGGAAAATATAGTCGCCGTTGAGTGCCGAGGAGACGGCCATTGGGCGCGGCGGTCGCCGGGTTACGTTTTTCAGAGCAACCGTGTTTTTAAACGCCACATTTATATTTTATACCCCGCCCCCCCCCCTCTCCCGTTATCCAACACTAACTTCTCTTTCGTGCCCTCTCATAGGAAAGCCGGACTCGCCGCCCACGATCGTCGACATGGCCGCCACCCCGGAAGAGATGAAGTTCGTCGTGGGCGCCTCCGCGCCGCCCTCACCAAGTCGAACGGCCGTTGGCATTTGTTAAGTGCTAAAAGAATATGAAGGATTCTGCAGCGCCTGGAGAACACCTACCATTGTAGCTTTTCCCTAGGATGAGTATTCTAGAGTATCGTATCCATAGGGAAGCTTTTGGTTAAAGAATTCTAATAAGTCACAATCATATATCTACTAACTTAGCAAACCACTAGACTATAGTGAGGGGGTAAATATTAAAGGGTAAGTAAATAACAAAGCATAAAATAATAACCTATCTAAGATGTCAAAGAATATCTAAACTAAACAAGAGGTCAAAGAGAGAGATTTAGGTTCCTAAGTTCTTCTCTATTACTTAGGTTCTATGATAGCAATCATACCATAACACTTCGGGACACCAAAGCACTAGCCACGGAAAGGGATGAGAAGGGGGCTAGGAAGGTTTGGCAAGGTCCTACAAACACCAACCCTAACGTGGGTGGAATACATCGGCCATCGTGGCTGTCACCACACGGGGCTACCAAAACTATCCGTGGGGTTGGGTGCAATCTCAGGGTAACCTCTAGTCTAGACACCATGTCTACACTATCAATTACTACTCTAATTATGTCTATAACTAGAGCACTCGATGCGGCGAAGATCCCATGCAATGATATAACAACTATACTTAACCAAATATATGAAAATCATAGAAGTAAATAGAGAAGATAAATATATGAATCATAAGTCTTCCAAAGATAAGATATGAAACATACCAAACTCTGTAGACATCTCCGTAACCAAAGTATAGTTCAACTCTCCTTTACTCTTGATTAGATCTAAGTTAGATCTAATCTAGTTCTAATCACATGACTAATCTACTTCTAATTACATAGCTAATCCTCTTCTAATCTTCCTCTAATTCACTAATCCCTTAGAGAGAGGTTATCCTTACATTGGGACACCTCTACAACTAAGAGAATAATGAATAGAATGAGATAGAATGAATTAGGGTTTCACCACAGGGCGGGGTCTTCTTATATAGGCCTTGGCGATGAATGATGACCATTGGATTAAACCGACCTTGGCAACGGTGTAGATACAACCTCAATGTCGGTGGTAAACCGACATACAAAGCTGAGCTGGATTGGAATCCTTTGTTTTGGCGGCCGCCAGGTGGACATTGGCGGCCGCTGCGGGTGGCATGCCACCTCGGCCTCCCGTTTCTTCCGTGTGTCCTCTGGTACCATCTAGAATGTTTTAGTCCACTTTTTAGGTCGAAGTTGCTTCACGGACAAGTCCGGTCTTCATATGCCTTGAATATTCGGAACTTTCTCCATTATTCTCTCGCAATTATCTATTAAGTCCCCTAAATTATATAAATCACCAAAACTCATGGAATTATGTTAGTAAAGCCCCTAGACTTATGTTTGATATTCATTTTAAGCCCTTATCCAAATTTAGTTGACTAGTAATATTATGCTATAACAGGTGTCAACAACGGCTGGCCGAATATGTTGGCCCGCCCAACGGTGAATCAGCCCCTCGAGGAGAGGGGTCAACTCCTACGCCCTCGGATCGACTCTCTGGCCGATACCCTCGCCGGGGATACCGGCCAAACGGAGGAGAGGCGGCCGTGAAGGCGCCAAGCCGCCGCGAGGCCAGGAAGGCGACCAAACACGCGCCAAGCTGCCACGACCAAGAAGGCCAAGAAGGCGGCCTAGGTTCTCTTCTTTTATTTTTTTTTATGTTAATTTATCCATTTGTCGATGATTTGTGTGGATGTGTAAGATACAAAGATCGTGTGGTTAATTTGCTAAGGAATCGGTTGTTGGTTAATCTGCTGCATGGCAATCTCTTTATCTTTCGTTAATTTGGGATATACTGTTTCCTTGTATCGGTTTAATTTTAATATGATGCGTGTCAATCTTAATTTTCTATCATTTGCGTTCGACTGTTCCCTCGTCTTAGAAACCACGCCAACCGCTAGCGACGGGAGGGCCAATTTACCGTGATACCTAGAACCTAGCGTTCCTATCTATGCTATCGGATGAGCCGGGTTTGAATGGGCTCGCCTCCGCCTACCGCATGCTCGACGCCGACGTTGGCGGGCGCGGCGCGAGGCGCGGAGCCACACTCTCCGTGACTGAGGACAGCCGAGGTTACATGGGCGGGATGGAGGCATCGGGAATGCGGCGTAAACGGTTTTCAAAACTTCGGTCGAGGCGGGACGGGCGCAGAGGGTTGTTGCCGCTGTGGTGAACGCTGCGGCCCGGCCGGCGTGTGAACCGGCAGACACGGCAGGCGTTCAAAGGTGACCTCAACGGCATAGGAATAGCTCGCCTTCAAGCCGGCGAGCCTCGAGGTGCCAAGATAAGAAAGAAGGGAGAGAGTTCAGCTCGGCTAACAATAGCCATGCCACCGAGGTGCTCGCGGCGGCCATGGTGTTGCGGCGGCGGCGAATTAATAATGGTAGACACTGAAGCAGAGAAGTGAGCATTATAACACACGGATTATATTACAACTAATTAAAACATCTCAGTCTTAGTTCCATCCGGATCTACGTTTCTTGAACATCACGCTAGGTAAGGATCGAACATATGCACACCATATATGCATCACCTACGACCCGGCGTGCACACTTCCAAAAGCTACCAAAAGTTGTTATATCTAGCAAGGCGTCACCGCAAATCGCGGAGCAACTCCCCTGCATTGGAAGAACGAAGTACAAGACACTCATGCCCACAAGCCATCAACGAAGAACAAAGTAGACTTCGTCGGCGATCCCTGATCTGCGCTGCAAAGTACACTCCCCCACGGTTGACTTCACGCTCAGAGCTCAGACCATCCGCAATGTCGTTACGGCCCGCACGCTTGCATCGAAGATGCGTGTTGGCGAGGCACCGGCGGTTGGGCGTAGCGAGACGGCGGAGAAACCGAAAACCCGAATCTGGCGCCACCATCCCGGCTTCGTCACTCAACACCGCTATTGCACGTGCGTGGAGGCGTGCACAGTTTCTTTGTGCCCCCATAAGTCGCTGCCGTCACCGCGTCGCCTTCGATCCCCGCAGCACCTTTCGTGCGGTGTCGCCGTCGCCGATTGCGGTGTTCATCCTGCAGAGAGCAAGGCGTGCGTGCGGCGAAGTTCATGCCCGCATCTGCGGCGTCGCAGCATGTCGGCGAGCGGGGGCGCGATCTTGCCGCGGCCATCGGCGAACGAGGCGAGACAGGCTTTTGCTCCCGAAGGCACGCCTCAGGGTTCCGAAGCGATGGCGAGATTGGTGAGAGGGCAAGTCGCCATTCCGTTACGTTGGAAAACCGCTCCGGTGGGATGCCCGGCCCCACCATGGCGTCGCCGCAGCACCTGCGCCATCTGCTTTACAGGTGCGGCGCAGAATGGTGAGCCGTCCATGGATCCTACGCCTCCTTTGGCGACACGGATGGCACCAATGCAAGCATCATCTCCAGATGGAAGCGGCTGCATGGTGCGCGGCGGGACGGCGCGGCGCCGGCGTCGGTGGTGGTAATGCGTGGAAGGCGGCAGCGTGAAGCTAAGCTAATAGCGGCGGCGGCGGCATTTACGAGATAGATATGGCCGGGCGCGAAGGAAGTGAGTTCGCTCAATGGCGCGATGATCTGAGAGGTGGCGGGGCGGCGTCGTAGTAGGCTCAAGACAGACGGTCGCTTTATTACTCACGCGCTTTTAGTGTCGCGTGCGTCTGTAGTTGCGAACCCACGCGATCGGCAAGCGTGGAGTATTACTCCGTCGTCCGTCCAACCAAAAAAAAAACGCAATTCTTTGACCTTTCAAAATCTAATTTGACCATTCGTTTTATTTGAATAATGTATATAAATATTATCAATTTTGTTATGACTTATTAGATCATTAAAGATATTATAACAATAGCTAATTTATTTTGGAATTTACACAAATATGCTTTGAGCAAGGCGAATAGTCAAATTAGATTTTGAAAAGGTCAAAAATTACTTTTTTGGTTGACGGAGGGAGTATCACTCACGCCTTTACACAACATGGGTCCAGAACGGATGGCATATTAATCACGCAGGTGGATCCACTCCACTCAATTGACTTTTCACATGTGCAAAATCTTGACACCAAGCATTGCGTTGGCGTGTTGTGATATTCGCAAATACCACAATAATAACATTGCATCGGGCATTATTACATGTAGCATACATCAGAACGCAAACCAATGATAACACGTACAAATGCACGGAATAATAAACACGCTCGCCTTCCACATCAAGTCCTCCAAAGATCTCGCTCCAAGTTTTTCTTCTTGGTGTCACCACTTGGACCGCCCAATGAAGCTTCTTCTTCATCTAGCACCGGCTCCTCTTTCCAATTCGAAGGGCGAACAGCTATGATGCCAAGATCCTTCAAGACCTCGAAGTTATTCCTTTTCAAATCGGTAGTAATGATACTTTGCTTATTAGGTACTGAAAAACAGGCACACAAATTAGTGCAAAACTAGGGGCGGGGAGGCCCGGGACAACACGCCAACACTACGTAATCCGAAATACTCACCCCATTTCCTAGCACACTTGAAGTAGAGTCGGCCGTGGTTATCACCATCCTTCTTGGTCCGCGCCTCCACCACCCGAGCAAGACCGCGAGTCAGGACAACGATGAGCGGGGCGGAACACGCTAAGCTCACCAACTAGATCCCATTGAAGCCTATTCCTCGCCCGTCCACCTCCGGGCGACTCCGCCAAAGGAGACCGAGACATGACGGGCCGGGGCTCACCGGGAGAAGGGATGGAAGAGAGCGAGAGATGGAATGAATCGCGAGAGGCAAAAGCGGATATAGAGGGAGAGCAAACGCAGTAGTAGATCGTGACAGGGGCGGCCCCTCCCACGGGTGTGCACTATGACCACGGCAGGCGGCCCCACGCACGCCACCAAAAGCGAAGTGGCTTCTCTTTCACGTAAATAGTACTATTCAATCAGCCAAAATCAGCCGAACAGCTTATTATACTCCCTCGGGATGGTATTAGAAGTCGTTTTGGACAAGGTTTGGGTCAAACATCGGGTATATAAATCATCAATAACTTTTAAGTTGTTGAGTTTGTAAATGTAAAAATTATATGAGTGGATTTGTCTTAAAAAAATACTTTGATAAAAGTATACATATATCACATCTCCATAAATATTTTTATAATAATAAGCGGTCAAAGTTATGTTTTGGAGACCGTGTCATTGTCCTAAACGACTTCTAACCATCCCTGAGGGAGTACGCTTTTACTTTAACCCGCCCAATTTTTTATACTATGATTTTTACGCCCGAGCCTTTACAAAACTCAAAAATTTTTGCACCTCGTCACGGGTAGGCGATTCATTTTCGACGGGGTGTTTGGTTCCTAGCCACACTCCTCACGAGGCGACTCTAGGGTTTCCAGTAGCCTCATCGGCCCGCCCACCATCCCGACGCATCCAGCGCCATTCAAGCCGACGCCGCTTCGCCAAATGACCTCCTTCTCCGGCGGCTTCTTCCTCCACCACAGCGGCCCGCCATTCTAGGGTTTTGATATCTAGCCCATCAATCTTGTCGTGCCTCTTGTTATCTTGAACTACAGTTTGTTAGATTCCACTATTCTGAACTACCTTTTTGTTTTTCCGTGATCTGCGCCTCTCGAAGCTTTGTTAGCTTGTGTTTAATATATATAGTATTCTGTACGTGAGAGAGAATAAGCTGAAACAAGATGAAGCAAGCACAAGCGAACAGGTCGACTAGTCCTCACATACTGTCTATTACGTACAGAATTGAACTATAATTTTATCCTCATAATATGGATATAATTGAGTTGTACATACTTGAACTTGACACCTCAACGCTACCGTGCCCGATCGCTACTATATATAACTACAATGTTGTTGTTATCCACTGCTTTGCTTATTTTCTTTATAGATGAATATGCGTGCTCAAGTTAACACGACCCCTTACATAGAGTACTACATGTATCTTGTCATACAAAAATGTGCATATTAAATGAACCGCCACGAAACTATAGTTTCTTTTCTTTATACTCCACTATTCCTCAACTACCTTTTTTTTGGTGATCTGTGCCCCTGAGACCCTATTCGCTTGTTTAATAATATCCTGTGAGAGAATAAGCTGAAACAAGATGAAGCAAGATTGCAAGAACAAGCGAACAGGCTCTCGTCTACTCCTCATACACCTTTGCCTATTCTGAGGTTGAACTGTATAATCTGTATCCTCAGATGGATGTATTGAGTTGTACATACTGAACTTGACACCTGCCTACTACATTAATGTTGTCACCTTTGTGTTTTTGTTTTAGGAGACTGCAACTACTACTGCTATTTTCTTTATAGATAAATATACATGTTCAAGAACAATGACTGCTCCTATTAAATAAAATGTTACTAAACTGCAGTTTGTCTATACTATTCTATTCCTGAACTACATTTAATTTATTGTGTGTTCTGTGACTCTGTGGTTACTGTAGTCCTAATAGACTGCCTATTGCAGAATTGAACTGTATAATATTAGCCTCACATGGATACTTCAAAGGATTTCCATCCAACAACGAGGCATCAACGCTATCCATCCTAATGTCGCCTGAATTTTTCGATCGCCACGAAGTGAGGAAAGGTGATAATTCTCGCCGCTTATTTTCTTCATAGATGAATACACAAGATCGAGAACACTAAGCGCTCACGAGTACTACTACTATCTTGTCTTACAAAAAATTTTCCTGCTAAACGAACTGTTGCTAAACTACAGTTTGCTTATATTCTTCTATTCTGAACTACTTCCTCTGCTTTAGTTTGTAAGTCGCTTTGACTTTTTGGTACATCGGTTTAGCTATGTATCTAGATACAATAATATGCCCGGATACATAGCAAAATGGACGAACCAAAAAGTCAATCGACAAAATTTGGAAACGGAGGGAGTGTATTTTTGTGATCTCATGCCTCTGTCCATTAGAGTGGCTATTTTTTTATTTGGTTCGCCAAACTTAACGCAACACTCCTCCTTTACCCGGGTTTGGGACCTCTGTTCGGTGTGACTTCTACTTGATGATTTCCATCCAACAAACAGGCATCAACGCATCATCCGGTGTCGCTGAATTTTTCGGTCGCCGAGAAGTGAGGAAAGGTGATAATTTCGGCCGCTTATTTTCTTCATAGATGAATACAAAAGCTCGAGAACATTAATCGCTTTCTCCAAGTACTACTACTATCTTGTCTTACAAAAATTTTCCCACTAAACGAACCTGTTGCTAAACTACGTGGTTGTTTATATTCCTCTATTCTGAACTACTTCTTCCGTTTAGGTTTGTAAGTCGCTTTGACTTTTTTTTTTTGGTACATCCATTTAGCTATATATCTAGATACAATAATATGCCTGGATACATATCAAAATGGGCGAACCAAAAAAGTCAAAAGCATTTCTGACGCTTGGAAACGGAGGGAGTGCAATTTTTGTGATCTGTGCCTCGCGTGGATTGTGTAGTCCTCCACGGTGCTCCTATTACGAAATTGAATCAGTATAATATTAGGGCCTTGCTAATTTCGGGTGACTGAAATTTTCAAATCTGCTTCAGGCGATGAAGCCTTTTTTTAGATAATGGATGAGAAAAAACATCCGGCCTCTACATCCGAGGATGTACACGGCCGATTATTACAAGTCTTGAATAAAAGGTAGAGCAAAACAAGTATCTAAAACAGATAAAGAGAACTAAAGCAAATGATAAATGTGCTTCCACCCTCTATAGGGAAACTCCAAAGTAAACACTTCTAGTTTTCTCGCTAATTAGCGAGAGTGTGTTCTTGTCTTGTTCATCACGCTTTACAATCGGGCTCGATCTGCTTGCAGCTCATCACGAAAATTACCTTCGACAACGAAAAAACTTTCATTTTGTTAAAGATAATATCGTTTCGACAATTAAAATGGCCATATAGGCGTGGACGCCAACCCAAATCAAGTTTCTAATCCTTTTATTCGATTAGTAAGCCATGTACCAAACATATGGCTTATGTAGATCTAGGGCCGGTTTAGGCGGTAGCATAAAAGATGATCCTCCATACCGCTTTTTCGAATACGGACAATCTAGGAAAAGGTGTTGGATGGTCTCATTCATATTACAACCAACATATTTACGGCTTCCTTTCCGGTTTTCCTAGTGAGGAAAGGCGATAATTACTGCCGCTTATTTTCTTCATAGATGAATACACAAGCTCAAGAACACCGACCGCTTCTGCAGTAAGTACTACACTACTACTACTATCTTACAAAAACTTCCTACTAAACGAACTGTTGCTAAACTACGTTTGTTTATATACATCTATTCCTGAACTACTACTTCAATTTCGGTTAAGTAAAGTCGCTTTAACTTTTTTGGTACATCCATTTAGCTATGTATCTAGATACAATAATATGCCTGGATAGATAGCAAAATGGATCGAACCAAAAAAGTCAAAGTGACTTACAATTTGGAAACGGAGGGAGTGCAATTTTTTGTGAGTCGTGTTCCGTGGATGTTGACGGTAATCGAATCGACATATTTTTCCCGTCAACTTACTACCATAAAGGGAGTAAAATTAAACCTTTTATACTCATATGCATTTATCACTAATAAATTCCACTTATAGTGTCTTGTATTTTATTTTGCAGATTATTAATAAAAGCAAGTGGAAAATCGACCAAAGTACGCATTAGGAAAGCGCATTATTGCAAAACTCAAGCCCGGGTGCAAATCGACCCAAAACATCAAAACAGGGCGAGCAAAGCCCGGCCCACAACTTCCGAGGGCGGCTTACCCTGCCAAGACGGGCGGCGGGCCGAGCCAGGGGTGCGCTACCGCACCGGTAAGCGCTGGCCGCACCCTCCCCGAGGCGGTTTCGCCCCGACCTCGGGAGGCGGTTAAATGCACCTTCAAACGGGGTTTCCGCCCTTGGTCCGTCGGTTTGTGCAATGAGATGGAAGGTTTACTGTGTCGGTTTGGGTGTAAATTAGCACTTAGGCCCCTCCTCCAAGTGTATAAGTAGGCCCCCTCTCTCCCTCTCTCAACACACACACCACTTGGAGTCCAACAAACCAAAGAATCTCTCTCTCTACCACCTCTACCTCTCTCTCTTCTTCTACTTCTTCTTTCTTCTTCTTCTTTCTTCTTCTTCTTTTCTTGGTTAGTACTTGGAGTAGAAGAGCTACAAGGAGGGCTTGTCTCCTAGAAGAAAGTGCTTTGGTAATACATCTACTCTATGGAGCATTCTTCTATTTACAAGTCTTATTTCTATGTTCTTGGCCTAACTTATGAACTAGAGTATAGTCTTGTTCATGTTCTTGTGTTGGTATATGAACTAGCATATAGTTTACATATCATAATCTTGACATGTTCATTACAATTCTTCATCGATCATCATATGCCTAACTTGATTAGAGGTGGGATATCGGTTCGTTGTTCCTTCGGGTTTGCTCTTGTTCTAGTCCGTCCATTCGACGAGTGGGGATCCTGGGGGGACAAGAGTAGTGCTCTGATATACGGGCATGGTGCCCGGGTATTATGACACCTGCGAATATGAGGGCATGCCACGGTTGAGGGGGTAGCGGCTTGGTCGTGACAAGCCTTGACCGCCCCTTGAAATCCCCCACGTTCGTATGTTACGTAGGAGTTCGTAAATGCTTCCTATCGGGCCGTATGGTATCCGAGGAGTCTCCCGTTATCCTAGACCTAACCATGACTAAATCGGTTTGCATATGATCCTAACTATTCATTTGTATGGCCATGACTAGATACATTAGAATTACTCCATTAGGTTATTCATTTATTCTTTATCTATTTTCTTTATCCTTTTCTTTGGTGGATTCTTAAGTCTGTTGTCACACTATCCATGAACTGCTATTGCTTACCCCCAAGTTATGAACATTTTGGTCTAAGCAAACACATGTTCCTCTATTCGAGATGCCATGCTAATTTATTAATCACATGCCTTTCTTTGGGAAAATATAAATAACGATACCACTGAATATTTCCCGTGAAATGCTACAACAATAGATCCGTGGCGCTGCGGATGAAATATCTATGACGACAAGATCTATCCCGTTGGCAGTCTCATTTTGGATCACCGACATGGTGGTTTTACTTGGGAATGTCGGTGGCGCATTCCGACGCTTTCATCGGGATGGGTTTTATACACCATTTACTTTGATTGCGTTAAGAAATGCCAACAAGCATTTCGGCGCCGTTCTTGCGAAGGCATTGTGAAAAAATAATAATAATAAATAGGCGGCTATGAATATAAAGCGTAATGCGTGAATGCCATTTTGCTCATCTGAGGCTAATCTTTTATGTTTTCTCTCATTTGTGGATGAAAGCGAGGGATAGTGTATGTCAGTTTTCTCTCTGTAGGAAAACTTCACCTCCGATCCAAAGGCACTCCTAAGGAAGAACAGGTCTGCGTGCCGCTTCTTCTTCGGCGGAACCCAAACGGAGGAAACCGACATCCACACACAACCGCAACTCACGCTATGGCCCGAAGTGATTGCGTGATTTCTCAGCTCCAGCGTCACCAACGTGCCCAGGGCGGCCGGTGAATGTGGCGGACAAAAACCGGCCGTCTTGGGCTGATCACCATGGTGCGGGCGGTCCATTCTATGGACTGCTGGCGGGGCGCAAATGCTCATCTCCGGCACTTCCTTGGTAATGCGATACTATCGTCATCAAAGATGTCGCGGCCGGGCGTCATGGGGCTCGCGTCTGTTTCCCTTCTCCCCTCGTGGGGAAGGCTAAGCGATGGTTCTACAAGGACAAGGAAGTCGTAAGTGCGTGGGCTAAATGCTCCGTGGCGTTCCTCGCTAAGTTCTTCCCCATGGGCAAAACCAATGCCCTGAGGGGAAGAATCGCCAACTTCGGCAAAACTTCGATGGAACCCATTCCGGAGCGTGGGAAAGGCTGCGGGAATACATTCTAGCATGCCCCGCACCACGGGATGGAAAGAGCCGGTGCTCGCTCCGTAACTTCTACAATGGTCTCACGGCCATATCTAAGGGGCACCTCGGCGCCGGGCCGGGGTGGCGCATTCCTATCGCTCACCATCGATCGGGCAAATGTACGATTGATAAGATGGTGGCAAAACCGTAGCTGGGGCGAGCCCCCGCCAAAACACAAAAAGGCATGCATACCATGAAGGAGGCGGATATGCTTGCCGCAAAAATGGACCTTCTGGCGAAGAGGTCGGAGGAGCGCGCGGCACGGATGCTACTACCCGGCGGCGCCCGGTCTACACCACCGGGCGCTCACATGACCTTGTGAGGCGTGTGGTGAGTTAACCACTTCGGGGATAACTGCCACGAGACCGTGAAGAAGAAAGCGCCTTCATCAACAAAGAACGGGTATCGCCAACCCGCGGCGAGGAAAGAAACAACCAGATCCAGGCCACCATTCCAAGGCAACCGGGGTACAACTCCAACTATAACCCCAGTCGGCCATCATCAAAGGACCTGCATCTTGGGCGGGCAAAATTAACGAAAACCTCACCAAAAAGATGAGTCAAGCGGATAACATCTTAGAAGGAGTCGGCGGCAAGGCGGGCCGGTTTAACTCTGCTATAGCAAGTCGGTTGACCTTCAACAAGAAGATTGAAGCCTGAGATAGCCCGGTGGCTACTCGTTTCCAAGTAACGGTATGGGAAAAAGCTTCAAAGCAATCTAAAGCCCCCCAGGAGAGCGTAAAAGGAGTAACTACCAGAAGGGGGAAATTTACTCGTGACCCACCAAATCCCAACAAAACGGTGAGAAAACAAAAAGAGAAGGCATTTCAAGAGGTAACCCCACAGGTAGTAGAAGAACCAGAAGTGGAGGGGGGTATCATTGGAATATCTGAGACACAACATACCTACCCTTTGCCACAAGAACAAGGAAGCGAGCGCGGGATGAGCGGTTTACTCGATTCATGGAGATGATCAAAAAGGTACATGTAAGTGTGCCACTCCCGGATATGCTCCATGTACCATCATATGCCAAGTACATAAAAGACATCATCCAGAACAAGCGGCCATTGCCAACAACGGAAGTTGTGAAGTTGACTAAAGAATGCAGTGCCGCTATCTTGAATCGTCTGCCCGAAAAGAAGAAAGATCCAGGGTGCCCTACAATTCCCTGCTCAATAGGGACACAAACATTCAACCACGCCTTATGTGATTTGGGCGCCAGTGTTAGTGTCATGCCAAAATCCGTCTTTGACAAGCTCAAACATACAAATCTTGAGCCAACATCTATGACACTACAAATGCGATTCATCCATAAGGTACCCAAAGGGGGATTGCGAAGACATACCTGAAAATCCGGGGTATTTTTGATTTTGTGGTATTGGACATGGAGTTCACCAAAGATACACCACTCATCCTTGGGCGACCATTCTTGAGCCGACGCTTGGGGCACAAATTGATGTTGGGGCCGGAGAAATCCGCTTCAATATCAATGGCAATGAAGAGAAATTTGAGTTCGGGCCCAGCGTCTCCGAGAAAGAGTGCAAGATGATCCTGGATAAAATATGGGGAACAAGGCATTAAAGAAATAGAAATCCGGCCCCCAAAAGATCAACAAAGACTCCCAAAGGCGATCAACAAAAATAAAAGGTGGGAACAAAAGAAAAAGACAACTCCTAAACCAAAAGAAGAAGGAGAAGGTCCCCATCTTTACAAAAAGGACAAAAGACCCCTAAGAAAGCTCCACACCAAAAAGAACCAAAACCAAAGAAACAATCAAAGTATATCCCCCCACAAAAGGTGTGGAAGCTAAAAGAAGTGCAACCCTCCAGTATCTCCGGGAGCAGGCGCACCATCGAATGACAAAACTGGAGAAAGTCCCAGTCCACAGGACTCAAAAAGTGGACCCTCCCGTCAAAGGTAAAATGACAATTATCTCAAAAAGAACAAAAATAAATAAAGATACCCACGGGCCTCCGGATAGCTTGGGGAGGACCCCCACGTATCACCGCATTGCATATTTAATTCCACCAAATTTTATTTTATTTGAGCATGTTTACATTTCAAAGAACCTTGCATTGAAAAAACCAAAAAAAAAAAATCCAAAAATAGAATAAGTAGCTCTTCTTGGTGCCTTAATGCTTACATATGAGCTATAAAAATGTTTAGTCTTAGTCCCTTGTTGAAATGATGAATAGTTGCTCTGTCTTATGCTTTGCATGTGCCTAGTTTATAATTCAAGTTCTCTAAAGTTTGGATTTAGTGGCTAATTCTAAAAAACTCATCCTAAAAAACCTGATTCATGTGGGTTGCATAGGCTCTATCTAGTCTAAGTTGTTGCCAAATATGATATGGTACAAATAGTTTTGCTATGACTTCATCCAAAAAAAAGAGAAACTTGACATCCGGAATCTATGCTTTGAAAAGAGAAAAGATATAGGCTATGCTAAATATATATATATATATATATATATATATATATATGAGATGAATAATGGACAAATGTCCGAGGGCTGAGTAGAGCCCACATCTCTAAAAAAAAAAAGAAAAAGAAAAGAGAGGAAATAAAAGACAAAAGTCTAGGGCGGCGAGCCCCACCTCTCCAAAAAAAAATGATATAGCAATAAAGCCCATACTTTCTCGAAAAGAAATATATATATTTATATAAATACTTTATCTAAATAAAAAACCGGATAAAGAGTTGATCAAAAGGATGAATGATAAGCACCTCTGTTATAACCGCTCTATCTCGGCAACCGCCCAAGGCTTTGAGAAAAGCTAGAAAGCCCGCCTACGATGAAAGGTAATAAAGGGTGGGAAAAAAGATGTGCCATTTTATTCAAACTCTAGTAGAAAATCTTATTATAACCCCTCGCACTTTTGTAAACGTAATGTCGGCATAGTAGCAACTCCTGATCAACAACCAAGTACTTATCTCTTTTTGCTCGAGGACGCGCAAAAGGGTAAGCTTGGGGGAGTTTGTTGACTGAACGAATGACATATTTTTTCCCGTCAACTTACTACCATAAAGGGAGTAAAATTAAACCTTTTTATACTCATATGCATTTATCACTAATAAATTCCACTTGTAGTGTCTTGTATTTTATTTTGCAGATTATTAATAAAAGCAAGTGGAAAATCGACCAAAGTACGCATTCCTGAAAGCGCATTATTGCAAAACTCAAGCCCGGTGCAAATCGACCCAAAACATCAAAGCGAGGGCGAGCAAAGCCCGCCCACAACTTTCGGGCGGCGACACCCCGCCAAGACGGGCCGAAGCCGAAACCCGGGGTGCGCTAAGCGCACCGGGCTGGCCAAGCGCACCTCCCTAAAGGCGGTTTCGGCCCCAGCCTCGGGAGGCGGTTTCGTGCACCTTCCAAACAGGGGTTTCCCGCCCTTGGTCCGTCGGTTTGTGCACAGATGGAAGGTTTACCAGGTCGGTTTGGGTGTAAATTAGCACTTAGGCCCCTCCTCCAAGTGTATAAGTAGGCCCCCTCTCTCCCTCTCTCAACACACACCACTTGGAGTCCAACAAACCAGCAATCTCTCTCTCTACCACCTCTACCTCTCTCTCTTCTTCTACTTCTTCTTTCTTCTTCTTCTTTCTTCTTCTTCTTTTCTTGGTTAGTACTTGGAGTAGAAGAGCTACAAGGAGGGCTTGTCTCCTAGAAGAAAGTGCTTTGGTAATACATCTACTCTATGGAGCATTCTTCTATTTACAAGTCTTATTTCTATGTTCTTGGCCTAACTTATGAACTAGAGTATAGTCTTGTTCATGTTCTTGTGTTGGTATATGAACTAGCATATAGTTTACATATCATAATCTTGACATGTTCATTACAATTCTTCATCGATCATCATATGCCTAACTTGATTAGAGGTGGGATATCGGTTCGTTGTTCCTTCGGGTTTGCTCTTGTTCTAGTCCGGCCCATTGGACGAGTGGGGATCCCGGGGGACAAGAGTAGTGCTTCGATATACGGGCATGGTGCCCGGGTATTATGACACCTGCGAATATGAGGGCATGCCACGGTTGAGGGGGTAGGCGGCTTGGTCGTGACAAGCCTTGACCGCCCCTTGAAATCCCCACGTTAGTATGTTACGTAGGAGTTCAATGTAAATGCTTCCTATCGGGCCATATGGTATCCGAGAGTCTCCCGTTATCCTAGACCTAACCATGACTAAATCGGTTTGCATATGATCCTAACTATTCATTTGTATGGCCATGACTAGATACATTAGAATTACTCCATTAGGTTATTCATTTATTCTTTATCTATTTTCTTTATCCTTTTTCTTGGTGGATTCTTAAGTGTGTGTCACACTATCCATGAAGCTGCTATTGCTTACCCCTGTTATGAACATTTTGGTCTAAGCAAACACATGTTCCTCTATTCGATGCCATGCTAATTTATTAATCACATGCCTTCCTTTGGGAAAATATAAATAACGATACCCCTGAATATTTCCGGGAGAAATGCTACAACGATAGATCCGTGTGCTTGCGGATGAAATATCTATGACGACAAAGATCTATCCCGTTGACAGCCTCATTTTGGATCACCGACATGGTGGTTTTACTTGGGAATGTCGTGGCGCATTTCACGCTTTCATCGGGATGGGTTTTATACCTGTTTACTTTGATTGCGTTAAGAAATGCCAACAGTGGATTGTGTAGTCCTCACAGACTGCCTATTACAAAATTGAACTGTATAATATTAGGGCCTTGCTAGTTTCCGTGTGACCAAATTTTCATATCTTGCTCAGCGACGAAGTTTTTTTTTTTAGATAATGGATGAGAAAAAACATCCGGCCTCTACATCCGAGGATGTACACAGCCGATTATTACAAGTCTTGGATAAAAAGGTAGAGCAAAACAAGTCTCTAAAATGGATAAAGAGAACTAAAGCAAATGATAAATGTGCTTCCACCCTCTATAGGAAACTCCAAAGTAAACACTTCTAGTTTTACGCTAATTAGCGAGAGTGTGTTCTTGTCTTGTTCATCACGCCGCAATCGGGCTCGATACAGCAGCCAATAGGCTCATCCCTGAAAATTACCTTCGACAAATCGAAAAACTTTCATTTTGTTAAAGATAATATCGTTTCGACCGGCAAAATGGCCCGAAGATATAGCCGTGGCCGCCAACCCAAATCAAGTTTCTAATCCTTTTATTCTGATTAGTAGGCCATGTACCAAACATATGGCTTATGTAGATCTAGGCTAGTTTAGGCCATGAGAGAAAAGATGATTCTCCATACCGTTGTCGAATCACGGACAATCTTGGAATAGGTGTTGGATGGTCTTATTCATATTACAACCAACACATTTAAAACTTCCTTTCCAGTTTTGCCTAGTGAGGAAAGGCGATAATTCTGCTTGCTTGTTTTCTTCATAGATGAATACACATGCACAAGAACAACGGATTTGCTTTCTGTCAGTAATACTACTACTATCTTGTCTTACAAAATTTTTTCCTACTAAACGAACTGTTGCTAAATTACGGTTTGTTTATATTCTTCTATTCTGAACTACTTCCTCCGCTTCGCGTTTGTAAATTTTTTGACTTTTTTGGTACATCCATTTAGCTATGTATCTAGATACAATAATATGCCCGGATACATAGCAAAATGGACGAACCAAAAAGTCAAAGCGACTTACAATTTGGAAACGGAGGGAGTCCAATTTTTGTGATCTGCCTCTGTGGAATTGTGTAGTCCTCGAGACCTGCCTATTACTGATTTGAACTCATATAATATTAGGGCCTTGCTAATTTCCGTGTGACTGAAATTTTCAAATTGTTAAGGCGCGGCGTGGCTACTTGATGATTTCCGTGCATCAACGCTGTCATCCGTGTCGCCTGAATTTTTCATTCGCCGGTAGTGAGGAAAGGTGATAATTTCGCCGCTTATTTTCTTCATAGATGAATACACAAGCTTGAGAACACCGGCTAGCGTAATCGAAGTACTACTACTATCTTGTGTTACAAAAATTTTCCCACTAAAATCTAACCGTTGCTAAACGCCTAAACTACGCTTTGTTTATATTCCTCTATTCCTGAACTACTTCTTCCGTTTAGGTTGTAAGTCGCTTTGACTTTTTTGGTACATCCATTTAGCTATGTGTCTAGATACAATAATATGCCCGGATATATAGCAAAATGGACGAGCCAAAAGTCAAAGCGACTTAACAGCTTTGGAACGGAGGGAGTGCAATTTTTTGTGAGCCGTGCCCCTCGTGGATTGTGTAGTCCTCATAGACTGCCTATTACGTAATTGAACTGTATAATATTAGGGCCTTGCTAGTTTCGGTGTGACTGAAATTTTCAAATACTTCAAAGCGACAAGCTTTTTTTTTTTTTTAGATAATGGATGAGAGAAAACATCCGGCCTCTACATCCGAGGATGTACCACGACCGCTATTACAAGTAATTGGATAAAAAGGTAGAGCAAAAAACAAGTCTCTAAAATAGATAAAAGAGAACTAAAGCAAATGATAAATGTGCTTCCACCCTCTATAGGGAAACTACAAAGTAAACACTTCTAGTTTTCTCGCTAATTAGCGAGAGTGTTCTTGTCTTGTTCATCACGCCGCAAACCGGGCTCGATTACCACGGCCAATAGGCTCATCTGAAAATTACCTTCGACAACGAGAAAACTTTCATTTTGTTAAAGATAATATCGCTCGACGGCCAAATGGCCCAAAGATATAGCTGTGACGCCAACCCAAATCAAGTTTCTAATCCTTTTATTCTCGATTAGTAGGCCATGTACCAAACATATGGCTTATGTAGATCTAGGCCGGTTTAGGCGATGAGCGAAAAAAGATGATCCTCCATACCGCTTGTCGAATCACGGACAATCTAGGAATAGGTGTTGGATGGTCTCATTCATATTACAACCAAAGATTTTAAACTTCCTTTCCGGTTTTGCCTAGTGAGGAAAGGCGATAATTCTCGCCGCTTATTTTCTTCATAGATGAATACACATGCGCAAGAACACCGAACGCTCCTCATCGAGTACTACTACTATCTTGTCTTATAAAAATTTTCCCTACTAAACGCATCATTGCTAAATTACGCTTTTGTTTATATTCTTCTATTCTGAACTACTTCCTCCGCTTCGGTTTGTAAGCGCTTTGACTTTTTTTTGGTACATCCCTTTAGCTATGTATCTAATTCTAGATACAATAATATGCCCGGATACATAGCAAAATGGACGAACCAAAAAAGTCAAAAAGCGACTTACAATTTGGAAACGGAGGGAGTGCAATTTTTGTGATCGTTGCCTCTCGTGGATTGTGTAGTCCACGTAGACCCGCCATTATTACAGATTTGAACTCGTATAATATTAGGGCCTTGCTAATTTCCATGTGACTGAAATTTTCAAATCGCTCAAAGCGGCGTAGCTACTTCCGCTGATTTCCGGGCATCAACGCCGTCATCCGTGTCGCCTGAATTTTTCATTCGCCCGTAGTGAGGAAAGGTGATAATTCTCGGCCGCTTATTTTCTTCATAGATGAATACACAAGCTTGAGAACACCGACCGCCGTGGTCGGTACTACTACTATCTAGGAATAGGTGTTGGATGGTCTCCTTCATATTACAACCAACACATTTCTGGCTTCCTTTCCAGTTTTCCTAGTGAGGAAAGGCGATAATTCTGCAGACTTATTTTCTTCATTGATGAATACACAAGCTCAAGAACACCGACCGCTTCTGGCGAAAGTACTACTACTATCTTGTCTTAGTTTCTTATAAAAATTTCCTACTAAACGAACTGTTGCTAAACTACAGTTTGTTTATATTCATCTATTCCTGAACTACTTCTTCCATTTCAGTTTCTAAGTCACTTTGACTTTTTTGGTACATCCATTTAGCTATGTATCTAGATACAATAATATGCCTGATCTGGATACATAGCAAAATGGACGAACCAAAAAAATCAAAGCGACCTACAATTTGGAAACGGAGGGAGTGCAATTTTTTGTGATCTGTGCCTCTCGTCCATTAGAGTGGCTATTTTTTACGCCGGTTCTCCAAACTTAATGCAACCCTCCTCCTTTACCCGGGTTTGGGACCTCTGTTCAGTGACCAAGCTACTTCAGTGATTTCCATCCAACGGCCAGGGCATCAACGGTGTCGCTGAATTTTTCGCCGCCAAGAAGTGAGGAAAGGTGATAATTTGCCGCTTACTTTCTTCATAGATGAATACACAAGCTTGAGAACACTAACGAGTACTACTACTATCTTGTCTTACAAAAATTTTCCCACTAAACGAACTGTTGCTAAACTACAAGTTGTTTATATTCCTCTATTCCTGAACTACCCCTTCCGTTTCAGTTTGTAAGTCGCTTTGACTTTTATGGTACATCCATTTAGCTATGTATCTAGATACAATAATATGTCCGATATATAGCAAAATGGACGAACCAAAAAAGTTAAAGCGACTTACAGTTTGGAACGGCGGGAGTGCAATTTTTTGTGATCTGTGCCTCTGTGGATTGTGTAGTCCTCACAGACTGCCTATTACAGAATTGAATCAGATAATATTAGGGCCTTGCTAATTTTCGTGTGACCGAAATTTTCAAATCTGTTCGGGCGATGAAGCTTTTTTTAGATAATGGATGAGAAAAACATCCGGCCTCTACATCCGAGGATGTACACGGCCGATTATTACAAGTAGTGGATGAAAAGGTAGAGCAAAACAAGTCTCTAAAATGTATAAAGAGAACTAAAGCAAATGATAAATGTGCTTCCACCCTCTATAGGAAACTCCAAAGTAAACACTTCTAGTTTTCTCGCTAATTAGCGAGAGTGTCTTCTTGTCTTGTTCATCATGCCGCAACCGGGCTCGATACGCAGCCCAATAGGCTCATCCGAAAATTACCTTCGACAACAAGAAAACTTTCATTTTGTTAAAGATAATATCGTTTCGACAATACCAAATGGCCCAAAGATATAGCCGTGATGCCAACCCAAATCAAGTTTCTAATCCTTTTATTTTGATTAGTAGGCCATGTACCAAACATATGGCTTATGTAGATCTAGGCTGGTTTAGGCCAAGAGCATAAAAAGATGATCCTCCATACCGCTTTTCACGGACAATCTAGGAAAATGTGTTGGATGGTCTCATTCATATTACAACCAACACATTTCTGGCTTCCTTTCCACTTTTTGCCTAGTGAGGAAACGCCATAATTCTGCCGCTTATTTTCTTCATAGATGAATACACAAGCTCAAGAACACCGATTGCTTTCTCGGCCGAGTACTACTACTATCTTGTCTTACAAAAATTTCCTACTAAACGAACCGTTGCTAAACTACGCTTTGTTTATATTCATCTATTCCCGAACTACTTCTTCCATTTCAGTTTGAAAGTCACTTTGACTTTTTGCTACATCCATTTAGCTATGTATCTAGATACAATAATATGCCCGGATACATAGCAAAATGGACGAACCAAAAAAGTCAAAGCGACTTACAATTTGGAACTGAGGGAGTGCAATTTTTTTGTGATCTGTTCCTCTCAGGATTAGAGTGGCTATTTTTTACTGGCCGGTTCTCCAAACTTAACGCAACCCTCCTCCTTTACCCCGGGTTTGGGACCTCTAGTTCGGTGACCAAGCTACTTCAAATTTCCATCCAACAAACAGTATCAACGCATCATCCGGTGTCGCCGAATTTTTAGATAATGGAAGTGAGGAAAGGTGATAATTCTACCGCTTATTTTCTTCATAGATGAATACAAAAGCTTGAGAACACTAACCGCTTTCGTAAAACTACTATTGTCTTGTCTTACAAAAATTTTCCCACTAAACGAACCGTTGCTAAGCTACGCTTTGTTTTATTACTCTATTCCTCGAAACTTCTTCCGTTAACACTGTAAGTTTTCTTTTTTTTGGTACATCCATTTAGCTATTTCTCTAGATACAATAATATGCCCGGATACATAGCGAAATGGACGAACCAAAAAAGTCAAAGCGACTTACGCTTTGGAAACAAGGGAATGCAATTTTTTGTGATCCGTTGCCTCTAAAGGATTGTGTAGTCCTCACGACGCCTATTACAAATTGAACCCAGCATAATATTGGGGCCTTGCTAGTTTCTAGGTGACTCAAATTTTCAAATCTGCTTATTCGATGAAGCTTTTTTTTTAGATAATGGATGAGAAAACATCCGGCCTCTACATCCGAGGATGTACACGTACCTACTTATTACAAGTATCGGATAAAAAGGTAGAGCAAAACAAGTCTCTAAAAAACATAAAGAGAACTAAAGCAAATGATAAATGTGCTTCCACCCTCTATAGGAAACTCCAAAGTAAACACTTCTAGTTTTCTCGCTAATTAGCGAGAGTGTGTTCTTGTCTTGTTCATCACGCCGCAATTTCTCATAGATCGAATACAATAGGCTCATCCGAAAATTACCTTTGACAACGAGAAAACTTTCATTTTGTTAAAGATAATATCGCTTTCGACAACGAAATGGCTCAAAGATATAGCAGTTTGTTTAACCCAAATCAAGTTTCTAATCCTTTTATTCTCGATTAGTAAGCCATGTACCAAACATATGGCTTATGTAGATCTAGGGTTTTGGGCCAAGAGCATAAAAGATGATCCTCCATACCGCTTTTTGAATACGGACAATCTAGGAAAATGTGTTGATGGTCTCCTTCATATTACAACCAACACATTTCGCTTCCTTTCCAGCTTTTTCTCGACATTTTATTTGTTCTCTCGCCTCGGGTTTGTTTAGCCCTCATTAGAAAGCCTATTACAGAATTGAACTCAGATAATTTTATCCTCACATGGATATTTTCATTTGTAGATACCGAACTTGACACTGTGTTACTATAATGTTGTTATCTCAGGTGGTGGTTTTGCCATAGGAAACTGCAACTACATCCTGGTTATTTTATTTATAGAGATGAATATATGTGCTCAAGATAGAACAATGATCGCACCTTTTCCTAAAGAGAACTAAAGGTGAAGCTTTGTCGTGTGTGCCGGATGTTGACGATGCTCGAAAATGGTAAGTCAAAGCAAACATGTGATATACAAACCCTACTTATTGTTAGCTTTTTGCTTAGGGCTAGCCGTTGACTTCTCTCATCACGTAACCTAAATCGTTTTGATGTAGGTGTCTGCTCATCACATTTACAACATCATTTGGCAACAAAACAACTTATTCTCTTGTTAGGATGGCTGAGAGCTACATATGAAGAGACAGAGCAAGAGATAGATGATGGTACCCAAAAAGGCAGGAGAGAGATGATGGTACCACGGGGGGGGCGTGTCAGGATTTTTTATTGGAGAGGGGCAGCCATCCGGCTTCCTGCTGGCTTAGAGGAGGGTCGACACACACAAGGTGGCCGTAAGGAAAGATAGTTGTCACGATGATCCTCCAACCGGGTTTCCCCAATCGAGAAGGTGGCCATGCTAAGAATGAAGAGACTTGCGTGTCCGATTGCTAGACAAAAACCCCTTGCTCACATATTCAGCCTCTTCCTTTAAGCGCTAGTGAACAAAGGAATTGTTATTTGAGGATTTAGGTCCGCAATTCATTGGAGTTTGTAGGCAACTTAAGGCCCATAGCATGTAAGAAGTCGGTAGTCAAGAGGGCAAAAGTTTTAGGACCTTCAAAAGCAATCTAGTGCGGAATTACGCCATGAAGGGGTTGATGCCACGGTGAAGCACCCATACATCACCAAGGACGATTGGGCAGCTTTTTGTTGAAGCCGAAGAGCAAAGAAAGAGGCAATCGGATACAAGCGGCTTAGGGAGAAGAACAAGCATGACCACCGCCCGGGGGACGTGAGGTTACGAGGCAAAGTTCGGCGTGGAAGGAGGAGGACACTTACTTACTCCACAATAGCATCAAGAATCCTTGGCATGAATTTCCCAGTGAACCGCCGCCGTCATTTTTTTGCGTGCATGGTGCGCCGGGTCCGTCGGTCGTAATAAGGCTGCAATTGTTTGGTCGTGAAGAGTCTCGGCCTTTATCTAAGAAGGTTTTAGAGAAGACCGCCTGCTTCTTCCGAGGGCACCGGGTGTAAGGGAAAGAGATATGCTCACAGAGGTCCCGGCACCCCTGCAGCGCATGGGCGTGTGCGTGGTATATCTAGTATGGTCTGGTTGAAGTTTTGTCGGCTTGCGCCGACATGTACGTAAAGAGGATGTCTCCAAGTGTTGGCCAAAGCATATAGAGAAGAGTTTGGACCTCAACTAGATGAGCTCACAGCCTAAGGTGGCGGCGTTGGAATCAGAGGACATGGTTCATCGCCGCCAACACCCCTAGCCGTGTAGGTGGTGAAGAGCAAATACGTCGCGAGAAGCCGATTCGGGCGGATGTCAGCGCTTGAGATACTTTCCACGCCAGCACCATGTACCCTTGTAGTGAAGACTTCGAGGTTATCCGGTTGAGGTAGCAAGGGGAATGGTATACCCGAATCAACTACATCTTAAAGGTCAACCAATACCGGAAGGACATTCTATTGTTTTTATTGATCATGTAACTCCCGGTTTTGAGGCTACACTATCGGATCCGCCGACAAAGCGAGATTAAGGCTCTTGGACAAAGGCTATGTGTAAGAGGATCCAAAGGGAGCGAGCCCGCCTTATCAGTAGCATTCCTAAAGCTCTCTTCTTTTACCGCCCCAAAACCTCCCCGCCCTACTTCTACCGCCTCAATGAAAGTCAATCTAAAGGATCAGATGACACGCAGCCTTAAATGGGAATGACAAAGAATGATCGTGAGTCCCTCTCTCGGCCGCAATGGATGGGAATGCGGCGACTTCGCCGCATGCCAATGACGGGCCGAGTGCCTTGCAGAGTGCATCGGGCTAACGATGTGGAAACCGGCTCGCAAGGCAAGGATGACCAGAGTGCCTCGCAGCCGCTGGGCCGAGAATGCGGGAGTGGCTCGCATGACAAGAATGTCCGTAGTGCCTTCGTGAGTGCAGCAAATGGCCGAGAATCAAGCGTGGCTCAACAAAGCAGACGGCAAGGTCCAAACAAGCATGTTTCGTGCAAGAAGCATGGAGGTCCAAACAAGAATGTACAGCAAGTAGTGCTTCACTTGGAGTTCTGCACTCGCACGTGTTTCCATTCGAATAACCACCGTGTTTCATATGTTTGCGCGCCGCCGCAACCGATGAAAAGACATGTGGGTACACGGCCCACCACTTCCCCGGCCGCGATGAAACAAGTTCATCCGACCGCCACGAGGTAACTCGAAGTGCAGCCCATCATGTGCCTACCTTTGTTTGGCAATAAAGATCATGTGTACAACGAACACTTATGCCTACCTTTCTTTGTATTAGGATTTCGATTTGTCCGAAATTTCGATTAATTTGGAGGATATTAGAGAGGAGATTGCCAAGTTTGTTATGGAAGAGATCATCGCCGGCGAGTATTCGCTTTCGTGGAACCGTGAGTTCCTTCGCTTTCCCTTGCCGCACGACGTCGTGGATACATGCATTTGAGCTGTGTTATTTGTGTTGTGAACAATCAGGTGGCGTGCCCCCGAACAACCGGGTATGTTCTCAGGTGAAGAACATTCCGAGATACACATGAATTTTCAGAAATACACATGAATTTTCCATGCCGCAGCGCCTACCATTTGTTTGTGATCGACCATGTATATGTATTATATACGTATTAATAGTACCAATACCGTGTATATGTATTATACGAGACGCCTCGCTTTTTAGAGGCGTCTCTAGTCTCTCAAGACAAAGATGCACTCATCTTAACCTCGTCCGTAATAACCGAATAAGTACAGACCACCGTGGCTAACGAGCCTCCTTGCAGGATTTCGAATAGTTTTCCGACGCTGTGAACCCGCCCTGTAATATATAAATAACTAACGCATGTGTGTTTCCGGCGCGCTGCGGAACCACCGTCAGAAGTTTCGCGGCGGGCCGCCGCCAGCACCGGTAAACGCCTCAAATGTGAAACCTCGACAAGTACACGCGAAAGGGACACGTGATTGTAATTTCCTGTAGCTACTACCGGCATCCGCCAAGCGTTGAAAATGCGGAACAAGCATACCGAAACGAAAAACCGCGTCAGAACTAAGCGAAAGCTACAAACGGGCGACAAAACGAACGCCCCGTAGAAAAGGTTGAGGAACTACGCATGTAATCTACACACGCGTTCAGAATGAAGCAAAGAAACCATTGCACTGGTTTTGGCGTGTTTCAGAATCTCGCCTCAGATTACCGGTTATCGTCCGCGACGGGTCCAGATATTACTAATGCTTTTGCACGTTTCACGCTTGCGCTCGCGCGCTTACTGCCATAGGCGCGCAGCACGCGCACGCGCCCGACGCTGCGCTCATTGTTACGCACGCAGCTTTGTAAAATGGGTCCGTGCGCTCAAAGCTTTACAATCGTATGTCGCACGGGCGGCCACTACTTTTGACGCGGTACGCCGAGTACCGATGGCGCGTTCTGTGAGGTTTCCCCGAGGCACGCCGATCTTGTGAGGTATGTCTCAGAGATACCGTACACCACGCTTGAGCAAAACCCCAGACACGACGCTCCACCTACAGTGTGTAACAAGGGGCTCACTATGACGGGAAGTTTGCGACGCACGAAATCCCCGTCTCAGACAAAGCTCGCGTGACGCCGCTACGAACAGTCCAGAAGTCGACATTTAGAGACCCTAATGGGCACAAGGATCAGATGCCTCAACGCGCGATCAGAGAAGCCTTTTACATAGTGAGTTCTAATCCTCGGTTAGCACAATTAAAATTAAAATAATTGTTGCTCACTTCTATTCCACGCCCGAGGCTCTCCCGTCAGCCGAGATCTCTCGGCCGAGCCTCGACGTGAGGGGAGTGTTGGAATATAAGTGAATTTCTCACCTCTCCCCATCGCCTTAAGCTTTTGAGTTGAACCGGTTGGTGCATGCAACTTAACAAACAAAGACAAGTTGATTGTAACACCCGTGAGAATTACGAAGCATCAATAGCACAAAAAAAAAAATGGCCTGCCGTGAGATCAGCACTAATCAAGCACTCGCCCGCTTGGACATAGAAGTCGTTTCGGTTCACCTATAAATAGAAGCATACACCATATTGATTGGATACGATGGCAACTTAGAAGAAATGCATTTAACAATGTGATCCCAAAGTAGCAATGAACCAGTGGGCGGAGGCGGATGACACCCGGGTGCTATTTAGTGGAGATTCAATGAAAATCAAGAAACTTAATGGTGGTTTAATGACTAACTACAATAATTAGCATGGGAATTGTGCCCGCCGGGGGGGCTACAGCCGGCAGCCCCCCATCCGCCCGCAATGAACAATGCTCATCTCTACCACATATGCATATCTTGATTCCCGCCTTTTAGTCTCGATGTGCACCCAAGCAGAACGACCAGCAGGTCTCTCGATGTGACCACCGACGACCGGGCCGCTCCCTTCACCAGAGTCATGAGAGCTAGGAGGAGGGGGGCGAGGACGTTTCCGCCAGGCGCCCCGCCGCCAGTAAGCGTGCGAGGGCCCTAGGGCCCCGTGCACCGATCGACCACCGGCCGAGCGTGGGGGGCTAAGCCCGGGCGCTCCGTCAGGCGCCCCGGGCGGCGGCGGCTTGTGTCACACCCCATTTCGAGGTTCCTAATCACACGTATTTGCGCCAGATCACGCACAAATACGCCAATTAAGTATAGATATGATATCAAAAACTATACTTTTATTGCTATTGGGAAAAACATGATACATGGTTTGGGTTTATATGACTCTACCATAGGCCTACTATTATAAACCTATCGAGATCCCCCGAAGACCTGTATTAGGGCTCCATTCCTACAGAAAGCTTGAGTGCTGACAAACCCTTGGACATACTCCTATTGCACGATCCTATAACTCCGTCACAACATTCACATGTAGCTCCTTCATGGTTCGCCTCTGCGTCTTCGAAAGTGTCCTCCTTGTGGTCCCATCCTCGTGTCGCTCTTCAGAACTCCATTTCCTTGGATACACTCCTACGCTTGGCATTCTAAAAATAGAAATAGAGGGGTGAGTACTTTCGTGACTCAAGAAGTCCCAACCGGTGGGGGGAAAGGTTACTATTAGGGGTTTGGGCCCTAGTAGAGTTTACTACTCTCACTAGTTCCCTGCTAGATATCAATTAAGCTCAACTTAACAAAGACATACCGATTGTGTATCTAATCACGGATGTTCCAAATTAGCATCAGCCCCCATTCCAAGGACGTGGCTATTCGAATAGATTTGGTAACTCGCAGAGGTTGTACAAATTTTCCCACACGATAGGCGTTGTCTTCACACCACGCCTAATGGTTCGACAGCCTAACGAGATTCCATACCCGCTTGGATGCCTCCTAGGTTTCAAAGATAATCCTACCACGACTTCTGGGGGTTGGAAATGGAAGATCACCTAGCATCCCATTAGCACACAAAGATTTCTAAGATCACTCAAAGATCCGTCAACTTAACACCAGTGATACGATAACATTGCGCCAAAAAGTTTTACATGGAGGATCACTCAAAGAACCACGCCAACCTAACCATGGGGCCACTCTCCCCATGTCCGCCTCCCGATAGATCGCTGCCTACGCCGGCCACCTTGGATCGAATTATACCTAACCCAATGGGGTGGAATCAAGCCGCCCCATCCCTACATGTGGTCAGACGTATAATAAAACTAGGTAGAAGGTCCATGACCCGTCCTTAGGGAGCGAGCCCTCCAAGACAGGAGAAACCCCTCACTAGGCGAAACCTGCCGAGACGATCCATCCCACATGGATCGCCCCAAACTCGCTTTTGGGTTGATTAAGCTCACTTCTTAAATCATGTTCCATATATTATTAACATCGCTAATTAAGTCGATTAGGGGGTTAGGACTTGCCTCTATCCGCCGATGAGTATATCCGAGGTTCTTGGTCATGTGTGCTTCGCTCCTATGTCTTGGTGTAGCGATGCTCCGGTTCCGCTCAAGGGTCTCCGATGCCTCGGCAAAACAAGAAACACAAGTATCAAAGCAAACAACGTTTTACGTGGTTAGCTCCATCAAGGGATGGATAGGTTAGCGGCGGTAATGCCATTACGCGCATGCCTAGGCTTAGAGAGGGGGAGATCTAATCTAGGGTTAGCCACACATAGGCGATACCCGCACGCCGGGCGCATCTTATGTGTGTAGAGGACACGTGTACTAGAGTATGTGTCATGGAATGCACATACACGAGTATACGTTTTAGGTTAGAGGGGTTAGCCATGCGTAGCTATATTCGATAGGCATATACGTATATTTATTTATATCTCAAAATACCACTTTATACATTTATATACATATATAACCCGGCGCATACATCTAGCATGTGGACAACTACGTGTATGTATATTCGAGTATTCATGTATCGTGAGAGTGTACACGCATACAAGAATATACGGTGCAAGGTGTGGGTTAGCGGAAGGGGTAAACTAGGGTTTACGTATTCTACTACCACGATAAATAAATTAAAAACATACATAAACTAGAATTTAAATGGGCATCAAATAATAGAACAATGACATGAATAAAGCATGATTTTAGAAGAATTTAGGAATTGGAATGGAGTGATTTGGAGTCAAAATGGAGAAGATATGAATTTCCAAATTTTAATAGGATTTTAATAAATGAATGATACTTTGGAAATAATTCTGGGATTTTCTGGAATATTGAAACTGAATATGAAAGGTTGGGTAGGGTCCGGGGTGTACCTAGTTTATTTAACAATTTTCTTCGATTTTTTTAGATAATTGGAAAATGTGTTTTTAAGCTCCCCTGCACATTAGCCGTGGTGCGCCAGTATTCAAATATAGCGCCGACGCTGGTCCGACTACTATGGGGTCCGTCCCGGTCCGCGGGTAAGGTAATCGATCTGGTGCACTACCCCGCCCGCTTTTTATCCAAGCGGGACCACGCCCACAACAAAGGAGGGAGGGAGGTAGAGCCTATGACGGGTGGGTCCCTAGGAAGGATAAGGTGTGATGTGTGCTCGCCCCTTGCCTATCGCCGGATTTTTTAAAAAAATTTTGCCCTTTTTTAAAACAAATTTCAAATCGTCCCCTATTTTGAAACAATTTACATCGTATCCCTTTGGTCGCGCCAGCCATGGGTGGCGTGATTTTTACATTATGTCGCGCCACCGCATGTGGTGCGACGGTGCATCCACTCCTGGCGGGTGGCGTTGACCACGCCGCTTTCAGCCATGCGGCGCGAACGGGCCGTGCATGCCGCCTTGTGGTAATTGTTTGTTTGTGCCATGGTCGCGGTGTAGTGCATGCCGCTGACATTTCTTAGCGCAATCAAAGGAAACGTACAGGTATAAAACCCATCCCCAATAAAAGCGCCAGAAATGCGCCATTGACATTCCCACCACCTTGTCGGTGATCCGAAAAGGGATTGTCAACGGGATAGATCTTGCCATCTTAGATATTTCATCCGCAAGCGCACGGATCTATCATTGTAGCATTTTACCCTAAGTATTCGGGTATCGTTATTTATATTTTCCCAAAAGGAAGGCATGTGTTTAATAAACTAGCATGGCATCCGAATAGAGGAACATGTGTTTGCTTAGACCAAATTGTTCATAACAGGGTAAGCAATAATGGTTGTTGGATAGTGTGACACACACTTAAGAATCCACCAAAGAAAAGGATAAAGAAAATAGATAAAGAATAAATGAATAACCTAATGGAGTAATTCTAATGTATCTAGTCATGGCCATACAAATGAATAGTTAGGATCATATGCAAACCGATTTAATCATGGTTAGGTCTAGGATAACAGTGGAGACTTCCCGGATACCATACGGCTCGATAGGAAGCATTTACTTAACTCCTACAAAGACACACCTAATGTGGGGGGATTTCAAGGAACGGTCAAGGCTTCATGACCAAGCCGCCTACCCCCTCAACCGTGGCGTGCACTCATATTCGCAGTGTCATAATACCCCGCACCATGCCCGCATATTAGAGCACTACTCTTGTCCCCCCAGATCCCCACTCGCCGAATGGACCGGACTAGAACAAGAGCAAACCCGGCGGAACAACGAACCGCTATCCCACCTCTAATCAAGTTAGGCATATGATGATCGATGAAGAAATGTAATGAACATGTCAAGATTATGATATGTAAAAACTATATGCTAGTTCATATACCAACACAAGAACATGAACAAGACTATACTCTAGTTCATAAGTTAGGCCAAGAACATAGATGTAAGACTTGCAAATAGAAGAATGCTCCATAGAGAAGATGTATTACCAAAGCACTTTCTTCTAGGAGACAAGCCCCTCCTTGTAGCTCTTCTACTCCAAGTGCTAACCAAGAACAAAGAAGAAGAAGAAAGTAGAAGAAGAAAGTAGAAGAAGAAAGAAGAAGTAGAAGGAGAGAGAGAGGTAGAGGTGGTAGAGAGAGAGATTGCTGGTTTGCTGGACTCCAAGTGGTGTGTGTTGAGAGAGGGAGAGAGGGGCCTACTTATACACTTGGAGGAGGGGCCTAAGTGCTAAATTACACCAAAACCGACCTGTAAACCTTCCTAATCGGAGCAAACCGACCATCCAAGGGCGGAATCCCCATTTGGCGTGTGTATGAACCGCCTCCCCGAGGCCGGGCCGAAACACGCCTCGAGGGGAGGGTGCGGCCGCACTGTGTGGTGCGCGCACCACCCCGTGGGCTCTCGGCCCGGCCCGGTCTCGGTGGGGGTGTCGTCTTCCGTCCCCGAAAAGTTGTGGGCCGGGCTTTGCTCGGCTCAATTTTGATGTTTTGGGTCGATTTGCTCCCTCGGGCTTGAGTTTTGCAATTATGCGCTTTCCTGATGGCGTACTTTTGGTCGATTTTCCACTTGCTTTTATTATAAATCCGCAAAATAAAATACTAGACACTACAAGTGAAATTTATTAGTGATAAATGCATATGAGTATAAAAAGGTATAGTTTCACTCCTTTATGGTAGTAAGTTGACGGGAAAAATATGTCGTTGGTGACCTTCAACACATGCCCCCGCTATATTTAGATCCATAGAATTTGGGAAAAAATGATACATCGGACACTATAACACTTTTTGTTTGTTTGTGGTAATTGTTGTCCTATAATAACCTAACTAGGCTCAAAAGATTCGCCTCTGGCGTCGTACATCAAAACTATATAATTTATTTTTTATTTAACTATATTTAGTGCTCCATGTATGAGGTAAAAGATTTAATGTGATAGGTTAATAGTGAATTTTGGATAGAGAATTTTTGTTCTAGCTTGCCTCCCCGTCCACTAGCACTCTGCTATCTACTTGCTAAAAGTGTCACCCATGCAACCCTCCTGGTCCCCCGCCCGCGTCTCACGCCGCACATAACACTAGCATTGCTCTTCACGCACAACACACACGGCCTTATTCTTCACGCACAACCGGTCCCCATTAGCCTCCTCGTCCCCGCGCGACAAAGGGAGTAACCCATATCATGGGTGGGATTCACTTAGTGGCCGCAAGTTGCACCGCTATAAATAGTGTTCTTTCTTTTAGCATCGGTGACAAGCATGCATGGTGCGAGACCCAAAGAGTGTCCATGTGTTTAGATTCCAAAATTTTCTCTCAAAATTCACTATTGACCTATCACATTAAATCTTTTTACCTCATACATGGAGCACTAAATATAGTTAAATAAAAAAACAAATTATATAGTTTTGATGTACACGACGAGGCGAATATTTTGAGTCTAGTTAGGTTATTGTAGGACAACAATTACAACAAACAAACAAAAAATGCTATAGTGTCCGATGTGTCATTTTTTCCCAAATTCGGATCTAAATATAGCTAGGGCATGCACTACATACGGCCATGGCACAAACAAACAATTACCACAAGACGGCATGCACGGCCCGTCGCGCCGCAGATGCACTGGCGCCGACGTGGTCAACGCCACCCGCCACCATGGATGCACCGCCGCGCCACATACGGCGGCGCGACATGTGTAAAGATCACGCCCGCATGCGTATGGCGCGACAAAAAGGGATACCCGGTGTAAATTGTTTCAAACTAGGAACGGAATTGAAATTTGTTTTAAAAAGGGCAAAATTTTTAAAAAATCCCCTATCGCTCGTCGTTTCCTCCCAATCCCAATCGAAGGACAGAGTACGAGATGGAGAGGGGGGATGGCCGGTTGCCTGCCGGTGGTGTGCAGCATGGTGGCCGAGGCTATGCTCGCGCGGCGGTGTGGTGGTGTGCTGGGCGGTGGCGGCTTGGGGAAGCAGCAGCGAATGGCGAGCGACGCTGGCATGCTCCGCGGCGGCGAGCCGGGCGAGCTTGGCGCAGGGGCAGGGCAGCGGCGCGGACTGCGGCGCGCGGTGGCGAGCAGCAGGGGCGCGGTGGTGGGCAAGCGGCTGGTGGTGGCGCGGCGAGCTAGGCGAGGGCGTGTGGTGGGCACGGCGCGGCGGCACCGGGCTGCGTCGACGTTCCGGCACGACGGCGTCCTGTGGCGGCCAAGGCGAGCGTGTTCGGTGTTCCGACCCGGCGGCGGCGGCGTAGTGGCCACGGCGTGGCTCGGGAAGGGCAGAGGAAGGAGGGGAAGCAGGATCGCCGCGTCGACGCAAGCTTCCTTTCCTCTCGACCTTGCTCTGCTCCGAGCTCGCTGAGGCGAAGCTCCTCGGCGCCATGGCCGGCTATTTATAGCCGGGTGGGAGCTCCTGAGGGCGGCACGGCGACGGAGATATTTCCCGACCGTGAAGATTTTTGCCGGCATCGCCATTGATGAGCTCCAGCTGGTGTCCACGCAGGGCGAGCTGGCGCACAGCGGCCGCGAGGCATGACGACTCGAGCACAGCGGCAAAAGCCGGCGTTTGCCGGCGGACGACGACGAGCAACGCAGGCGGTCCGGCCTGTGGTCCACCGTGTTGCTGTGGCCGTGTCGCCGGCACAGTGGATGTCGGCATGTGGCGACGACGAAAGGGGGCGGGGATATTTTCCGGCATGCATGGTGACGAGCGAGCCTGACGGCGGGATGGATGGGACGGGTCGTGGCAGTGGCGCCACTGATGGTGGAGCAGGGGTGAGCTGGACATGGGTATAGTGGAGGTGATGGGATGGATCGATGGTGGAAGCACCATTGATGGCGACTGTGGCGGAGCAGGGTGGGCAGAGGTCAGTGGGGTGGCTTGTTTGCAGGTCAATGGTGCTGTGTGGCGCGTGCTTTGCGTGGGGGAAGCAGGGGAGGATTGAGATGGGAGAGACAGCTGACGGGTGGGACCCACGTGTAAGAGAGAGAGAAGGAAGTAAGAGGAAGTGGAGATGGTGCTGCTGGCTGCTCACGTTGGTGGGCTGGTTTTGTTGCTGGGCTCGAGTTGGGCCGAGATCTGGTCGTGGCAAGGATGAATGAGTCCATCGGCGTTTCCCAATTAGGATTTTCTTTTCCATTTTCCAAACCATTCCTGTACATATAATATCCATACATGTATGTGTTCGTACATATGCTTGGGCACACACACATGAATATATCTACGCATATACACACATTTGTGTATATCATTTCATGTATATATAGTTCCCTATATATACATGTACAGGAGGTGGCTTTAATATTTTTCCCAGAATATATATATAAACTAAGCACATTGGAATTTTAGGATTGGAAATATGATGGTGATTGCTAACTTAAGGAGATGGTCAAAGGGATTATTTGGTAGAGATGATCAAGGATAGTATTTGACAATTCAAGGAGGGGTCAAGGGGTATATGGTGGTCGATAAAATTAGGAGGGAGCCTATGGGAAGAATATTTGGTGGGTAATGGTTGAAGGGAAAATATTCGGCAAGAGATGACAAGGGAATATTATCCGATGCCCGACATAAATTCTAGCTCGACAAACAAGCATGCAAACAAACACTCAAGCAAGGGCCTAAATTCCATATGGTGGATTTTGATGCGGGGTTTTCAAAACGGATTTTGTGTTGCGCAGAAAATAAATCAAATTTTAGTTTGTTTCAAAATTTTTAAATTTTTAGTGAATTTCAAAATGATGCAAAAACACGGTGTTACAGCTTTGTCGCTGGGCGGTCGGGGTGGCGTTGTGGCGCGGCCTTGCAGATGGGGCGTGCTTCTTGCGGTGTGGGCGGGCGACGTCCAGCGTGGGGCGCGCGCGTAGCGGAAGATTGGGTAAGGGCACGCACATTGGTGTTGTCTCATAACTCGCCTCATGTAGTGACACGTAATTTAAGACGACGACTTAATAAAACTAGACGCACATTGGTTGTTCCTTTAAGTTGTCTCATAGTAGCTTGCAATTCCTTAATTTATGGGTTGAGAAAAATAGGATTGTGAGGTGCATGATAACAACAACTTATACAATGGTATATAAGTTGTCTCATACTCCTAAATTTTAGCTCATGAGACGGTTGTTTCGCGAAGCAACGACCTCATTCTCTTTTAAACTCTCTCTTTCCTCCACATCATCAAAAATCCTATGTGGCGTTGCATGAGACGAGCTATGAGACGGCCGACATGTAGCAATGTACCTGCGCCCTAAAGCGTGGCACTTGAGAGGCGGCATCGGGGAGAGCGAGGAGGTGGTCTCTGCAACCATAAATCAATAATTTTTGTATCTTCTATTTTTTCATATTTTTTCTAATCAGGAAAAATAAAAATTATGTCAGTTATTTTAAGTTATTCTAATCTCGTACATATAAAAATTTTCAATTATTCGCCTATTGCTGAAATCTGAATTTGGATTTATTTTGTCAATGCAAATTGGATTTGGATAGAAGGGTAGATTCTTTTATTTTAGATCAATGAAACATTTCTTCTATCTAAAATAAAAAGAATTTTGCTAATTTATTTATTGTTATATCTAATTTATAGAATTGATATACCATTCTGGCGATGGAGGCGATTAGCGTTGGGGAGCTACGATGCGCCGGATACTTCAGGAGGGGTGCGTATCGCGTATCCGATACTCAGCGGATACGGGATACGCCATGGATACGCCATGGATACGTATCCGGGACGCATACTAGAAGATTGATTACGTCTTGCACCGATACTCGTATCCGATACGCTTTGGGCGATTTGGATACGGCCGATGAAGCTAAATGGCCCAAATTTCACTCTTCCACACGACGCATCGTCTTCCCCAAGCCGAGGCCGGTGGCCGCGACGCCGATATTTACGTTGTGTGATGATCGTGCTCCAATTGAAGTTGATGACTAGCAAAAGAAGAAGAATAGTGTCCCGTGAACCTCAGTATCCCGTGATCTATAGACGAATTTTTAAGCGATATTTTAATTTGTGAACTATCTTTTATATTAAATCATGTTATTATTAATATTATTAAAAAATCTTAGGCATATCCCCGTGTCACTGTTTTTTGGAGCATAGTGTATCCGCGTATCGGATACGTATTGTATCCAATACACGTATCCGTATCCGTGTAACGTAGTTGGGGAGTGTGCGGGATGGGGAGGCGGACTCGCAGCCTCGCGCCCGCGCCCTGAGTGATTACGCTACACGCTTGACGAGTGACGAGCATGGAATTAGGATGGTAGATGATGAGGTTTGATCCCGCAATTTTGCCCCTTAGATGTGAGTGAGTGAGAGAAAGAACATGTTAGAATAGATCTGAAGTCATTCTATTCCAAAGTTATTTAGCTTTGGGATGCATTTTTTTGGGTGTAATTAAAAAGATTAGGAGAGTTAATGACTGTAGTTTGTTGTATGGCTTTAGGAAAGTTTTTTTTTGTGCAATATTATGTAGTAGAGAAGTAGAGATTTTTGTGGAGCATGAAGGAGACGCGGAGGTCTGATCTGGGATTATTTTTTTCTCTATGTGGGAGCATGGGTGACGCGGAGGATGGAGTTCCATGGAGGCAGGAGGCCACGACTGGCTTATGGCTGAGGGTGCTTGTCACGATCCGGGTCAAGATCGAGACGGAGATAACTGGAATTGGAAGGAATCTGAGGCAGAATAGTAGGGAATTTGGGGAAGAACAGCAGGAATAGCACGAGATTGATTCCAGACGAAGTATTCAAGGGGTTACAAGTTCGGGTTTCTGTTCTTCGATCCCCTCTACCAGTAACACGCTAGGACATATATGGTTTAGAACATGGGCCAAGACCGATAGAAAAGGCTCGCATGCCCATACTCGACTTGCTACTGCTCTTGTTACAGGCCCAAGGCCGGGTCATGACATTCCCTCCCTCTTAAGCAACAGCTTGCCCTCAAGCTGTGGTCAATGTAGAAAATCTTCATCGGCACCAATAGTCTTCAGGGATCTTCAATCATCAAACTGTAGAAAAGAGTCTTACTCTTGATGGTGCTCAAACTTCCTGAGGTTCTTGAATTGACACCTACTAGCAGCTTGTACTGAGAAGCCTCTCTTCCCAACTGCTCTGTCAAACTTGACTTCCCATCAGCTGGCGAGTGAATTATGTGGAGCTCAAGAATGGCAATGTATGAAGTCCTACTGAATCCAGCCACTTGTTCACTTTCTTGCTTGAACATCTGGCAACTCGTCGTGGTGCCATACTGAGCTGTGTTGTGCTTGATTCCCATAGTCCACCAACTCAACATAGGGACTAGCTGCAGCCACACCCCAAGATCTGAGGACAGCAGTTCCTGTTGTTTGTCTTTCTTTGGCATATTGAGCTCATCATCTTGAAATGCAAGAGCCAACTCATCATACATAGGCAAGTGCTTCTCCTTAGCGAGAATGTCACTGCTCAGCTTCATGTCATACCTCCACATTTTAACTTTATCTTGCACCTTCTGCCAACATGGACAAGCAAGTAAATATCGAGCACATATATGCGGTGTTTCTATCTTGCTTCCAGGAGATGGCCAAGGAATGAAATGAGGTGTAACACACAGCTGCAACACTTGATGTACTGAACAGCTCAGTGACCTTGGCAGGAAGTGCATATGTGCTATGCAAATACTCTGGACGCAAGCTGAGGAGTAAACAATATCCATGTATGGCGCCAATATAAAGAGCTGAGTTGCAATTGAGAAGCAGAAGCTCAATATGGAATACCAATCATAGTCCTGCCAGCCAAAAACACCTTTCCGGTTGTGAGCAACTAACTCCGAACTGCATGTTCGATTGACCACTACCCAATGCCTGCACTTCACTTTTGGAAATAACCAATTCTACTACTGACAGTGACTCAGTTATTGTATGAAGCCTAAAATTGAGAATATGCTGCCAACCAAATCCAGTCAAGGTCGGAACTATACTGAGATCAATGAGTGTCGCAATAAACTGAGCATCATGATTTACACTTTGTAACTGAGCCCACATGAAGAGAAAATCATACTGCTCATGCATAGGGCCAACTGACAACGGCAGTAAGTCAAGGTGCATTCTTGTTTTTAGCCTCCAACTCTGATATTCCATTGTTGTCAGCAAACTAATAATTGATGGTATCTGAGGTGCAGCTCGAGCTTCACATCACATTCAACCAGTTGGCTTCTATCCTTGATTTGCACTCCCAAACGACGATAAGCACTTGCTCTGTCTGACTTGAGGTGCAGCATGTACCCAATCTGGTTTGTCCTGAGCAGATCATCAAACGCCTCTGAATCAGCTACCTGAGCGAGAGGAGCCCAAAAGAATGGCACAACCTGACTGCCAAAATCTTCATGCCAATTATGATGAACTGACTACCAACAAGTAAATTGCCCCACAACCAACTACACCAGCAGCATTAGGGAACAAATTGTCCATGACAGGAGATAATGGCCAAGGCACTACTGACTGCTTACTGCTCATGCTCGCGCGCATCTTATGAGTCATATGAACATCACCAGCACAATGTGATAGAACACTGCCATCCTCATAAGTTGAGTTACTGGTCAAGATGTACCTGGTGAGTGCTTCGGGCAGCAAGGGAATTGAACTGGAAGATGAATGGGGACTGGCTCAGCATTGCGTCGAACACCTTGAGGGCATACCAAGAGGAGTCTGACTTGCTCGAGCCTGCTGCCGTAGTTGATGTCGTGCTGGTCGGGAGCCCGGGGAACATGGTCATGGAGACAACCGTGCGGGCATGATGCACCCATGGAACTCGAGGACGCAATGCTCCATCTCCGCGGTGGTGTCGACGGAGACGAGCGCGTCCCGGCCGGACTCGAGGACGAAGCACTCCATCGCCGTTGCGGTGTCGACGGAGACGAACTCGTCCTGAACAACCTCGCGGGCGAGGTACGCCAGAGCCTCGTCGTCGTGGACGAAGACGACCGCGGTGGCGCGGGCAGCGAAGTCGACGAACGGGCGCACCCGCTCGGCAAACCACGAATAGTGCTGCACGAGCTCGCGCGCAAGCCCGCCTAGCTGCTGCGGCGGTACATGCCTCCCGTTACAAGTTCTTCGATCCCCTCTAATCGGATGCAAGTGCTTCACCGGATGTTACACACACAGTTTGCCATAACGGCTCGCGTTGAAGAATCAATTGCAAACAGTACCGTGTCAAGTCTCAAGCAGGCAATCATCTGTTAAGTGCATGTGTGCTAGCCTGCCACTCTTGATCACATATATGCATTTATTGCTTGATCATGAGCAAGGCGTTATGCCTGTGCATTTATTGTGGAATTATCAGAGCTGCATATCCCGGCTCCAAAACGGCATGTTAGGTGTCCACTTTGGCGAAATAACCTGCCTTATCCAGGAAAGTTCTTTGCTTGAGGTTTTGGGTCATCGACATTATCTTCCCAGTGTCAGTTCAAATGAAGATCAGCAAGCAAGTGAAATGGCCCTGTCAAAGACTTGCCACTCGTAGATACCTTCTGCATTTCAGTTTCCAGTTTTTGCTTCTCATACTTCTTTTGTCGATATGTGTGTCACGACATCTATCAGTTGATGTGGTGCCAATATCATTTGCGTTGCACATTACAATTGTTCATGGTTGTACTTTATATTATTGGTTCCCTTTTCCTAATCGGCTGGTTTGTTTCAGACGGCGGTGCCTTCGTCCCTCGAGACTTGTCGATCACTCCAAGCACTAGTACCAGCGCTATTTAGCTACAGGTTAATAGGGTGTTTGATTTCAAGAATGACTTATTACTTCAACGATGCAGACACTAATAAACACACACAAAACTCACTCCAAAAAATACAAGCATGTAAAACTCTACCCCTATGAGCATCTTCGAAGATTGCGTAGATAAATCATCGAGATTGACAAAATCACCAAACGCCTTGCTGTTCACAAAAACGTCGCCTACCACTAAAAGCGCAATGTTGTTAAATACTGGAAAAAATTTCTTCTATGAGAGTTGACACTAGGACCTAAGGTTCTACTAAACATGGCTCTATACATGACGAGTCACTAGTGACCTTCTAAGAAAGCATCATGCTGTAATCTGTGACGGTTTTTACATGAGTTGATAGAAGGCCCTACTCTATGACGGTTTGTATATTAGCTAATAGAAATTCGAAATCCAGGACCATATCTTGTCTTCACATCTGCGTTCACCCCACATGTCTCCACCGGTCCACCCTTCCGCAGACCAACTCTTTTCCGTCACCCCACATGTCTCCACCGTGTCGTGCCGCCCGGGAGGAGGATTCCACCGTTGAGGGAGGAGGCGAGAGCCGCCGGAGGTGCACCGGAGAAGGATTCCACCATTGAGGGAGGAGGTCGCGCCGCCGTCGGCGTCGAGGGGCGGCGGCCGCGTGGAGACCTGGAGGGGCGGCGCGAGGCGGCGTGCGATGGGAGGGGCCGAGGAGGCCGCAAATAGTCCGGGAAGGGGCGCTGCGCGGGGCGGACGGGAGAGAGGCGAAGCCACGGACGAGGAGGGCGACCGCGGCGCGAGGGAGGCGAGCGGGGGGCCGCCGTGGGCTCGCGACGACACCGTGGCGGGTGGCCGGCCGGGCGCCGGGCAAGTGGGGAGAGAAAGGGATAAGGTAGGGATGGGGAGGCTAGAAGGGAGTGCGGTTGGAGACTTGGAGGCTTGTTATAGTTACGAGCGGAGGGCCTTTAGCAGGCCACCTTATTCTACCGCCCGTGCCCGTGCATGTGCCACGGGCCAGGCCGGGCGCCCAAGCACGGCTTGGTGCATCGGGCCGCCGACACATGCACGCCGTCACCGTGCCATGCCGGGCCTTGGGCCGGGCCAAAACCTCGCCACAGCTATGCCGACGGGCCATTGGTGTGTGGCTATATATACTCCCATCGCACAGCCGGCTCGGCTCTCCCTTTGCGTGACCGACACGCAGACATGGACCTCACCCAGAATGGCAACGGGTACAAGCCCACCGAGTTTTCCATCCTAAACCCGTGCTCGTGACTACAAATATGCCCGTTAAAAACCCATGACCCATCACGAGTTCAAAAACCTATCAGGTCGCCCGCAACAGGTTCCCATCTCAACCTGCAGTGGCCGTCAAACCGATACCGGCGTTCACTATTTTACAAGTGCAGCAGTAGATTTTTTTTTTTAGCAACGCAACCTCTCTAGGTACACACCATGGGCTGAGGTGGGTTGGTTGTTTATCAATTTGTTCTAAGCCCACTAGAAGCAAGATGTTCCAGAGGTTGATGTTGGGTTGGGCTAAATGATAATACATGCTTGGCCGGAAACGCGCTTCCAGCATCGGGTCTGACGAGTTGGAAAGAGCGTCCGCCGGATGACCTTCCAATATGTTCAACATGACTCGACGCGTCTGGCATTCCGGATTGGGGTCACGTTGGGCGGACTGCTGATGGAGTCGAGGAAGGCGGTGACGGATGTAGCCGTGGGGGCAGCCGCAGATCACCCCTGTGTGGTGATTTCCTCCGCCGTGTCGAGCCCCTAGAGGGGTCGTGAGTCCGCCGGACAGTGTAACACCCGTGTTTTTGCATCATTTTAAAAATCACTAAAAATTTGAACTTTTTGGAATGCAACTAAAACTTGGTTTACTTTCCGCACAACCAAACCCTGTCTTTCGAAAACCTTGCATAAAATCTCATCATATAGAAATATAGGTCTTGTTGCTTGATGAGCTTATGGTGACGAAGAGATTCAATGCATAATCTAGATTTATAGTTATGGAAGTATGCATGAGCAATGAATTACGATTTCTCTGGGAATGATAATAAACTCATACCATGTGTGCTCAAACACATATAACCAAGCAAGGGCGTACCTATATAAACATAAGAAATCATGACAATATATGTGCCCTTGTGCAATTATAAAATAGATGTGTATAACTGCACACACGAAATAATGCACGGGAAATAATGAGGTCGAGGCATGTGTATACGATATACATATAACAATAGTACAAGTGTATGATTACTGATCCCATACTAAAACCATAAGGAAGGTATATGTATACACTTGTACGAGTATAACTTATATATAATATATGTATGTATGCACATGAGGAATTTTGAGAGAAAAGAAATAAGAGAGGAAGGGAAAAATAGGAAAGGAAATAGGATTAAGAAGGAGCTCTCGAGCTCACCTCCTCCCTTCCTTTCTCCCTGGCCCGCCCCAGCCTCTTCTTCCTCCTCTCTTTCTCTCGCAGCCGAATGGGCCGGCCCAACATCGAGGCAACCGAGCCCAACCCGCTCCCTCTTCTTCCCCGACGCCGCTCACGCAGGCCGGGGGCCCCGCCGGTGCCACGCCACGCCAACGCCCGAGTGCCCCGGCCGGCGTGGACGCGGACACGGAAGGCGCGGACCGCCCGCCGAGCGTCGCGTCAAGGTCGAAAGCCAGCTCGCCGCCCGCGGCTCAACGCCGACCGGCGCACAGCGACATCGGCGACATCCGCACGCTGAGCTAACGCGGCCGTGCGCGCATAGCCCACGCCGGGGGCTCAGAGACGAGGACGCAGGGCACGGCGAGCCCACGGACTCACCACGAGCCGTAGTGCTGGCCGTTCGCCCCGCGTTGCCGCCAAGGTCCACGCCGCCGCGCTATCCCGCCGGCGACCATGCCGACGACCCGCCAAGGCCACCGCGTGACGTGACACCACGAAACCAGCCCTAGCCGGCTAACCGACCGGGGCCGGAACGACGAGACCGAATGACGGGCTGCCCCGGAGGTCGATGAGCACGGCGACCGCTGCCGGAAAAGATCGAGCGCCACGAGAAATATCTCGTCGGCGAGTGCGGCCTTGGCGCGCCTATAAATAGCCATGCCCGGCACACCATTCGACCCGCCCGGCGAGAGCTCCGTGGTGAGCTAGAACATGCGGTGCTCGCGCTATCTCCTCCTCTCTCCCTCTACTCCACTCGCCGTCCAAATTTCCACCAAATCGGGATTTCACCGCCGCCCGGCGCTAGGTTTGGAGCTCGCCGTCGCCGTGGTCGTCATCGAGCAAAATTGGTAGCCCCGGTATGTCCCCCCGTGGTGTCTCCTCTTTCGTTCACGAACCTCTATGTTCTCGTGCATCGCGACCTCTTCGCCCGAACGACGCGCCGCCTCGCCGCCGGAAAGCCGCCCGCCACGGGCCGCCCATCCACCGTCGCCCCGAGGTGTACCCACCGGGTCGGGATGGAGCTGGGTACCCTACGCCCCTCGCGGCGAAGCTTCCGACGAGGCCCGAGCCACTCCGGCCGAGTTCCGGCGAGGTGCGCCCCGCCGCGGCGCACGGGGGCGGAGCCCCGCCCGCGTCGGCCGTTGTCGTGGCGCCGTCGGCGCCAAGCCGGTGAACGGAGGCACGTGGGTTACGCCCGTCCGACTCAGTTTCCCTCCGTCGGCGCCACGTGGGCAGGCTGGGACCCACCAGTCGGTCGCCCACAAGAGGGGGGACACAGCGTGGCGTGTACACGGAGAGGAAAAAAATGCTACGTACCCCGGCTAATGTACACAGGAAGCTAGAAACCATATTTCTGTGTCGAAAAAAAATTCCTAAAAAAATTTGTAAATTCATTATTTGAATTATAGAATTTTATCATGTAATTAGTTCCAATTTTGTTACATGATAAAATTATATTATGATATTACCCTAATGGTTTAATTAGGGATTAATATTATAAAATCCATATCTCATGCATATGAACTCCGTTTCGCGTGAAACGACTTCCATAATTCATCTAAAATCTAGCTCTATGCATCTAACCCATTGCCACCATAATGTTCTATGCTTGTTTTGGTTGCTCTAGTTCAAGCTAGGCTATCGACATACGCGCCGTAGTTCTACCTCAACCCGATTAGGAGTTTCCGTCAGCTAGAGACGTTCGACGCCGTGCCGATTCGTAAGAACCTCCCAGGCAAGTCCTTACCCCCCCCCTAACCTGACCTTAATTAATTAATTATGTTAATGATGATGTTAAATAAGAAACGAGAGATCATGAGCTATTATCGTATGCGATTATAAGATGATGATGTTAGTTGAGGAGCTGAGTGCTCGATATTATTAAGGGGCTAAGTGCCCAGTCAATGGTGAGATGTTATGGACATACGATAATAGCCATGATGTTAATTAATATGGTTTAATAATAAACTGAGTTTAACCCACAAAAGAGGTGGGTGGTGGTAGCCTGGTAGAGCCTAAATACCACATCGGGAATCGCCGTGAGGGGTTCCTGCGGAGAGATACTCGCCTCCCCTAAGGACCGGTTCATAGACCGTCTACCTAGTGAGATATTTCGTACAGCCACACGTCGGTATGGGACGACTTGATTCCACACCCCGCTAGATTAAAGTATAATCTCCAACCTAGGAGGCCGGAGTAGGCAAGCGGTCTATCAGGAGTCGACACGAGAGGAACGGCTCGTGGTTTGGTTGGCGTGGTTGCTATGTGATCCTCCACGAAAGTTTAGGGGTTATGGTATTGGCCATATTGTGCACGGATTATATATGTTGAGATGTTGACTACGTACAGGGACGCATCCTCCTCCGTAGCACCGCTTCGCTTTGCGTCATGGGGATGGCGGCCTCCGTAGTTGGTTTTCCTTTGCGTACAGGGACGACATCCTCCGTGGTGTGGATGGTCGTGCTCCGCAGGGTAGACTACGAATAGGGATGGCCTCCGTAGAGGAGCTATGTACAGGGCGCATCCTCCGTAGTACCAACCCCTGAGAAGCCGTGGTAGAGATTATATGGACATCTAGGGTGACGGCCCAAGCGGGTACGGAATCTCGTTAGGCCTGACTAAGCCAAGTCGCGATGGTGAGGACAATGCCTTTCGTGTGGGGAAAGTGTACAACCTCTGCAGAGTGTATTAAATCTATTCGAATAGCCACGTCCTTGGAATGGGCAGATGCTAGGACAGATCATCTATGATTAGATTCACACTATATGACTAACCTGTGTGACCATGATGAAGATGATGATATAATATAACTCGGGAACTAGCAAGAGCAGTTTTAGAGACTCTGCTAGGGCCCAAACCCTTAATAAATACATCCACCCCCCGGTTGGGACTTGCTGAGTACGTTTGTACTCACCCCTCCTCTGTTTTTACAGACATCGGCACATCAGGAGGTAAGTTCGTCGTTAGGGAGAGATCCAGCGTATCATAAGAGTTCGTAAGGTGTTTGCTTAGGAGAAGGACGTTGAAGCCCAGATCTCATCCATGCACAAGTCTGCCTGTGGAGTACGGGGCAGTGTCAAGTTACTCCACCGCTTCTCGGTTGGCCAACTCTGATATTGTAACCCGGCTTGGTGACCCTTCGTCGCCACTGTAAGCCCTTTCTATCCTATATTTATAAAGCTCGGTTTACTAAAATTTCGCCTACCATTATCTGTGACTAATAGACGTGTTTGTGGCGTGATCCTGGCGCAAGCACGTGTGATTAACGACCCAATAAAAGTGGGGCGTGACAACAGTCCACAACGGGGGCCCGCCGCTGGTGGGTCTTCCAGAGCTCCTAATTGGCCAAGGCCCGCCATCACTCCCGGGCGCAGGTCCCGTAGGCAGGACGTCGATGTTGAAGCTCTCCACGGACGACGCATAGACCTCGACGCCGTTGATATTTCTTACACGATCCCAATTAGGACGGCGAAAAGAAATATATATGGGATATCTATCTAATCATGTTAGCTTGGATATGGGATTAACCTCATGATCCAACAAAGCGAAGTTAGGCGGTGTTAGTAGTGGGATGTAACTTAGCATCATTATCCATAGTGGAGTTAATCTCACCAGGATATGTACTCAAGGTATACCACTCATTTCTAGGCATTACCTATACACTAGTCTGTCACCCTAGCAATAACGCTCAAAGAAATGCGGGGCATGGTACTCTTGATTGGCCTTGATAAAAGAATGAACATGATATCTGCAAGCGCATAGATAGAAATACCAATTGTAACACTTCACCGGGAGTAATCCGTATCGTATTTATATTTTACCACAGGGGAAGGGAGTCTATAGAAAGGTAGAGAGAAAAGGATGTCTAATGATTTAGATTGTGGTTTAGCTATGAGATCATCCTCTTTACAAGAATATAATGCGTAGTAACCATATGCATCTAACATAACTCAACAGGATAAGTCACGGGATAAAGATAATAATATAATTAATAAATACCCAAGTCTAAGATCATCATAAGCCACTAGAATCATACAAGCTATTAACATGTCATAAATTAGAATAGAATGAATATTCCTAAGATACTCCTAATCATATATGTCAATGAATACTACAATTAGTGCAATACATCTAGCTATCATGGCAAGGTTGGATTACTTCTACACATGGCAAGCATTACCAATGACAAACAAGGACGAAACTTATTCATCATCGTAATTATAGGCTCGACGTGTCCTACATTCGGAGGGTGGATTCTAAAGGACTCAATAGGGTCAAGTCACACCGCGATCTACCACACGGCCCGAGAATGTAGGGTGCAATTGCGGATAAACGTTGTATAAACACCACGTTTACACATTGCTTATCACCCACATAGTGATCATCTATATGGATGCTATACAATTCCATGCATAAAATATAAAGCAATCTTACTAAACTAAATATATAATCATAGCAAGCATAAACACATATCAATAAGAATATAATAATTATAAAGATCAAAGCCATAACAATTGTATTCTAGATATAAGAGTACTTACAGATTCAATACAAGAGAGAAGTCTCAAGAACGATCCTTGCTACTTCTTGACTAATCAGGAACTCAAGATGAACTTGATCTTCAACTAGAACTAGTTATGTAGCTAATTACTTCTAGTATGAACTAGGGCTTATGTCTAGACTTGGCCGGACTAGATGGGTATGAGTTGATTGGTATGTATGTATGTTAATGAAATTGTTATGAGCCTCGTGGTCACCGGTCTTCTTATATAGTACTTGGCGATGAACGTCAACCCTTGGATCAAACCGACCTTCAAAGAACGGTGTAGAAACAACCTCAATGTCGGTAGTAAACCCACCTAGAAACGGAGGTCGACGGGGGTGGCCCACCCGGGCGGCCGCCAGGGTGGAGGTCGGCGGGCGCCAGGCTGGCTTGCCACCTCGACTTCCCGTCTTTTCTCCCCGTCCTCCGGTATCTTCTAGAATGTTTTAGTTCACTTTTCGGGTTGAGTTGATTCACGGACAAGTCCGGGTCTTCATATGCCTTGTATATTCCGGAACTTTCTCCATTATTCTCTGCATTTACCTATTAGGTCCCCCTCGAAAGTCATAGAACACCAAAACTCGTGGAATTATGTTAGTTAGACCCCTAGACTTATGTTTGGTCTTTGACTTTAGCCCTTAATTCATGTTTTTTAACTTGTATTTTTATGCTTTAACAGTGTCAACGAGGCGCCACAACATCCGAGAAGTTGAGCTGGACCAAACGTAGCGGCGAAGGAGGCTCCATCTGCGCTGCCTAGGAGATCAACGAGGTAGATGGACATGTGATGAGGGAGGCCTCGAGCTCATCAAACATTTGGGTCCACCCGAGCGAAGGCTCTGTACCCACAAACGGCTCGAGCGCCGGCGGGTTCAGGTGTGCCGGCGTTGCCCACCTCCATGGATGGTTTGGTGCCACTCCCCAGCTGGGGAAAGGCCGATGATGACGGGGCTGAACATAGGATCCGCCCGACGAAGAAGGGAGGCAGCGGCAACGCGGCCGCCCCTATGGCATCCTGGCCACCGACATTATTGTCGAGGACACAACGGGTCTTGAGCACCGAGTGAAGGGTCCTCAACACGCTGTCGAGGCTCATGTGCACTGCTTGTGGAGGGGTGTTGTGGTGGGAGGTGATGTCGATGCCTCACAGTTCCTCACCCGGTGCCTCGTGCTGAGGCAGATGAGGCAGCGGGACCGGGTGGAAAATCGGACAGCGACGTTATCCCCAGTCAGGCAGTTGAAATAGAGCCCGACAAGGGATGGTGGCACACCGACGATGAGGGTTGGGTGAGGCACCCCGACGCCCACATCTACGCCTTTGAACGAGTGAAACTATCGTCGTCGATAGGGGGCGACAACGGCGGTGGGGGCCCCCGCAGACCGTGCTGCGATGACGGCGGCGGCGGCCACCGAGCACCCCGGTAGCGAGGGCCGCTGGCGCGATGGCTGGGCCGTTGTTGTCTGCAGGGACATGCGCGGCAGGCTGTCGGCCGAGCCTCTACTGTGCCGGCACCCTAGTCGAGGGAAGAGGACGCACCGCAGGAGCGTCGATGGAGTCTGTGGAACGCCGCCCTAACGACGACGACGGCGCCGCCTACACTTAGGGTCGATCGGATCCGGCACCCGGGGCATCCGGATTGGGCAGCAACGATTAGGAGGGGCCGAGTCTTGAGTGAAGGTTTCTCGGCGGCCGGATCTGGGTGTCGGGTGTCCTCCGCAGTCACCCACAAGCCCGGCACGGTGGCAACAGGCCGGATGGGGAGGAGGATGGTCCCGGTGCAAGCGGGGCGATGGCGCTCGGAGCCGATGTGAGGGCCACCGCCAGGGGGGCGACGGGCGGACTCACCGGATCTAGCCGCGGCATCACCCGATCCGTCCCCCGCGGCGACGGGGAAGGAGCGGCGGCCCGGTGGCGGCGAGTCATGGGCGCCGCCGCGTGGCCGGCCTCACCGCGTGGCGGGGAAGGGGGCCGGAGGAGGGCGAACAATGGGCGAGGAGGAGGGAGGAGGGGGAGGGAGGTGGAGGTGGGGGTGGGCGCGGGGGGCGGGGTGCCCACCGGCGCCGGCGACGGCGCGCGGGCGTTTCCTCCTCCGGGGAACCGTCGTCCGCTGGCGTCTCCCCCATTCCGGGAGAGTTTTCCCTATATACCCTTATGAAAGTTTCATTGTGCTTGTGTACCCCTAAAAAAATTTTCTTTCCCTATGTGTCCAACTTGAACTTTCATTTGCCCCACGCACCCTTGTCTGGCTTCCGTCCAATTTCCTCCGTTAAGACGACCTGACGTGTGGGACCGCATTGGGAAAATGTCCCTAATGCCCTCCTGGTTCAATCGGAAAGAAACTCATTCTCTCTAGACTGAACCGAGCGGACAGAAACTCCCGTCCCGACTCTCTCCCGTCCCGACTGAAAACGACGGCAGCGTGCGCGAGCGAGGCCGGCGGGCGCGGCGGCGCGATTCGCGGGCGAGGGGAAGGCCTGAGCGCGGCTGCGGCGGGCTTGGCGCGCGGCGCGGTTCGCCGGCGGGCGTGGCACGCGGCGGGCACGGTTCGCCGGCGGGCGGCGGCGAGATTCACGGGCGCCGGCCGGAGGTGGCGCGCGGCTGCAGGCCAGGACTGCGGGGCGCCGGCAGGAGGTGGCTCTGCCATGGATTCCGAGCGCCCAGAGACAAGCCCATTCATCACTCTGTCGTTTCAGTCTCTGGCCGATTCATTCAATCTGCGAATTTTCAGTCTCGCTTACATGCATGTGATGGTACTTGCAGAATAATGACTTGCTAGCTAATTATTTTTGACTAGTTTCGTGTGTCTCGATCTAAAAAAAGACCTCATGTTTGTGTGTTGATCTGTCCAGGCAAGAGTTTAATCAATGGGTTAGATTTGTAATCGGAATGGAACCCACATCTGCTGCAGCAGCAGGCACAAACAGCAAACAACACCTCTCAGAACAGCATGTGGGTCAGGGGCAATCTAGTCTTTTGGCCAAGCAGTTAACAACCGTTACCTTGAAAAGTTGACGGAATGGTACGTGGGGCAAAAGAAAGTTCAAGTTGGACATATAGGGAAAGAAAAAATTTTGAGGGGTACACAGGGACAAACAAACTTTCATAGGGGTATACAGGGAAAACCCTCCCAGTTCAGTCCCTCCAATTCGCTGCATATACTCGTTATATCACGATGGTGTATAAGATGCTTAATCCTTTCCCTTTCTATTCGGTTCAATTTTGTTATACGTTGATTTTGCGCAGGAATTATGATACTATAATAAAGTACAAGGAGATAAGAGGATGTTCTGCGCAGCAGATAGCACGCATCAGTTGGTTCCCATCATCTCACTATAATACTTGACCCAATGATAACTTCCTACGGTGAACAACTAGGAGAAGAAACCATTGTACCCAATATAGAGGGAGCCTCCTAAATTTGATGCTACGTATACTTGTATATCACGATGGTGTATAAGCTTACTCCTTTCCCTTTCTGTTCGGTTCAGTTTTGCTACATACTCCTATTTATAAGAGGACGCTGTTTCGAGTGGTAATCATCCGGTACCAGCAAGTCGGACCCGTGCACTGTGCGACCACCAGGGAACGCGAACACGATTTCTCGGCAGCAGTCCAGGAGCGTGGCCCACGCAGAGAGCGCAACGACCTGGGAGTCACGACGACCGCCATACGTCTATATATCATACCATCCTCTCCGGCTCTCTCTCCCAGACGACGCGGTGCTCTCTCTCTCTCTCTCTCTCTTCTAACTGCGGCAGCCAACAAGACACCGGTCACATTTGCAAGAGAGGAACTGAGAGAATGGCTCTGGACTTTTCTGCCTACGCGACCTTCTTCTCCGTCGGTACGCCACTGTCTGTTAACCCCTCTTAATAGCAAGTTTAATTCTTGTGTTCTCTGTTCATATTCTTGCTCGCGCGTGAGAGAGAGCTCTCGGTGATCTTCTGACATGGTGATCGTGATGAGAGAGAGAGCTCGCCGGCGTCCGGCACTGCCTCCACTAGGAGCCAGGGCTTGACCTCGGGCTCCTACACCGTCACGGGCGGCCTCCCAACCTCCAGGGTGTCACTCTGGGAGTTTCGCAGATCGACACTCTGCTTCTGCAGAGCCCCGTCGCAGGCCGGTGTCACTCTGGGAAGAGATGGTGTTCGTGCAACGGGGAGCTGAGCAGGAGCACGACACGAGCACGTACATGGGTAATACTAGACACCTGGGCCACGAACCACAGTCACATGTCTTGGGGATGGTGAGGTTCGGCGACGATTCTGTTGCACGCATAAGGCTGCGGCACCATCTGTGTTCAGCCACTTTTTTCTAACAAAGTGATAGTCAATTTCAATATGGTTGGTGCTGGAAGGAATGAAAACTAGGTTACCTGACAAGTTAGTAGTGGCCCCTATTTTGTCACACCAAAGAAAGGCCGCCACACGATGAGGAACTCCCAACTCATCGAGCAATTTCCACACCCACATAACCTCTGTTGTTGTAGCATTTTCCATGGACTTAATTATATTTTGCTTATGTGCTAGACTTGGACACAGTAGCACTCCCTCCAAGAGATTAAATTAGCGCCAAGATAAAATGCAAAGCCACCGGTAGACCACTTGTTGTCAGGGCATCCTACCCAATCAACGTCGGAAAAAAGGCACTTACAAGCACAGTTTTGGACTTATTAGTTATTACCAATGCACAGTCCAATAAATCCATCGTGCCTTTCAAATAACTTAAGATACGCTTGACAGCCTCCCAATGAGGTGTGATAGGAGAATGAAGGAACTGACAAACTTTGTTGTCTGAGAAAGAAATGTGACTACAGGTCAAGGTTAAATATTGCAAAGCTCCCACACTATACTCCCACACTTGTGATTGATAGCTTTTGTGATAATGATAGGGTTGTACTTACTAATTTGCAACAGCTTATATTGATTGTATGCAGTAGATCGGTCATTGGCATACCTTTCTTGCGTGAGAAGGAGTTCCCCATGTGCTCTCTTTACTTCAAAGAAACGCCGCCACACGATGAGGAACTCCTAACTCATCAAGAAATTTGCGCACCCACATAACCTCTGTTGTTGTATCATTTTCCATGAACTTAATTATATTTTGCTTATGTGCTAGACCAGGAGAGTAGCTTTGCTTCCTTGCATTCCAAGAGATCAGTTTAGCACTAAGACTTTAGATATTTATGTAAAAGCCAAATTCTCAATTCCTCATCTGAAAGAACTAGTTTCCCTGCCAACCCCAAGGTATTGGATGAAATCCATGTCCATGAGACTAAAAATATGATCTTGTAGTATGAGTTAGGCATTTCGAAATCAGTCTGGAAGTTCCATGTATGAAAAAATAATAAATTTGCATTCTATTTGGATCTGTAGGGGTCGTTAGCAGTTGTCTGCTGATGTTCGTGCACACTAGCATGGGTTTGGAACCGGATGCCCAGTTGCCAGAGGCTCCACAAGCTATACCTCTTCACGTTCAACCTCGAAATGCTGCTGGGGTGGCAACTCCGTTACCTGCTGTGATCTTCGGTTTCATTTTGGTGATTCTGCTGGGGTGGCAACCATGACTTGTTCTTATTTATAGATTTCTGCTCTTTTCATCGAAGACCGATATATATACAAATATTATATGTGGGGTTCAGCAAGATGATGCATTGTCCTTATCCATTAGAAAGTTAAATTAATAAGAACATATATGTAATTGTTTTTTTTCGAAAGATCCGTTACCGGCTTTCATTGATAAGTAAGAGCAAAGTTTGTTTGTACAAGAGTTTGCGCAAGACGCGCATTTTTCCTTGGCAAGAGAAGCTTGCCTACTAGCCACCCCTACAGAACAAATGCTATATTGAGCAACTGGAAGCGGCAAAAGCCCGGAGAAAGCAAAGAGTTGACACCAGCGTTTCCTGCTGTGGACCATAATCTTACCTCCTCTTGAATTGCCTCGAAGACCTTCCTGGCTGAACACGCTTGCCTGTTGAAAACTATTATTTCGTTCCTTCCATATTTGCCACAAGGTCAGCATCACGACTGAACGTACCCCATCTTTTGCCTCATGTCTCCCCGAGTTTGCTAGTCTCAAGTACCAGTCCCCCATATCTTCATTATGCAGCCAAGTTGTTGTTCTGAGGCTTTGTGCGTTGATCCATATACCAACCCGGTCCCAAACTTCCTTCACAAAGTTACATTCCTGGAAGGAAACAGGTGTGAGACAGTTTCTAGGTTTTTTTTTTTTTTTTTTTGAAAGATCCGGAACATTCCGGCATGAATTAATAAGATGTAGGGAAGCATACAACTGTTTGGGAGCGCGAGAAGCGCCCCATCCCCAGGTCGGCCTAGGCCTCCTGGGGCTTAGTTACATAGGGGAGTACTCACTAATCTGATGAACAACGAAAAACTCCCTAAATGGCTGGAAGCCTGCTAAAGCCCACAGTCGAGCTTCATCCTTTAATTCTGAAAAAACTACCCCCTCAGGTGAGTTGCAATCTCTGAAGATGCTTGCATTTCGTCTCTTCCAGATGGTCCACAGTGTCAAGATCGTGAGCGAGTGTTCTTTCTTGCCTTTTGATTTGAGCGCTTGGCTCATCCAATCTTCTAGCTCCCACTGTTCATTCCATTGGCTTGGATTGAGGCTCTCGGAGGAGCTCCAACCTGCAACAAGCTGCCAAATTTTCCTGGAGAAAGGGCACTCAAAGAAGAGGTGTTGTGCCGTCTCTAAGTTTCTCATACATGGTGCACAAAAATAATTGTTCTCCCATCCCCTTGCTTGTAGGCGTGCAGCAGTCCACAATCTGTCTTGAAGAAGCAACCATAGGAAGAACTTGCATTTAGGCGGTGCCCATGCTTTCCAGATAAGTTTAGGGAAATTTGAAAGAATTCTCCCGGCAAACTGGATCATGTATGCTGACTTCGCTGTATATGCCCCAGAGTTTCTAGGTTTCGAACACATAGCTGGCAAAAGTAGTCGTTCGGCCACTGTCTGATCAACAGTCTCGCCGCTGTCCAGATCCTGTTTTGCATCAATAGCCAGGTGAAAAACTTGCATTTTGGCGGTGCTTTGGTCTTCCAGGTTGTCTTGGCTGTGCTAGAGTAGGTGGTTCCAACAAACTGCAGTTTGTAAGCCGAGCTTGCTTTGTATTGGCCATCAGGAGTGTGCAACCAGATGATTTGGTCTTCACAATCTGGCTGCAATATATGTAATTGTGTTGTTATCAATATAAGCTGTTAGAGGAAATCTATGTTCAATAGCCTCCTGGTTTTGTTAAGAAGGTAAGTGAACTCTACAAGCTCAGAAAGGATTTGTACGGCCTGCATCAGGCTCCAAGAGTTTGGAATCAGAAGCTGGATGAGAGTTCTGGATTTCAGAAGTGCCCATCAGATCATGCCATCTATGTCAGAGGAAATATTGGTAACCAATTGGTAGAGGTTTGTTGATGACCTTGTGATCACAGGAACCAGCAGTAACATCGTTCAACATTGCAAGAAAGAAATGGCTCATCTGTTCAAGATGACTGATTAGGACTGCTGCACTACTATATGGGTTTCGATGTAAAACAGCAGGAGGTGAGGATCTCAATCAGTCAAGGAGCTTATGCAAAAAAGGGTCTTGGAAGTGGCAGGGATGAGTAACTGCAATCCATCACAGGTGACTATGGAACCAAAGCTCAAACTGTCCAAGCAGAGCTCAAGTCCAATTGTTCATTCAATAATGTACAGAAGTCTGATTGAAAGCCTCAAATATGGTTAATAGCCTCAAATATGGTTAATACCTGGCCTGACCTCGATTTCACTGTTCGCTATGTAAGAAGATTCATCATTCATGGATGAGCCCCATGCGGATCACCTGTAGCAGTGAAGTGTTTCCTGAGATACATTGCTGGGACAAGGGATATGGGGCTGTTCTATGCAAAAGGAAGAAAACATCAGCCTGGATTACTGGGTTTCAGTGATAGTGATCTAGCAGGCGATCTGGACAGTAGGAACAGCACTACTGGGATTCTTTTTTTTTTTCTGGGAGGTAGTGAAATCAGCTGGCTGTCTGTTAAATATAAGGTTGTGGCCTTGTCAAGTTGTGATGCTGAATATACTGATGCTCAACAGCAGCCAGTCAAGGAGTATGGCTCTCTCGGTTGTTGTCAGAAATTCGTCAGTCCAGTATCAGCAGGCGGTGTTGAGGATGGACAAGAAGTATGCAATCTCTTTGACAAAGAATCCAGTACATGCGTCATGACAGGAGCAAGCCGGCCTATAGATTGTCGGTTCCATTTGTGATCCGTGACTATGCAAGCAATGCCCAGATTGAGGAGAGCTTTATTAGAACTGATGAGAAATGTGGGTCACAGTTGTTCAAAATCATCATCAAGAACACAACCCATTACGGTTTTAGAACATCATAGATCAGTCCGAAGCCCACATAGCCGAACCCAAGCTCATTATTTGTGACGGGAATAACCGTCATTGATTGAATAGCGTATCACAGTGACATGGATGCTGACATTGATGCTAACATCACAACCAGTTAACACATGTTTAGCACATTATTAGTGCAACAATATTTATCACAAGATACGCCAATTATACAAGGGAATTTATGTATTCATATACTAATAATGGTTAGATGTATACAATCAAATATTACATAGGATTTCCATTTTCTACTACAGCAACTAACTAAATTTTCTTGGACATGTCTGCAATGCAGGAAGCTTCGTTGCCCTGACAGAGCGGATCCTCTGGATCAGTTCATTTTACGTCGGCATGACTCTGTCTTGTATTGGAATTACCTGCATCCCTCAATCAACAGTTCTTGAGGTCACGAATGACTGCGTATCTGGCGGTAGAGAGTACAATGTCTTCTATTTCGTGTGCTTTGCAGCTGTTATGTCAGCCCTTCTTCAGTCCCTGCTGGTGATATGCGCCATGTTCATCTGCGGCAGCGAGAAGAATATCAATGAACTCTCGGCAGTGAGCAGACAGTGGTGTCGCCGTCTAGTCTTTTCATCGACTATTTTCATGCTATTGACCTCATTGTCCGTCTTCTGGATCATGAACAGCGTAATATTCCTGAGGGTTGCAATGTTCCATTGCCTTGGATCCAGCAGGTATGCGATGATCACCATTGACGCTGTAGCTGGGATTGTTGTCTTGGTCTTCTCTTTGGTGAGCTCTTTCATATCAATGTATGGACCTTAGCCAGTCTGTTTGCGCTGGACCAGTTCACAGTGGTTATTTTGTCTGGAATCATTCTACCAGCTTTCCTAGTCCTGCCTGCGTGCAGAGAAAATAAATGTGTAGTCTTTGATCTGTGTCATGGTCACAGTTTGAAACAAATGCGAGCTTTTTAATATATCTATGTTATCATCTTTAAGCTTTATCTGTTTGCTTGCTTCTGTTGAGTCATTTATTTTGCCTATCCCTTGTTGGTGCAAATTGATGTATCTTGATGTTCCTTTATATCGGGTTTGGCATTTGGTATACCAAGCCTGAGTGCTATTAACTCATATGTATATCAATGAATTCCCAGCGTTGTAATAGAATTCTGGTTTGGAGTCTTAAAGGTTTAAACTCATAAGAGAAATCGAATGCTGTAAGAAACAATGAGAGAGTTTTGATCCTTTTATGTGAAAAAATTTTGTCCTAAAGCAGATGGACAATTTCTTCTCCTCCTCAGTAGGTGCTAATTACGTGGCCTCTTAACTGTTTCGAGAGTAGTAGTCTTTTTTTTTTTTCTGGAGATCTTGTTCACTCAAATAGCTGTGTCATCACCATCAAATTTACAAGCATCTTCGATGATAACAGTTTCGTCGTGCAAATGTTTATGGCCTGGCTGCTGCTTCTGAAAAGTTTGCTTTTGTCACTTGGCTGCAGAACTTTGACACCTCTGATTTTGATGACTGGATCCTATCAGTTGATTTTAATTTGTATAGATCCTTGCGTGACAGAAATAAACCTGGAGGTAATTTGGGGAGATGGAAATGTTTAATGATCTTATTTTGTATCTGGACCTTGCTGAAGTGCTTTTTAGTGGCAAGAGATTTACTTGGAGCAACTTGCAGTTGGACCTTCTTTTAGTGAAACTAGATTGGGTTTTCACCTCCTCCACTTAGGCTCTATCTTTTCCACCTACTTCAGCGCAGCCTCTTTTCAAGACCAGTTTCAGATCACATCCCTTTTGTAATTAATATTGGAACTAAAATTCACAAGGTACCCACTTTCAGATTCGAAGATTACTGGATTGAGCAGAGGGATTTCTTACAGATAATAATTGATCTCCAATAGGACTCCATATTATGTTGATGCTGCTAAAACCCTATCATAGAAGTTTAAACAAGTTAGAGCTGCATTGAGAAATTGGAGTAAAAGAAACTTTATTCCACTCGTGAACTCTTGTACAACAGTAATTGGGTGCTCCTTCTTCTAGATGGTCTTGAGGACTAAAGGTCAAAAGTCATATAGCAAATCTTATCAACTAATCCAGAATTAGTTCCGGACTTAGTAAAGCGACTCTCAGCCTTGGTCTTCCATATCACTTGGTAAATTTCATTTCCACCATCTTTGTGGCACCAAGAATAGTACCTACATGCTAGATGATAGGAATCTTATCAACTAACCTGGAACGAACGCACGACGTCGGAGTAATAACGAGATAGAGTGGACAAAAGATCACAGTTAGTGAAATGTGAAACCCAGCAACGCGAGCTATCCCCGTCTCCCCACGCCGGTGATCCTCGCCGCCGTCCACATATCGCCGGCCTGCTGCTCCCGCGCGCCGTCGACCACCCAAGCCGCAAGTCCTGTCCTTCCCGCCGGTCTCCGGTGACCGCTTCGAAGATGGAGCTTAACGGTCGTCCCCGGCCGTGTTCTGTCTGCCGAAATTCTTCGCCGTTACGGCTCCACCGTCTCTCCTCGATCCCCGGAATCCAGCTAAGCCTTTCTATCCGGTTCTCTCTCTGTTGGTCGCCGTTCTCTTCGCCTTTGTGAAGATTCTGTTGGTGCAATCCCGCAATCTTTCTTGGTGGCATTCCTATTGATTTTCAGATCATCAAGCTCGGTGATCGTGTTTTCAGATTCTCTGTTTCCTCTCGGGCAGTTGGTTTTCATATCTTTGGTCTCAAATCTTATGAATGCTCCAAATTCAAGATTTACTTCCATCTTTGGCATGGCGGTGGTCCAAATTTTCAAGCTGAATTTCGCCTCGGGGAGCGGGAAGAAGCTGCCACATGGGTACATGTGGTACGTGCCAATGGTCATCTTCAAAGGTCCAACTTTCGGTGCCAATTCTGTCCCCTTACCTCATCGTCGCCAAGCTCGCCTTGCTTTCGACTTCACAAATCCATGGCGGATTTGAATTTCAAAGACTCTTTTTTAAGCCGGGTTGTTAATCGCTCGCTTAATGCCAACATTCCTCAAAGGGGTTTTAAATCAAGGCTTTAAATCTGGACATTACTCTTGTAAAGACAGGCTTTATGGGCGATTGCGGGAATTCGGGTCCTATACCGGACGTTACTCGTCTCTTTCCCGGTTCTCGCTTAGCCCAATCGGATCTGCTCCAGTGCCTTTCCCCGGCCCATTCTCGGCCTCGCCTGTAGGGGCAAAATCAAATGCCGGATTTGTCTCCATTTTGGTCACATTGCTTCTAGGTGCTCACTCCCGCCTCGATCGTCGCGTTTCCAACCCGAGCACTCCGAGGCGTCCGGCTTCTCGGTTTTACCGTCCCTCGAGACGCTGATCAGTGGGCCTTCTGTTAAGCGGCACACTCGTATTTATCCCCTCCCTACCGAATACAATAAAGTATCCACCGACCCCCCTGTAATTCCTCCCACGGCTCTTGTTCCTTCTTCAAGAACCTGGCGTCTCAAGGCGCCGGAGTTCGACGGAGCATCGCCATCGCCGGTGGAAGGATCGTTGCATCCACATTCCAAGCCTCCGGTTTACTCCTCGTTCGGTGTGTATGCTCATCGGGGTTCTTGGTGCACCTCCTCCTCTGATCAAGCATGTTTCTTGGTTCTTAGAAAACCCTCTTTCTGCTACAGTGCAAGGTCCAATGGCTTACCGCTTCGTTGATCCGACTCCGTTCATGCCTCCTTGGGGTCAGAGGGTGATGGTTCCCGGGCGGCGACCGATGCCGCGGGTGGTGACCGGTCGTTTGCACCCGGCAAGAACAATGATGTTGCCATTGCCTTCATTCATCCGCCGCTGCCCTGACCATATGAACTTTGATGAGGTCGAGATGTCTTGAGGGATTTTCTGAATCTGCAGGTCCAGATGCCATATCAGTCCATCCAGCCATGTCCTTTTAGACAAGCGTATGTTACTTTACCCCATTTGGCACATAGAGATTTTCTGATCAACACTGGACCTCACCAATTTGGTCATATGCATCTATCCTTCATTGCTCATAACCATGCCTGGAACAATAGAACAGTGGTGTTTACTCATGAATGTTGGCTCCTAATGATTGGTCTCAATCTAGATCTGTGGTCTTGGAATCTGTTAGAGAAAGCGGTGTCTGGGTTTGGACGTCTGATGGCCTGGGATGAAGACCATAGTCAACAAGCAGTTGCTCTGATAAAAGTGAGGGTCACAGGTCTTGATGTTGTTCCATGGTTTTTTAATTTTGCTGAAGGTGATGATCCTGAATCCGCGGTTGGTCAAGACAATGTGAAATCATTGGGACAAGGATGTTAGGTGCTTGCTCCACAAGATGAGGACTTTCCACCAGAAGACCCAGAAGATTTGGACCCCAACAACTTTGATTTCTTTGGATTTGGTCAGCCTGGTCAAGGTCCACCACCACCTCCTCCAGATGTCAATCCACAGAATGGAGACAATGCAGATGATATCAATAATGGGGGTCGGGATGCTAATTGGGGACAATGGGATGGTGGTAATGCTTTTACCCAATGGGCCTTTACCGAACAGGATGTAGCTCCCCTTCTGGTTCCTTTGCAGTTGAATGAGGCATTTCCTGAGAATGAAGATGGTGCTGCTGCTATAGAGGAGGTGATACAAAACTTGATTGATGCCCCTGCTACACCTCCAGTCCCTGAAGCTAATCATGTCTTAGAAATGGATGATCTCACAGACTCAGAGGAGTACATTCACCACAAGCACAGCTGCCAATTCCACCAGTTGAAATTGTACCTTTTTCGGATTTCAACAATCTCCAGCCCATGATTCGAGAGGAGGACAATTTAGAAGATCTCCTTGGTTGGTTACCACATCAGGCTGATGGTGCCCAACAAGATGAAATTAGTGAGAATCAGCTTTTGGATCAATCTGGCCCTTCATCTGCTTTTTAGCGACCCATCTCGAACTTTGGCGGTCTTCTTTTTTTTAACCAGCCCGGATCGACTATGCGCGATCGTCGATGATGTTATCCCACCTGCCCCGACCACATGGATCATCTAAATGTGGGCCTTGTGGAGACCTTTGTACCACCTGTGGATCCTTCAATTACGTCACAAGGTCCAAGTACAAGCGGTCAAGCCCAATGGCCATCGGACAATGGGCTAAATTCTTTTGCTTCCTACGGCGGTCCACATAAGCGATGTCCATTCCAAATGGCTTGGGTTGATTTCTTCATAATGATGCTTTGCTTAAGCAAGGGGCCTATAACTGGTCCAAAGATTTCTTAGCTTCTCCTCGCTTGGGATATCCTTCAGAAAAAAAGTTTTTTCCGGTAATGCCTTCCTGTTCTCCCTACCCGCTTCTCAACCCAAGGTTACCATTTCTGAAATCTCCTGTTTCCTCTTCCTCTCTTCCGTTTTGCGAGCCCACGGTTGGTGTTGGTGTTGGTGATTTGGGCTCTCCTCATGGCAATATGGATCCTCAAGCTTCCCGGCTCCTTGCGATGACAAAGGAAAGAAGGTTCTTGGTACATCCCAGAGAACATGCACACCCCATCCCCACCTCTTAAAGGCAAAGGGAAAAGAGGTAATCGTGTACCTATCTCGATGTAGATCTAAGAAGAAGTGATAGATTACATAAGTTGCATAAAGGTTTCAGATCAACAGTTTGTAAAGAAAGATCATGCTTCTGTTGTTCACCTAATCCTCCCTCCATTTCTTCATCTGTAATTCATGATTTGGGAGTCACCTTACGTAACTTGGATCTGCAGTCTTGGTGATGAGAAGCTATCCTCAAAGCCTCTCAAGCGAGAGTCATCAAGAAAGCCAAGAAAGCATCTCGATCCCGGAGCAAGCACTTCCACATCCCACAAAGCTCCAAAGAAATCTTCCAAGGTCATGCCAAAAGCAAGAAGGTCCCACCCGCTCCACGGTGATGGGCCCAACCCCCGAGGATGGAGCTGGTCCTGCCGCACGCACCCTAGAGCTGTTTCTGAACTGATGTCTAGTCCAGTTCTATCTTTCTTTTATCATCTTTTGTTTTAAATGGCTATAAAACAGTGGAAAGTTTTATCTTGGAATGTTCGTGGTATAAATTCAGTCCCTAAGTGGAATGCTATTCGTGACCGTGTAAATTCAGACTCTGTGATGTTTTCTACGCTTGCAAGAAACTAAGAGAGAAAACTTTGATCTTGCTTTACCTCAAGAATTTCTGCCCTCCCCCGTTATGATTCCTTTGCTTTTTTACCTTCTATTGGTGCCTCTGAGGGATCTATCATTGTTTGGAAGAGTGCTATTTTTGATGGTTCAGTGGTGTTTCAGAATTCTTTTGCAACCTCGGTAGAGTTCACCTCCAAACATAATAACTCAACGTGGCTTCTAACAAATATTTATGCCCCATGTACCCCTCAGGGTAAAGAGATTTTTTATTCGGTTTAAGCATATTTCTATGCCTGTCAATGTGGATTGGTTGGTGGTTGGAGATTTCAATCTATATCGAAGTCCTGATGACGTAAAATGAGAGATGGTGCTGATATGGCTGAAATCTTTCTTTTTAATGAGGCCATTAGTGCTTTGGGGCTAGTTGAACTCCCACTCAAAGGGAAGCGGTTTACCTGGACAAACAAACAAGATCCTCCACTTCTTGAGAGACTAGACTGGTTTTTCACATCTGTAAGTTGGACACTCTCTTATCCTGTTACAAGTGTTTCTAGTCTTACCATGGAAATTTCAGATCATGTACCATGTCGATAACAATCTCAACGACCCATCCCCAAGGCACATATTTTTAGATTTGAAAATTATTGGTTGCAAAGATGATGATTTTCTCTCCCAAGTGGAGTATGGTTGGTATAGTATGTTTAATCTCTCTCTCGATGCAGCCAAGCTTGTTACGCCAAGTTAAAGAATCTAAGGAAAGTTCTAAATGATTGGAAAAGAACTTTGTCAAACCCGAAGGCATAATTAGTAATGTCAAGTTGATGTTGGACTTTCTCGAATTTGCTAGAAGATTACAGAGACCTCTCCCTTTTTGAGTGGAATTTCAGATCTTTGCTTGAAGAGAAGCTTATCTCTTTGCTAAACCAAAGAAAAGGCATATTGGAAACAAAGAGGTAATGTGAAGTGGGTTACTCTTGGGGATGCCAATACAAAATTCTTCCATGACAATGCCACTTGTTAAATACAGGAGAAATCTCATAACTCACTCACCATGATGATAATGACAATGTCCTTTATGATCACGATTCCAAAGCCAATCTTATTTGGTTGTCCTTCAAAGAAAGGTTAGGCACCAAAGCAATTTTACAGATTTGCAGTTTGATATATCACCTTTTTGCTTCAAAGCACCGGTGGATCTGTCGACAAATAGCTCCTTTTTCACATGAAGAGATTAATTCTGTGGTGAGACATTTGCCATCGACAAAGCTCCCGGACCGGATGGTTTCAACACTGATTTCCTAAAAAAATGCCGGCATATTGTTTCAGATGACTTCTATGCACTCTGTGATGCCTTCCATTCTAAGAATATTTGTCTTCAAAGCATTAATGGTTCCCACATTACTTTGATCCCCAAGAAAGATGATGCACTAAAAGTTTCGGACTTCAGACCAATTTCTTTGCTCAACAATTCAGTGAAACTTCTCACTAAGCTCCCCGCAAATAGGTTGCAAAGATGTATTCCACACCTTATCCACAAAAATTAGTATGGTTTCATAAAGCATAGAACTATACAAGATTGCCTAGCATGGGCTTTGGAATACCTGCATATGTGCCATCAATCCAAAAGAGAAATTGTGGTCCTCAAATTGGATTTTGAGAAGGCTTTCGATAAGGTAGAACATGAATTCATGATCAAGATATTGGAACACAAGGGCTTCCCACAGAAATGGATTAATTGGATGAAGCTAATTTTCTCTTCGGGCACCTCATCTGTTCTCTTGAATGGTGTCCCCGAAAAAGTGTTTTATTGCAAGAGAGGGGTCGGACAAGGGGTTCCCCTCTCACCACTTCTTTTTTTTTAGCTGTTGACATGCTTCAATCCCTTCTTAATGCAGCTAGATCCAGTAACAATTTGTCACTTCCAATCCCTTTGAGGCATGATGATGACTTTCCTATTCTTCAATATGCAGATGATACTCTCATCTTCTTGCAAAAAGTGATACTAATCGGGTTGTAACACCTAAAAGGAATTCTGCTTTCTTTTGCTGAAATGTCAGGTTTGAAGGTCAACTTTGAGAAGTCTTATATGGCCCCAATCAATGTCAGTACTGAAAGGATGGCAATTCTCTCCTCCACTTTGGGTTGTTCAACGCAAGACCTACCTTTTACATATCTTGGTCTTCCCCTAAGCTACACAAAGCCATCAGTTGCTCAATTCTGGCCTATAGTCTCAAAATGTGAGAGAAGAATGGTGGTCTTTGCCTCCTTTTTGAATGAAGCAGGAAGGTTGTTATTAACTAATGTTGTCCTTTCAAAGACTACCTACTTTTAGTATGTGCACTTTTATGTGGCCAAAGTCGGTGGTTAAACAAGTTGACAAGTATAGAAGACACTTGATATGGAGAGGATCAGATTTGCAGTGCAAAACCACCAAAGGCAGCCTGGCCACTTTGTTACTCTACCTAAACCTGAAGGAGGTCTTGGAGTTCTAGATTTACAAAAGCATAATGAGAGCTTGTTGATGAAACACTTACACAAATTCTTCAACAACGCCCCTATTCCTTGGGTGCAGCTTATTTGGTGCCAATACTATTCAGGTAAACAAATTGCCCATAACTGGTGCACACATTCGAAGCTCCTTTTGGTGGAGGGACATCCTAAAGCTTTTGGATGTGTATAAATCATTCACAGTTGTTTCTGTTCAAAATGGTTCTACACTGCCTTCTATGGTCCGACCGTTTGGGGAACAGTTAAACCATACCTATAGTGCATTTTACCCAGAGCTGTTTTCTTATGCTACAAACATTAACATGACCCCAATGCGAAGCGGCCTCAACTTTACCGCATCAAGGTATGTTCCATTTGCCTCTATCTGCAGAAGCATACCAGCAGTTTCAAAACTTCTCTGCATCCTTGGATAATTTAGCACTCAATGACTCAAATGATATCTGGCGTTATAATTGGGGTAATTTTTTACTCTTCCAAAAGAGTTTACAGAGAATTGGTTGGCCAGCACAACCCTCATAGATCGCTGGTTATGGATTTCAGCCTGTCAAAATAAGCGAAAATTTTTCTTCTGGCTAGTTCTACAAGACAGATTGAATACGAGGGCTCGTCTCAGAAGGAAACACATGCATCTTCCGGATTATAATTGTGTATTTTGCAATCTAAACACTGAAGAACATTTGATACATATGCTATTTCACTGCCCCTTTGCTATGGCTTGCTGGTACAGTCTCAATGTCCTTGTTCCTTCCTCTGATGACATTTCAATAATCATTGAGGGCATCAAGTTTCAGCTTAATTGTCCTTTCTTTATGGAGATCATCGTTTGTATGTCCTGGGCAATCTGGATGCAAAGAAATGATATTATTTTCAGAAACTTAGCTCACTCAATGCAAAGATGCAAGACAGTCTTCAAATCAGAGTTTGCTTTAGTTATCCTAAGAGCAAAAGCCTCTTACCATCCAGAGCTATTGATCAATGGCTAAACCTCTTTGTGTAATTCTTGTAATTTTCTTTCTTTCTTTTTTTTGTTCCATAGGAGAAATTTGTACAGAACTTTATTTATGCTTTCAATAAAATTCCAGTAGGGGCTTGCCCCTCCTGTTCCAGTCAAAAAAAAAAAAAAAATAACGACATAGAGTGAATACCACTTGTAACATCCGTCCACACCGTGGTTACCTAGACACAATAGAAAACTAAAGGGTCACGTGAGATTCAATGTTAAAAACAATTGTATATTATTAGAATAGTAATATAACTATATAGGTCGTCATTGGTTATTTTAAAAGAAAATGATGAGGACTGATAGTCCACTAAACAATGTTGAAAACAAACATGACCCTCGCTATATTACACAACCATGTGTTCAACAAGCAAACAATGTCTACAAGGGTCCAAGAGAACTTGAGGGAGAGTGCAGCAACTACAACTTTGGGTGAATTCGCTCCTTATTGATTATGAGCATGCATCTACTAAGAATGATTTACTATCTAATAGAGGTACAATGCTTGTACTCAGGTTTGAAGAATATTCCATCGATGGATAGACCAAAGACAACAAGTTGAAGATGACTTGTTGCCATCCACATTCAGACTTCCAAATTCATAGTGAACTCTGTACCAAGGTTGGCCTAAAGATCAGCAAGTGTATCTCTTTCCTTATTAGTGGATTGATGCAGACTAGGGCAGGATCTTTAGATGACAGAAGGTCCACTAGAGGTTTTGCTATTTTCCTCAAAACTGATCTTGTGTCATGGAGTGCACCCAAACAACCCACAATGTCGTGGTCTAGTACTTTTCTCATGCGGAACAAAAGACAAGTTAGTAAATAAGCCTTTTGGGAAGCCCTTGATCGAGTAGTGAAAGCATTTGATCCATCAGATCAATGCTTGATCTTCTACTTAATAGGTTCAAGACCTAAATAAAGGAATGAATTAATTCTTCTATTTTGGATCCAAAGAAAAGATGAACAATAAAATCCATATAGGTTCCTAACTAAAAATGTGATTTCTAAAGATTTTGTTGTAATTATCTTCGAATTCTTGAACAAATCTAATAGAATAAAAAAATTGAAATTCATAAATTGTAAATTAAGTACTAAAACATAGAGAAATGATTAAAGAATACAATCCTTATCCACTTTTTCTTTCTTTTTTGCAGGCATAATATAAAGCTATTGCAAATGCTACAACAAAAAATTTTGTGGATTCAGACTTTGTTACAAGAACTTGAAATACAAACCCCATATGCAGCGAAACTATAGTGTCATAATATTGGTGCAAAATGTTTGTCTGCTAATGTAGTTTTTCATGCATTCAAAAAAAAAAAAAAAAAACTAGTTTTTCATGCCAGGATGAAGCATATTGAAGTAGACTATCATTTTATGATAGAAAGGGTGTCCAAGAAATTGCATGACACTGATTTTGTCCCTTCTGGTGATCAAATTGCAGATGGATTCACTAAATCTCTTCTCATTGGACAATTGGAGAACTTTATGCACAATCTCAACCTATGCCGGTTAGGATTAGGATTGGGGAAATGTTTAGATAAGACCCCTGATCCTGATGGTTTTAATACTGACTTTGTTAAGAAATGATGGCCTATTATTTCAAAGGATCTTTATAATCTATTTGATGCTTTCTATAATGAAAATGTTTGTTTTTTTTTTTTAGATTAATGAAAATGTTTGGTTGCAAAGTATAAATGGCTCCTATATTACTTTAATCCCAAAACATGACAATGCAGTCAAGGTAGTAGATTTCAGAACCATCGGTTTATTGAATATTTCAGTGAAAAATATTGCCAAGACTTTGGCCAACAGATTATAGATTCTCATGTCATCCCCGATCCACCCGAATCGGTATGAATTTATGAAAGCAAGATCTATTCAAGATTGTTTGCCTCGGGCTCTAGAGTATCTTCATATCTATCATCAGTCCAATGATGATCTTATAATCCTTAAGCTAGATTTTGAAAAGGCTTTTGACAAAGTTAAACATGAGTTGATGATTCAGATCATGAAGCATAAAGGTTTTGCCATAGAAATGGTTGTTCTCGATGAATTTAAATTTTTGGCTCAGGCGCCTCTGTAATTTTATTGAATGGAGTCCATGGTAAAGTATTCATTGCAATAGAGAATTTAGACAAGGAGATCCCTTGTCTCCCCTTTTTTTTTTTCCTAGCTGCTGACTTTCTTCAATCTCTTCTAAACAAAGCAAAAGATAGAGGCCTCCTTCATCTACCAAAGGAATTTACCTCATGATCAAGACTTCCCAAATACTACCATATGCAGATGATACATTCATTTTTATGCAGGGTGATGCAAGACAATTATTCTTATTAATCTCCATAGCTTTGCAGAGTCAATAGGGTTGGAAGCGAACTATTCAAAGTCTATTATGGAGTATGTTAATGTTTCAGATGAAAGGCTTGATTTATTAGCTCAAACTTTTGGGTGTTCAAAAGGAAGCTTGCCTTTTACTTATCTTAGTATGCCCCTGAGCTTGTATAAACCATTTGCTGATTTCTCACAACTTGTCAATAAATGTGAAAGAAGATTGGTGAGTACATCAAATTTCCTTTCTGAAGCTAGAAGGCTACAACTAGTTAATGTTGTGTTCAGTGCATTGCCAACTTTTTTTCTGTGTGCACTTTTCTCCTACCAAACACAGGTTATCAAACAGATACATAAGTTCAGAAAAACAATGCCTCTGGAGAGGTTTAGATATAAACTAAGCCTCCCAAAAAAAGCTTGGCAGCTAGTATGTGATTCTAAAGAGAATGGTGGTTTGGGTGTGCTTAATCTCATAACACAAAATGAAATTTTTTTTTTTGCTTAAAAATCCACATAAGTTCTTCAATACTACTATTGACACCCAAAAATGTCCTATATGATTTTTGGTAACCTAGACATGTCAAGGAGGTTGTGGACATGTTTGGAGTTCAACGACAAGGCCAAAAGATCAAAAGATTTGACGAAGAAGATGGCGAACCGAGAGCAACACGCGTCGACGCCGAAACTCGGCCGGAGCGTGTCCGACGCGAGATCCCCGCACGGTCCGGCGAGACCCCGGGATGCAAGCCGTTTTGGACTGCGCGCAAACACGCGCCGACACTAGCTTGTGCTCATTGGGCTGTCCAGTCGGGCGTCCGGCGGTACCCCCGGATTACAGTCCTTCATCGGGATCAAGGCCCCGGCGGGCGCCAGACGCCAGCCCCGCGCGTCCGACGCAGCTCGGCCAAGATTAAAATCTAATTTAGCCGAAGCTAGCACGCTGGCTGGACGCCCACACCGGGCGTCCGCGCTCCCGTCGCGAAAGCATCCGGGCGCCAGGTCGCTGTGACTGGGCGTTGACATCCAGTCAATCAAACTACCCCAAAACTCTCTTTAAACCTTAATTTCTCTTCTCCAACCTCTCTACCTTGTTGTTCGGTGGCGTTCTCCATGGATTTTGTTGGCATCCTAGGTGTCTTCCCTCACGTGTATCCTCCCAACGGATCTTTCTGGAGGGCGTTCTGAGATCGTTGCAGCTGAAACCAAGCTCTACATCAACCTCTTCGATCTCTAGATCGGTTTGGCCGGTCACGCTGGTGCAGGTTGTTTGAAACCTCAAGGGGCGTCCAAGACACACTAATGTGTTGGGGCGAAGCCTAGTTTCCTTCAACAACTAGCATCAAGGTCTACTCCCCACTCCTGGCATTAGTAGAGGTTCTTTCTAGTGGAGGGACTCTTTAAGTCTTTTGGAAACTTTCAAAGGCATGGCTTCAGCATTAGTTAGAAATGGTTCATCCACAAATTTCTGGTTGGATGTCTGGGACAACCATTTCATTTCTGTTCAGTGGCCACATCTGTTCTCTTTTGCCAGGAACAAGACCATGGCAGTCCAGCAAATCTGACTTTCTTCTTCTTTTCAAGAGCTCTTCTATCTGCCTCTTTGTCAAGAAGCTTTCAGGAATTCCAACGATGCAGCGACCTTATTGATGGAATACAGCTAAATGAGCACCGTGATGTTTGTCATATATTTGGGGGTCTTCAGTCTTCACACCAAAGAAAGCATATGCACAACTCAATGGTACCAGGCATGTTCACTCTATTTACTCTTGGTTATGGAAATCGTCTTGTCAGAAAGTTCTTCTGGCTATGGCTTAAGGAGAGATTAAATACTATAGCCCTTTTGAAAAGAAAACATATGCTGCTTGAAGATTATACATGTGTGCTATGCAACCAGCAAGTTGATGAAACTTTGGAGCATCTTTTTCTTTCCCTTTTGCAAAAAGATGTTGGGCCTCTATTGGTTTGATCATCCGACACTCAGATTATATTTTCTCAGTGATGGAATACTTCTAAGTGCAATGCTACATCTGCCTTTCTTTATGGAAATTATAATAACCCTGCTATGGTCAATCTAGGAAGTTCGAAATGATGCTATTTTCAGGAATATGGCCCCTTCAATTCAGAGATGCAAGAGAATTTTCAAGAGAGAATTTGCCCGGGTTATCCTAAGAGCAAAAGCAAAATATCATCCTTTTATTTCTCAATGGCTAGAAGCCTTGTGTAATCTTTTTTGTATCTTTCTTTGTTTCATGAGGATACTCTGTAAGACTTTTTGATTTTGATATGTTAATAAAAAAACAGTAGGGGGAAGCCCCTCCTGTTACACTAAAATACAAACGTTTCTCCTCATGCCCTTCAGGATTGATGTGGAATGATGAAGTAGCAGTGGTGCTAACATGGAATAATCCTTATTCGTTTCTCATTGATCGCAGTAATAACCTCCTGGCCCGCCGAAGGCAATGTCATAGCCTGGTCGGGCCATGTCGTTACCGAAGTTCTTGACGTCGTAGCACTTGGGCGACGTGACGATGGTGTTCACCGGGTCGTCAGGCTGGTCACCGCCGTTGTCGTTCACTGCCACGTAGGAGGCGATGGTTGCTGCGTTGTTGGTTCCGGATGAGGCGAACATGCCACTGCCCATCTGGGTCATGGTGTGCCGCCCACCAGGCCGGGTGTTGAGGACGCGCCCTCCCATCTCGTTGTGCAAGCTCTCGAAAAAGCCCACCGGGAATGTGCCCTCTTGGATGTGCCCGAGTTCATCGCCGTTTATTGATACTCGCCACACTGGTTCTCCAGGATACTGTGTGAGTGAATAGAGATCATCAATGTTAGATGATTGATCAAAATGTCACCTCCGTCTGGCATCCCAATTAGCAGCAGAACAAGGACTAAGGAAACCTACCCGGAATATGCCAACTCTGATGAAGTAAGTCTGACCACCGACCTGGGAGTCACTGTCCCTGAATTTAGTTCCAAGTGCATATTTGGAGCTTGTCTGGACAAATCCTCCGCAGTCATGATTCAGGCAGTTTTACTTTACGCCACCGTCACTCTGAAAATTATATACAAATAAAACATTCTAATTCTCCAGTTTCTACTCCTTGAAGAACAAGTGTCAGATAAGCAATACTTAGTCGACTCATTTTAGTTGTGATTTGTAAGAGCATCTCTAAGGCCTAACTTAGGAGCAAGGGGGAGCCCAACCCAGGGAGGGAAAACCTTCCATATATCTTACTACTAAAAAATTCCAAAGAGAATCGTCCACCAGGCTAATCCCCCCGCTCCCCTCGCGTGAGTGCCCATCCGGCGCTAATCACCCCGCTCGCCTCGTGAGTGCGCCCGGCTATAACCTCCCACCACGACGCCCCTGCCCCGCTCCCCTCCAATCCCACGACGCCCCCTGCCACGCCCTGCTCTCCTCGACGACCACAACCACCAGCGGCGGCCTCTCACCGGCGCAGGAGAAGGGTGCTCGTCTCAAGGTGAATCGTCCCCGAGGCCATCGGCTGCCCCAAGAGCGGCGTTGTCGAGAGGATACTCGGACGTCGCGCCAGTTGCCAGCAACCGCCGTCGTCGTCTGACGCCGCGCCGCTAGCACCGTCCGCGGCCCTGGCGTCTCGCCGTCGAAGTCGACACCCACATCCACTGCAACGGCCGCCGCTGCGCTGCGCCGGGTCCACCCAAGCGTCGTCCGCGGCCATTGGTACTGCCGGCCCCGACGTCCACTGGTACGGCCGCCCCGCCGCCGCCTACGCCTCAACGTCCGACGCTGCACCGAACCGGCTCGATCTAACGCGGTCTGCGGCCACTGCGTGCCGCCGTTGCCGTCTGACGCTGCGCCGCAACGTCGCCAAGGTCTCTTCGACAGTTCGACGACAACTGCTACCTCCCCGCTGCTTGGAGAACCACCAGGTGTGCCAACCCTTTCTCTTCCCTTCCTGCCGTGCGGAATGGAGCAGCCAAACCTTCGACCATGACTGCTTGTGCTCGTAGACTGTTTGACTTCGCTTGTTGTTCCTGTTTTTCAAAGAAAAGGATGGTTTTTGTGTTCGTAACCTGCTTGATAGAATGACTGAGCCATTTGTTGGCTTGGTGTTAGCCCCCTGTCTATTAGTAGACATGGTGGTGGTGGTGCCGGTTTATAAATGATTGAATGCAGAGGGCATGGAGGCCGATGATGCTGTACCTCAATTCTCTGTTTATTTTAATGACTACTGTTTTAGGACCCTTTGAAGTAAAACTAATTTATCTGGCTTAATTAAGAGTTACGAGTTCCTGTAAATCAAGAATTTACCAACCAATGCGTTCCAGCTGCTACAGAACATCTATTGATTTGTTTGAGAGGGAAACAAAAAAAAAAAAATCTATTGTTCATGTTTGCAGAAACTAATTTGATATGACTTATATAAGCACGCAAGCATAAGGGTCTCTCTATTTGTTCAGTTTTTGTCCAAAGTAATGATAACCTGCTATGATCTCTGAACTCATGTTATTAAGAGTAAAACATGAACTCTGAATCGTGAATTTTATTTGAACTTTTAACTATGAGTTTGGTGAATAATATTCTCAACTAAAACTAGATTCAGGCTTCCAACAGGTGAAATATAATCATCATACAGCAAGGGACTAAGTATTGTCTCTGCTGTTGCATTTCTCTTGTGGTAGGAGGGTTACATATGCCAAGTCCCTGCTTTATTGGTCAGGGCCCTAAGATGTTGGGCGGGCAACAGGCTATAGGAATGTTTATTGGTTAGCATTCTCCTTAACTCCCTTTAACACAATTGCAAGTTTGAATCATATATAATACAACTGAACAGAGAAAAGTCCAAGCAAACATCTGGAAAAACATCAGACAAAACACAGAAACTCAGATACTAACTTGCTGCTCAGTTCTGAGACTCCTGTTCACGCTCCAGTGATCTGCCTGCTGACAGAAACACGAACCTACTAGCAACCTGATGATCCGTGGAAAAGAGAGGCCTGCCACTTTCTTTTGTCATTCTGCTTTCAAATTTGAATCAAGTGCGGTATGGATATGCTTTTGTTGTTGGATCTTCAGATTTCTACATGTTTGCTTTCCTTTCCCATCGTTCTTTAATATCAAGCCTGAAATAAATGGGACACATGAGATTACCATCGGTGCTTTTCACAAGTGAAAGTGACAAACAAACTATTCACTTCAATATTTCTGAAATGTGGTCACAATAATGTTACAGGATGATCGACTGTTTTTTTTTTTTTTTGAGCAAAAATATACAGCAGGGGAAGCCCCACTGTGAACTTTACTAAAACCAAAAAGAGAAATAACACTGTACAAAGGGTCAAAGGTGACACAGCAAGTGGAGGAGCTATACAATAAGCAGTCCCTGGGGAGGCAGAAGAACTAGGCTAGAGGGCCTATACAGGAAAGGAATTCTAGATGCTTTACATCATTGAACCTATGAGCTTAAGCCTAGCTTCCTCACAGGAGTTCTTCCAAGAGATAAAAGAAGGTCAGCCTTATCAAAGATGAAGTTGTTTCTTTGCTTCCAAGTTCGCCATGCCGCAATGGTGAATAATTTCATGATAAAAGGATTCTGAGATTGAGTTTTAGCCTGCTGCATGCCTGCATCATCTCGAAATATTCTCTTGTGAAATTCCAAATAATTCCAAGGTGCTGCCAACAAGTTTGGCTAAAGGGACAACTGAAGAAAAGATGGAAAGCAGCTTCTTCAATGTTGCTGCTGCAGAGGACACAGTTTTAGTTATTTCCTTCAAGCTTTTGCTTTTTTTCTTTTCAAAATATTTCTTCTATTCATCTGTCCATGAAGAGCAGCCATGAAAAGACTCTGAGCTTGTTGCAATATTTGGAATTCCAAATCCAGAGGAAAGGAGCTGGTGGCTGTACATTCTTATATGGAAAGTTGTAAAATTTTGAGGAAGAATACACTCTGCCTCCCATATGTAGTGCCAAGAGTCTTTTGAAATATGATTGACTTGTAGAGTTTGGATGAAATCTTGCAAAATCTGGAACTTTTGAAAGAGAGGGGAGGTAGAATTGAGCCTCCAGGGTATTGTTTGCCAAAAACTTGGCTACAGAAATATTCTTGTGCTTTGTACAGCAGATGTTATTTTTTTATCCGAAAGTACTATATCATGGAGTAACTTTGGCAACAAATTACATTTATATTATATATGTACGTCCAAAAATTTCAGGCTCGGATTTTTTTTTTACCAAAACAAATTAGGGAAATCCTCCCAGAATAGTAAGAAAAAATGGATAGCATTTGCACTGTGCATGTTTTACTTATTTTGATGGGTACTATTTATAGTCTTCTAATTTGTCTGTGGCTATAACCACTGTTGTTGCCCTATGGATACTATGAAAATCAATTTGCACTTATAGTTTGGGGAGAACAGAAGAGAATAGAATAAAATGATATTGCAGGTTGTACCTTAATTTGGTTTAGTACTGTAGCTTGCTTCTATATCTACAGCTGTAGCTTGCTTCCATTTTTTTCAGGACCAACTAGGGTGCAGGACCTCAGTTCCATTCAGCACGACGGCACCGGTTGTGCAGCAGGTTGACATGTAAGTGGTTAATCTATTAGCCTGTCTTTGGACTTGGTGGGATAGTGGCATATTGACGGTTATGCATTCAGAGCTTACAATACATAGAATAGTCGTTGCACGTCTGCGGTGATTTCACGGTGTGGTTTAAGTGTTATATATATAGTTGCAAAAAAAAAAATTATTCCTTGTTTCTATCATAGATTTATAAAATGGAAAATAATTCTCGTGCACCATTGGGAGACAAGACTAATACCGCCAATCAAGGTAACATAATGCAACATCGTTTCAAATGTTGCATGGTATGAAAAATGTATATTCAGTGCAGTTTATATTAATTCTGTCCAGTTTATATTAATTCAAATTATTTGCAGCTGATGCTAAGGAACGAAGAGGGAACGGGATAGAGCTCGCTGGCAAGCAATGTCTCAGGAGCAAAAAATGCAATTTATAAGAAGCGTCGTGAATCCTATCATCAAAGAAAAGAGCATCATGTTTTTTTATATACAATTTAGTTACCCGTAGCAACGCACGGGCATTTAACTAGTGTAACTAAATATCTTATTCAAATCACATCCAAATGGTTTTTTTCACCATGGAAAAATCCTGGATTCTAAGGGGATTTGAGTTCCAAATTAGGCCTAGGAATTTCGAAAACCCAGTCCAAATCTTAATTATTAAGTAAGATTTTAAAAAAATGCATAGCTCTTCAACAACTCACTGTCTCAATTCCCAATGTTTCCGCACTTGGGAAAACCAATCCAATCATGCTGAAATATATGCAGGCGTCTATCAATGGACCAATCTAGAGGTAGAAAGATTTAGAGAAAAAGAAAGCAAGGGTAGGGTTCCCTATGCAAATGCACAGGAGAAAAAAAGTATGCAAGCAGTTCTGGTAATTGAGTATAGTTCCAGATTTTAGAAGAGATTTTGTAAACGGATGGAGGAATCCAACAAACAGCCTTCTAACTTTTTGGCCACTTAAAACTTCATTGATTTATCTTTTTTTCTTTTCTAGGAATTGTTGGAGATGCTCTAACGAGTGCATGCACCCAATTTATCCTGGCTCAAAACTTCTAGCTGCTGATAAAGATGATCTGTGTTCTTCAAAAAAGATAAAGATGATCTGACTTTTTACTTCAACAATAGGCCAGCCGCATATATAGTGGAAAACTTACAAGAAACTTACTGTATAATATACAAAAAATCTTGAATTGTCGTCACCCAAGACCGAAGGCCAGACCTGCAACACAATTATATAATGATAAATACAGTCTAAGATATATATGAACTGTCATAAATACATTCTTGTCCCTTCTTTTTACATTGGTATTAATCTCAATTGTTGACTAGATCACTAGATTAACATTCTTTTTTTTTTTGGTAAATCGGATGGAACTTGGGCGAAAGGAAAGGTCCACATACAGCCATTCCAACTGCTATTTGGTAAGTGGTATCGGGTGGGTCTTTGCCTCTGATAGGGTGAAAGCTCCTGTCCGCTGTACCTGCAATTAGGAGGTAGCTTATGGAGAACTCGTTTGGCTCCACACGTGTTCGCCAAATTGGTATTGCTGCATAGGCTCCATGATATGGCCCGGCTACACTGTATGCAGCAGCAATCTGCAAAGCCAAAGCGTGTGCAAAACATATTACAATTTACAATAAAGCATTCTCTTAATAAGGCAGAACATTGAGACGATGCTCTTGAAAAAGCAGAGCATATCTATGGGAAAACAAATATCGAGGACGCTTACTTCTTCTTTCCCATTTGCTCCAAATTTGATGGCCTCACTTGTAGCTGTAGCTGTAGGTCGTCCAAACAATCTGAATGAACGGTTAGGGTGACTGGCAAACTCACTATTAACATTAGCAGGCATCCTCCGAATTGGGACAGTTCCATCAGGGCAACTGCCATTTCTTCGCCATGTCTGCTCAGCGACTGTGTAATTTCTTTCAGCAAGTCTGTCCAGCAATTTGAGATGTTCTCTCTTCAGTTTCATCTGAAAAGCAATAAAGAGAGAATGGTAGCAGTCAGTGTACTACTTTTGCTTTTAGCTCATACAAAAGACAAGAAGAAAAAAAGGCTAGTGTCTTGTTGAATTAGGGGCGATCCTTCTCCTTCCCGAATGACTAGTTTCCACGAACGACTAGTTTCCAACACATGTTCTCTAAATCAAGATGATGTGCTACATATATTATGTTGAGGATAGCAAACCGTATTTGTGTGATCCTTCTGCAGTTGCTCCTTGAGGCTGGGAAATTGTCTGTGCATGTCAACGCAATCAATAATATCGCCACACTCGCTCTGTTCATCAAGGAGATAGAGGACATGTTCAATGGTGAAAGAAAAAGGAAGCAGAAGCATATGAAGAACTTTCCACCCGAATGGGCGCAAATGGATTTTTACTATTACCTTAATGGATATTCTAATGTCTTTAGGGTCGACAAGGACCGCCTGAACAGTAGTTATCACAGCCATCAGGGTGATCACTCGAAGCACAGCAAGGAAGAGCTCCATTTTCTACAGGAGAAATTCAGCACAAATGAAGAACGCTTCTGGTGAACTATGAGGATTGCAGGGTCTCTATAAATAGGGAAAATCAATAAGAGATTTCGATATCATGCAGGTAGAAAATCAATAATTTTAGGCTGGCATGCGTGTGAAATAAAGACTAGTAGCAAACAGACAAAAAAACTACATGTGACTATTATGAATAGAATATTTTGAGATTTGTTACTTATTAATTACCTAAATTTTTGAGTTTTTTACTTATTAATTACCTACCTTAGCATCCATGAAGAGTCAGATTCAATGTACCAAATTTTCCTAGATAGCAGAATGTATTTAGCTTTTTTTACAACAATGTATTTAGCTTTTGGACTAATCACATAATAATACAGGGAATTGACCAGTTTAGAGGAAAAATCAAAAGTAATTTACACCATATTATCGTCCTTTGATTGAATTAGCTTAAGCAAAATAACCCTGATAGTCCTCGATATGCATGTTATGGAAGCCCAATACTGTATTAACAGGTCTATTGCTTGCACAAATCGGTAATCACCTAGATACATACAGGAAAAATTCTAAACTTATGTTACAAGTTTCACCTTAGCCCTACTACCTCTGTCACTTATTAGGGTGTGTTTAGTTGGTGAAATATTTTGGGTTGGGCTACTGTAGCACTTTTCGTTTGTATTTGATAATTATTGTCCTATCATATACTAACCAGGGCTCAAAAGATTCGTCTCGTCTTTTCAGCCAAACTATGCAATTTGTTTTTTGTTTACCTAGATTTAATGTCCCATGCATGTAACAAAAGATTCGATATGATGGATGCTGAGCACTTTTCATGGTCACTTTTCACAAACTGAACATGCTCCGTGAGAAGCACACGGTCAAAATATTTTAAGTTTGACTAGATTTCTAGTAAATATTAGCACATTTGTATCTTCAATAAATTTATTTAAAAATAGATTCAAAAGTCCATTCAATGCGTATTACTAGTTTGTACTATAAATATTAATATATTTAGTCAAAGTTGAATATGTTTGACTTCTTGGGAAGTGAGAATGACCCATAAAACTAATCTGTAACTATTTATGAATAGAATATTTTGGAGATTTTTACTTATTAATTACCTAGATTTTTTATATTTTTATTAATTACCTACCTTAGCATCCATGCAGAACCAGATTCAATGTATTCAGTTTTTCCTAGATAACGGAATGTATTTAGCTTTTGGACTAACTCTCACAAACCGGAAGGATTCCGGCCGGTTGTGACATGATCGGTGGCGAGTTCGACGGCGAGGGTGAGAGAGGAGGTGGCGGCGGTGGTGCTAGGGGCGGTTGGGGAAGGAGAAGAAGGGAGGGAGGAGGTGGTGGTGCGGCGGTGGCCGCCAGCGGCGGCCCGGCGGCGTGTGCGGGCGGCATAGGCGGTGGAGACAGGGGCCGAAAGACACAGAATTATTCTTTATTGCTTGTCCCCAAAGAGATTACATACCCTCTATTTATATGGCCATCCTATAAGACTTGTAATCCAAGCAATCCCTCTAAATGTTTTCTTAAAGAGTTGGAATACCTTTTACAAGCAATCTTATTTATTTCGTAAGAGATTTCCTTATAGAGTTGAAATACCCCTTGCACACAAAAAAAGTCCTAATTTAATCCAAACTTGATGGCCGAAGCTAAGACGGAGATGATGATGATGTGGCGAGGTAGCGGCGCCCCCCCCCCCCTTGGGCGGCCACTACCGGGTTGGGTCCCTCTAGCCCGTCCCTGGCTGGCCCAATTCTGGCACGTGGTATCTCCCCATCGTTCGACGAGGCGGTGCGTCCACGCACCGGCCAACCCACCATGTGGGAGCGAAGGCAATGCCGATCGGGGAAGTCGTGACACCTGGTCCATAGCTGAGCATGAGGTAGCCCGACTTGTCGTTGGAGTCGTTGCAAATCGTAGCTTCCCCGTCGTCGAAGGAGAAGTCGAAGTCACTGAGACGCCAAAGTAGATGCTGAATTTATAGCTCAGCTAGGGCTGCACGAAGGGCCGATCCATCCACGCCCCCTCATGACCGGGCACTCGATGAAATCTCATGTTTGGTTTTGGAAATTGATGACACACATGTGGACTAATCCTTTGCTCTAAGTGTGGCTTATGAGTTAGGATTAGATGGACGACAAGGAGCATGATGATCATGAACATGGACAATGTCGGTGGACTTGATGGATCGTCAAGCTCGGTGATCGGCTTGAGAGGAACCCGGGAGATCAAGGCAAAGGTATCTTGATAGGGTTTTCCTTTTAGTGATCAAGACACGATAGAGCGTGTGATCACATTATAGGATAGATAGCCGACTATCAAGAGGGAATGCCACGACAATCCTTTGGTGAAGTGCTTCTAGGTCCAATTGACATGCATATTGCATTTAGGACATGAGAGCACTAACTTTATCGGCGATGCTAACATTGGTGATAACGTGATCATCTTGGACGTGTTGGCAACCCATGGCAAGAGGCGAAGCAAGGTTGAAGCAAAGAGCAAAGAAAAAGATGAAGAAGCTGCTTTGAGAAAAGGTGACCGGGGCCACGGTCTCGGCCGCCGATCAAAATAACGAAAGGGTGTAAATCGTCTTCGCCGGTGGAATGACCGGACGGCACGGAACCTCGGCCGGATGCATCCGGTGCACGACCAGGAAGCCACCGACGCTTGAAGGCGAGGGCGCCAGTTGTGGGCCCGCCCCTTGTCTGTTGTGACCGGAAGCGGTGGCCGACCCAGCGGCCGGACTTCGCTGAAACAGTTCCGGTCGGTGCGTCCGGTCACCCCGCTGCCAGAGCCCAATTGAAGACCAACGGCTCTATCTCGTGAGTGGGGCTATATATATTGGATTGGCCGGTTCCTAGCCCCTCTCTTGCACATTTGAAGCTTCCAACTTGCTATTGAGCTTGTGAGACTCCTCTCCACTCATCTCTCCATCCATAACTTCGAATTCTTGGTGAGATTGAGAGTGATAGAAGTGCATTGCATCATCGGTTGCATCTAGAGGCACTTTATCCTTAGAGAAGCCGCGGATTCTTGTTTTCTTGGGAATTTGCCCGGTTCCCTAGCGGCTTGAAGCAAGAGGCGGTGTTGAGCTCAAGTGGAGCTTGTTCGAGGCCACACCGGTGGGTGATTGTGAGGGGTCGTTCCTTACCCCGGGGGAGATTCGCGAAAGGAGCACTAGTGGATTGCTCGTGGCTTGTTGGACCCTCTCTTGTGATCGTTTGCTTGAGCTCCCATAGGGGATTTGGCACCGGCCGCTAAGCTTAGCATACGTCAAGTGAGTGTGTCACCACAAGCGGGGACATAAGCGTCCGGGCAAAGCACGTGAACCTCGTGAAAAATCATCGTGTCTATTGTCTTGAGTTCGTTGGAGATTTCTCATTGTACACGGTGATTGGCATCATCCTCTACACTCCCGCGGTGGTATTGTATTCTAGCCTCTTTGCATTACTTACTCTAGTAGACTTGTGTAGTTTTTGCTTAGCTTGAGTAGCTTGTGTAGTTTGCTTAGTCTTGTTTAGCTCTAGTGGTAATCTAGTTAGAATTGCTTGTTCACCTAGGAGTAAACTAGCAACATAACCTTTGTGTGGATTAGAGACAACGAGAATTGACTTGTGGCTGGCTTGCTTAACTAATTCGTAGCACCGCTTTATCTAGCTTAGCCATCTTATTGTCTAATCCGTTTTTGTTTAGTGTTGTTGCAAGAATTTTTTAATAGGCTATTCACCCCCTCTAGCCATTAGGACCTTTCAACCGAAGTATGCCCGGCGGCTCGAGTGTGGGCGGGCGGTGGTGAGTCTTTGGAAGTAGTAGGTGCCCGGCACATGTACTTGGCGTGGATGTGCCTCTGAGAACACATGTCGAGTCAAGGCGACCGGCGTCGAAGTGAGGGGGCGGGACGGCGTAGGGAGTCGGCGGCCGCCTTGACGGGCGGCCCGAGCTAGAAGCGGCCGGCGCATCCATCGTGTCCACGGTGACATTGTCGATGCAGAGGAACTCCTGGCCGTTGTCATCGAAGAGAAGCACCATAGGCGTCGAGTGTCGAGGGATGGGTTGGGGCGCGAGACAGGACTTTTGGAAGGCCTACTCCTCCCGCGGGCGTGTCGGGAGGTGGAAGCCCACTGCAAACCATGCGGGGGGGCCGCCACCATCAGGGGCAGGTCTGGAGTAGCTGAAGCTAGGGGATGTAGTATCGGTGGAGGTACCTCACGATGCCGTTGTAGAGTTCCACTCCGGGTCAGTGCGGTCGCTGTAGTTCGATGGCGTTTGCGATGATGTCGAGCTCCCGGTTCGTCGGGCGCCCGGTGTAGCTCGGTGAGGAGGTAAACCCGTTTGTCTGGTTTGTCGATCGCCTCCATAGCGAGGCGGTGGCGGCCTCCACGGCGCGCCACATACGCCAAAGGCTGTGTGCGTGTCGGTGTCGATGTCGGCGGCGTTGTCGTTGCGGTTGTCGGCGGCGTCTCCGGCCGCAGCTGGCGGCTAAATGGTCGTCGTGGCGGCCTTGCGGTCAATGGCCTCATGCATCGGGGTGTGGCTCAAACCACTCCAGGGACTGTACGAAGAGTGTCGCGTAAGCCACCGGCGAAGAGGTCGGCGCGATGAAGCGGCTCCTCAAGGTCCATGCGGTTAGCGCATAGGCCTCGGCGTCGATGTGGTGCGACCCGCCCTCTGAGGCGGAGGTGCGAACTCTCCTATGGTGTTGAGGTGACGATGGGTGGTCGAGTCGTGCATGGTAGTGGGTGAAGGCATCCTACTCGACCAAGCGGTCTCCTCGAGAACAGTCTATGGAACGGGCTGCGGCGAGGACTGTCGGATAAAAGCGATGCGGAGGCGTGGAACTCGGGATCGATGTAGATCCTTGGTATGGAACAGTAGCTCCATCTTCGAGGAGTCGGGGTTGGCCGCCCGCCGTCTTCTTGATACCGAGGCGTACCAAATAGAGAGGGTAGGTCCATTGACCTGAGGCGAGGGCGGGTTATTTTGACTATAGAAGGTTTTAGATAGAGTGAAATACACTGGCGGTCCACTGAACTATTCTCGCTTTGTGTCATCTAGGTCCCCAAACTATGAAAGTGCACCTCTAGCTCCCCGGACTATTCGGTTGTGTCATCTAGGTCCCCAAACTATTCCGGCTATGTCATCTAGGTTTCCAAACTATGAAAGTGCACCTCTAGGCCCCAAACTATTCCGAGTTGTGTCATCTAGGTCCCCAAACTATTTGTTAAGTGGACTGTAAATTATCATTAATTCTTAAATCAATCGAAATCTCTATCTTATATAATTATAGATAATTCATTAATTATATAATTACAAAGCTGAAATCATTAATAGTGGACTAAATCACTAACTTATATAATTATGGATAATTCATTAATTCTTGAATCAATCGAAATCTCTAAGCGAAATCACTAGCTAGGCTGGGCTGATCAAATGGGTAATTTTGTCAATAGCGTATGGATAGCGCGCGCCCTATACGCTATTTTTTCTAGGAAAAATCATAAAACAAAAGATAAAAAGGTAACAAATGCAAAAACTAAAAAGGGAAAATTAAAGGTAATGAATGCAAAAAAATGATAAATCACCGGCCTAGTTTGTGATTTCGGTTATTGTAATCCATACGCTATAAGCGCCACAGCGCGCTATCCATCTCGTTATTGGCAAAATTGCCCATTTGATCGGCCGGTCTAGTTAGGGATTTCACTTAGAGGCTTAGATTGATTCAAGATTAATGAATTATCTTTAATTATATAAGTTAGTGATTTTGTCCTTTGTTAGTGATTTCAGTTTATATCATTATTGAATTATCTATAATTATATAAGATAGAGATTTTTGATTGATTTAAATTAACGATAATTTGCAGTCCACTTAACAAAATAGTTTGGGGACCTAGATGACACGGGTGGAACAATTTGAAGACCTAGGGTGCACTTTCATAGTTTGGGGACCTAGATGCCATAAATTGGAATAGTTTGGGGACCTAGATGACACTTGACTGGAATAACTAATTACTGTGGTTTTGTTGTAAAATCACGAGATGAATCTTTTAAGCCTAGTTAATCCATGATTGGACAATATTTAACACAAACAAACAAAATGTGCTAAGGTGTTGAAGTTGCAAAATTTCTAACTTCGGGAGGAACTAAACAAGGCCTTAAAGATTTATGGTTATTTTGACTATAGAAGGTTTTAGATATATGATTTGAAAAGTAAGGATTTGAGTTTTTGGAATTGAAATAAAGTTTGAATATATGAATTCAAAGTTAGGGATATATAAGTTTTTGCATATTGGTTCTTATAGTTTTGAAATTCAATTACGAAATTTTGAATATGTCCTCATCACAATGGCACACAACAAAATAAATGCTTTTAAGCCGGCATCCACGCATTATTAATGTATGATCCTAGAAGCAAGATTGGAGGTAAATCAGCTAGGCTGATTAAGACACGGCAGCGCTAGCAGAATGGTAGCGGCATGCAGCACTGGCGGCTGGCGCTGTGGCGCGTTTAGCTGTGTGCATGCCGCGGGCGATCCAGTCACTAATAGAGATATACAGCTTTTATACCAAAATATACATATCTGTGCTGTGCCAATACTTAAAGGAATATTTGTGTTGTACCACTACTTGAAGAGTTGAAGTTGCAGTTTTTGCAGATATCGTCATCAGGCAGATTTTGCGTAGCAGTATTTCAATTTCTCTAGAATTTGAAAAACAATATATTTCAATATATTAGTTTTTTTTTTTAGCAAATATTAGTGTACAAAAGGGAACCTATTCGGTAACATTAAACACTGCCAAAATCTATTTGAGCTCAAATTTGCGCCACTGTTTTCTGCTAAAAAAGTTTAAACGAGAGCCAAACAAGCACCTTGCGGCATGCATGCAGCTGTACTGTAGCATATTGTGCAATGTAAAAAAGATTGCAGAGATATTTGTCATGCAGTATAGTATTGAGTATTACAGCTGCAAATGATTGTATTCTGCAACAGGCTATAAAATAAATGGTCACCATTAAGGCTTGCCCAACAATTGTTATCATTCCACAGGTGCACAGAGGAGGAAGGGAAGGAAGGAAGAATGGCTCAAGCGTCGAGCTCTTTCTCCATTGTTCTGTTGTTCCTCGCGCTAGTATTTGTGGTATGATTTTTCATTCTAATGTTTCAGTTTTTGTGTGCTTCAAGTTTTCGAAAAACTATTCAGTTTTGCACCATTTTTTTTTTTCCTTTCCTCGTTTTGGAATTGCAGAAACCGTAACCTGGTATCAACAAATTGTTTTTCTTTCCTCAATACGAATAATGAATCCATAATTCCACTATGTACATGTGTGGTTACCACAAAAAAATTGTTGATTTTTCAGGTTGATGAGGTTTCAGCTGGAATCGCAAATGGAGAGTTTTACAAATCTGTGTAAGTCTCTATGTAGCATTACTCTGTTTGTGGACGCTATGAAAGAGCACCATTTTATCTGCTTAGAGTATTTGAATGTTGCATAATTTTACTGATTTGGCGTGTGGATTTGTAATACAGGCTGGTGCAGAAGGCTCTGTCCCCATAGAACGTAATGAATCTTCTCTACTCTCTACAAACTCTTAGTTTTGCACCTTCTTTTTCCTCCTTTAATTTAGAAAGAAAGTATCAGAGAGCAGAATCAGTTTCTCAAATGGGGCGTAATGGCTGTAATCCTTCTCAGTTAATGTTTTATATCTGGTGCATGTACAGAATGTCAGACAAATGTGACTACCGGTGCTCGGCTACATCACACAAGCCATGCCTTTTCTTCTGCAACTATTGCTGCCAAGTGCCTGTGTGTCCATCTGGTACATACGGCAACAGGGAAGAGTGCCCGTGCTACGACAACCTCAAGACCAAGGAAGGCGGCCCCAAATGCCCGTAAAATGAATAAAGTGGCCGGATCATTCAAATTACAAATACATAAAATGAAACCCTGTACCATCTTTCTAGTATACAATGGTTTCCCTTCCTATCTTAGAATTTGTTGCATGGCAGAAACATCTATAAAGCACCAGATCTTAAGAGTCTAAGACTTGCTAGATCCTCAAAAACTGGATTGCACTTTGAAGAACTAAGTATAACCTAAGTTTAAATACAACTTCACTAAAATATTTTTAAGGTGTGAATGCTCGCAATTTCATAGTTTAAGTAAACAAGTTGTTATTAAGTATATATTATAAAACATGAGTTTTAAATCAAATGATACATTTTGGGCAATAGATTTTATTTGGATTTGGTTTTCCACCCCGAATAGATTTTGGGGCCTTGAAACCTAAAAACCATGGGTCAAAAATCAACCTTAAACCCCCATCTCATAAAACCCAAAACCCGCAGATATCCGAGCCAAAGCCGTCCAGTTGTGATCCTTATTAGTATCAATTTAACCGACTTCAAAGGAAAAATACAAAAAAAAAATGGTGTAATTAGTATCCGTCCGATTATATTTGACCACACCTAGTAAGTGGTGCCAAGTTGAAGACAAAAGTAGATTCTACTCACTTCATTTTTTAAATTATAAAAAGTAACTCAACGACCCTTGTCAAAAAAAAAGTAACTCAACGACATCCCTCAAAACAATGCATCTGTTCATTTTGAATTTGACGTCTTGTTTTTATATCTACTCAAAAAGTTCTCAAATTCATTTTAAGTACAATTACACATGGGACCCACTCGCTGTTCCTTCGCCAGTGCTGAATGAGAGTCAAGGGGTAAAGATTTGACGACATCCTTAATTTGATTTGAGATCTTGACTGAGCTTGCTTTGAGGGGCTTGAGTAAAGCGGTTGTATTTTTTCACGCGACCCATCACATTTGGCATCACATTTTGAGTCTAGGGGCTGGATAGGAGATATTGTGACTTTATATAGAGATACGTAGGTTTTCATTTAGATATACATTTACATTTGAATAAATAGTAGAAACCGTATAGCATCTTATCTTATTGATGAGACCTACCCCTCCCGTATCATTAAAGTGATATTTTTAACTTTTGTACTGTGTTTGCCCATTCTTCTTATTTAAAAAAAAGATATAAAAATATAAATAATTATTATTACTAAAAAGTATCTCTAACTTGGTAAAAATAAGTTATAACAAAATACCTAATATAAAAATTTAAATAAGATAAACAGTCAAACAAGATGGAACAGAAATTCACACTTTCAGAAGGGACTACAGTATATTTTTATTGATCAGCATTGTTAGTAACTTTTCTTTGGCGTACGTGTGAGCAAAATAAATATTTGCTGGACTGTACATTCCGTGAGTTGCCTTAGTCCCCTATAATCGATACATTGTGTATGTGCAACTGTGTTTTAAGAAATAGAACAGCTTTTCTTAAGTTCTGCAAAAAAGTTCGAACAAATAATTTAAAAGGATCTGTCATACAGCTTTTAACAGATAACAGAAGAGTACAAGGATGGGGCAAATCATATGGATTTGCACAACCAGATACACTAACATTTTTATTCCACAAAAAATTGGCAGCCACGGGATTCAAATTTCAAAACAATGTTGGGCATGCTTTTGCTTTCTTTTGAGAATTTCCCAACATCAAAGAACATAACTGACAGGCACTATGCGGCTGAAACTAACTCACACAAAAGAACCAACTTTGAAATCATCATTGTATTGTATCGGTATAAAGCTGCAGGCAAATCTCACCGCTGCAATCAAAAGCTTCACTCATGTGATTCACCCAGCAACCTGATACTGGTAGTCGCGCCTTCCTCATATGCCTCACCTTCCTCAGGGGCCTTCTGGTTCAGCATTGTTTGGCTGCATCTGATAATAATTGTGCTCATGCCTCTTTGGGTGTTCAGTTTCATGCCCACGTCCATCTTGACCATAACCATAAGCGTCATGACCTTTGTGTTTGCTCATACTGACCATACCCATAAGCCTGCCCATAACTAGACATATTTTTTGTGATGCCTTGTCCCACCATTGCCGTGAGTATGCATCCCTCTCATGCATGTGACCACGGTCACGTTCATGACCCGTACGCTCATAATCTCTTTCACCGGTCCCTGCCTCTCTCAAGATGGCGGTCTTGAGGCGTGGTCCTTTTCTCTATCATAGTCCGACCCACGATCCACAACTCCGCAATAAACGATCACTGATGCAGCGGTCCGAAACCATGGTCCCTTTGGCTCCTTTCCCTTTCCCTGTCGAGTCCTCTCACGGTCTCTGGGTGATGCTTCTCATCTGGTGAATCTCTATCACCGAGTCTGGGTCATCAGAGCGTTCGGGTCCTCTCCCCTCACGGTCTCTTTCCTTACCCTCACGAGATTTGCTGCGATCCCTTTGAGCGAAAATAATTACAGAAGAAGCAATTAACATCAAAGTATGACATCAACACTGTAAACCTTTGGTTTGGTATGGCTTACCTATCCAACACGATGATCAATCCCTCCTAGGTTCTTCTACATCTAGAACGCCCACCATGTTGTTTGCTCCCTGATAATAAGATATGCAAGTGTTAATAACAGGCCGGTTCATCATAATGCCAACATAAATATAGCAAAGTAATACACTAAGGTCTGCGACTTTCAACATCAACAATGGCAATGTCAATGTATCCAGGTGGTACAAGGGCCTCGTACAGAAAAGCATATAAAAACAAAAAGAACAAAAAACATGTAGGAACAAAGCAAGCACATGACCAGCATAAGTTTAAGTGACAAGTTTGACTACGGTGCCTTTTTCTGAAGAATAACTTTACGGTGATCAAAATGAAAAACAGATGTACCTCATGGAATCCTTTTTGTCAGTATCAGCACCACCAGCGGTCAGATCCCAACCCACCCAATCTCCTGGGGCCAATTTTGGAACAGTTCTACCAGCTCAACATCAACTAATACCCTCTTGTCCACTTTTCTACCATCTGCTTTGCTTATGCATCTGAAATTTGGGAACCAAGTTAGTAGGGAAAATATAAGTTATTAGGAGAAGTAAAAAAATAAACCAAATAGGAAATTTGCAACAAAAAAGAGACCTTACTTTTCATGTCGTGTGTGCACATACTCTATGAATACATACCCTCTAGGTTTTACTTGTATCTTTCTCAGTTACAAGACAGACACACAAAAAATCAAATATAGTAATCAAATAATATTCAATAAAAAGTTCAAGCTGAACTTAGAATATGATATATTATTAGTTGTAATTGTGTTTAATGTTCTTTAATTTTTAGCATATTTTTATGCTGCAGGACGAACAACCCTCAAACAGCCGTGCTAACCCCTTGCACATGCAAGAGCTTCCACCACGAAGAGTAGAAATCCAGCACAGATCAGCACAGTTGGAGGAAAAGCACTGTATAGCCGATTGGCATAAAGTTGGGTTCCCCTTACCAGGAATTTTGCTAAAGAAAATACGTTGGGTTCCCCTTACCGGGAATTTTTGCTAAAAAGAAAAGGGTGTTTGATAGGGCTTAATACTATACTAGTTTTTCCATCATTGAAATTTGTTCAGCCTTCATTTTTTCCAAGCGAACAGAATGATAATAAAAAGTTAACGAAGGTGATAAATACCAAGTGAGTGATGTATACAGTATACCCCTTATGCACAAAATTGATGGATCTTTTACGACTCTAGGAATTGAGATACAGATAGTACTGTACTGTGTCAGATTGTGGAATTGTTCACAAAACCAGAATCTGGTAGTAGTGCTAGCTTTATAATAATAATAGCTAAACTGAAGGAACTATAAATACTATACTCACCCAGTAAACCTACCCAATTAAGACTATATATACATTAGAAAATCCTATCTGAGACAAACTGCTTTTTGAAAAATAAAAAGTAATCTATGCTAATTTAAGCCACTGTCAATTTTTCAAACTTGTTTACCTAATTGACCAATATCAATATGGTAGATGCAAATTTGTGGAATGAGAAAATTAACTTAACCATTTACTACCTTTGTTACAGAAGCAATTTGCACTTCTCAAAGAAATTTCTTGTTGTGCTTAAAAGGAGTACTAGGGAAATAGAGGGGTACGGGCTAGACAGATGCAGCTATAGTTACCTGTTTATGCATATTTGTATTGTTACAAAAGGCGCCTTGTCATTAATGTTATGCATATTTGTATTCCCAAAGATGCCTTGTCATTAATTAGTTACATGCAACCATATTAAAACAGCTTTCAATGATTCGAGCCGAGGCAACTAGGCAGCAGTACATATACACCGGGTCCCTATCCTGTTTTTATAATTTTATTTGGGGGAAATGAACTCCATCTAAACCCTAAAGGTACAAAGATTGCTTAAAATAGAGACCATATAGGTTTGGACCTTCTCTTATTTATCACAGAGATGATTACTATTTTCCTTGAGCCACCGGCACAACAGCACAAAGGATTGAAAATCCACACACCTATCCCCACGAAAACTTTCTTGTCTGATGTTTTAAATACCCTACTAACTTATAGATAACACTTTACATCAGTGTGTGTTGAGTGTATAAAAACTAACCAATTTAATAATAATTAAAGGTAATTCAAGTAAAATGATTTTGTGCTCACAGGCCAATGATTGTTTGCATTTTATAGAGTAACTGATAAAACCTTACCAAAAGTGCAATAACTTCACCTGCACAGGAATTTACCAAAATTACTTACCCTTTTAATAGGACCATAAGCCTCAAACTCCCGTTTGATCCTCTGCTCAGATGTCTCATAGTTCTGCAACAATGGCAAAGCCAATTAGCTTAGTGTTACCAAAAGGTAACTTGCCATCTAATTTTTCATGAGTATGGCCTAAGGAACGTGTCAATGATAATTCAGAAACAATTACTTACAAGTCTAGCAACAAAAGAGTGTTTTGTATGGGTCTCCAGTAGCATTGGGGGTCACTTTTGTGGGTCATCTACATAAAACCAAATTAGAACAATGATGTTATTACATCCATCATTTTTAAAAAGAGCTGGGGTGAAGTCAGGCCTAAGTAAGAACTTACACTTCTGAAGCTCTTCAGCAACTTTAGCTGCACCTTGCTCAAGCTTATTATTGCGAATCCTAGCCTTCTTCTCAGCCTGTATACAAAGCATATATAATAATCAGGTACAAGATAAAAATAAAAGTAGTAAAGAGGGTAGGACAATGTTATGATATGCCCCAAAATGGAGAAAAGACATAATCCGCATGTATTAAAGCAAGAATTTGTGCAGTTGAAGAATGGCTTAGGCCCATGTGATCACAGCAGAAAGGACTGTGGCAATGCCTTTACACAGTTGGGACGCATGATATCATCTCCAAAGTCAAAACAATAAAATACCAGGAATATACTCAAACCATGCATGCTTTTGTAGCAGAAAGCAACTACCAAAGTTGACTGGT